>VCAZ01000072.1:1065000-1665000 GCA_005784505.1 Bagarius yarrelli | reverse complement strand
TAACGAGAAAAGAAGGATGATCGGCTTATCATAGGATGATAACTCTTATCATAGGTTCTAAAATTGAACTAGAGCTTCTTTCTTTTTTTTTTTAAACGAATGTCATGCAGGTTTAGGAAAGAGCCAACGAAGAGCTAGTAAAAGTTGTGTTTTTGTGCTGAGCTATTTGCTGCTCCGTCTATAAATTCTCTTTTTTTTTAATTCTTATATTTGCAGTAAAATTTTCCAACGGACAGGTAAAAAACACCGATCAGCTGAACTTCAGGTTTTTCAAGCACTGCGATGAGACCAACCCAAGAAAGAAACGTCGTCGCATAGTGGTAATGACGCCATGTGAAAATTGAACGCAGTGTAAATGAATGAGTGCTGGACACCAAGAAGTCTTTCATCCAGCTTCTGTGTATTTTAGGTGGCTGAATCGGATCGGCTGTCGTACGTCGGGAGCAACTTCGGTCCAGGCTCGTTACAGTGCAACAGCATGTGCAAGTGGGTATTAATTATTCTTCATTCATCGCTTCATTTAACCATCAGTAATCTTTTACATGTGTAAAACTAAGTCATGTTTACATTACAGCACTAAGAAATTATTAAGATTGGACTTTGGAATAGGATTAATAGGAATAGGTTAAGGGCATTGTTTAAGGGCCGAACAGTTGCATTTTAGCAGTATGGGGGGCTTAAACCTTAATCCTTAGATTAACAACTCACATTCATTTAGGTCGCACAACTCAAACTCTAGTTTAGTTTCATGAGTCGTAACTTTAACATCACATAAATTAAACCTTCACCCAATTAACTAACGAAAAATTCAACTTCTATAAAATGAACATTGTTCAATTGTGTTTTTCTCTTTAAAGTTTTGGCCCTATCATGTTAAAATTTAAAAATGTTCTAAAATCCTATCATACAAATTATTCACACTTAAAGGTTTATATATTTAGTATATATTTAAAAATCAAAAAGATATCATTTGCTTGATGAGGAAAAGTGTTCATCTGGTCTTCCCAAATAAAATAATTAACTATAGTTTGTCACTGCACAATCTAGCTTAATTTTATGTAGTGGGTTAAGGTGCAGGCACATCTGTTGCACTTTAGGCGACCCGAGTGCGATTTCCGGTGCCATTCACCCACCCGCTCCTCTCTCTACCTGCTTCGCCTGTATATTATCCTATCATTAAAGGCTAATAAAATGCCCCGAAAAAAAAAATTACTTTAAGGAACATTTTTTTGTAATGTTGGTCTTTTGGCGTTTTCCTGCACGATGTAAAGAAAGTCTGATTTTTTTTTTTAGTTATTTTCTTGGCGTCTTGGACAAAACTACCATGCAGATGAAGGTGCATAGTGCTCAGATTTTCAACCTGCAACCTGTGATCCCAGGTATATACACACAAAGATACAAACACCCCAGATTCTCTTTTTTTTTTTTTTTTTTTTTTTTAGATAAAAAAAACTTAAATAATAATAAATGTACTATTCATGTTTGTTGTGGGACTTGAACTCGAGCTCTTCTGATCTGCAGTCCAGCTACGGCAGCACCTTGTTGAGTATTTATAGATATTAAATGTTAAATGATTTTTTCAGGAGAAACCGCAACACCCGCTGAAGAAAACGAGAGCAAGACCTACCGAGAAAAGGTAAGACATTTGGTACCTGGGACTTCAGTGCAGACTGATACACCTCTTAATACCACCACTCTCACGTCGCAATTATAAAAACCATCAATACTTTATAAAAAAACGCAATATAACACGACGTAGTATTACAGACAGAGAGAGATTTTGCATATTAACGATGAAAACTGTTTTTATTGAAGCAAAAACACTACAAATGTCACTGTACCACATGCATAATCTGGAGCAGTCCAGTTTTAATATTTATCTAATAACAAAAACATTAAAAGATATAAATAAAACATATAATACATTTAAAGGCTGTAAGCCAGCGTTACCTTTTATTAGCACTGGTCTGGAAACTCTTTCCCATCCACCTTAAATCCACCTTAAAAGGATATTTTTAAGTATGCTTGAGACCAAGTCAATTTCTCCTCCTTCTGCCACTACTAATATAGTTTAAGTTACATAGGCAGCACTACTGATTCTAAAGGCTTTGGGCAGGTTAGATTAACATAGAAACTGAAATCTGATTGGATAAAAAAAATTCTAACATACACAAACTGGAAGCAGTGCAAGAGAAACACTATGAAATGAAGAGAGTAGTGTTTGGAATAAATAACTATAATTTAATGGAACAAGTATTAAAATTTATATTTGTGAATGTAGGTCAGCTTCTGATATTGTTTAGGCAGCAGAGAAGACCTTACTGGCCCTGACTGCACACCACTGGTGTACAGTATGTGTGTGTGTTTGTGATGCAGAGAGAGATGCAGATTTGTGCCAGAAAGTTACAGAGAAGATTTAAGGCAGATTATTGGATGTTGCTTAAATATCTATAGGCTACAATTTCATGTTTTTTTTGGTTTAATTTTAACCCTGTTTTTTTTTTTACCCCATTTTATAGTAAGAACCTTTAAACGTTTGCTCTTGACTGTGTTTTGTGTTTTTGCAGGTCGACGCGCTTATTGAGGCTTTCGGCACAACGAAGCAGAAACGCGCGCTAAGCTCCAGGCGGATGAATGAGGTCGGCAATGACACGCTGCAGAAAGCGGTAGCTCGTGCTGCCGGCAACGTTATAGAGCAGAAAGGACTGGAAGGTAAAAAGAAAACGTTACTGTGTTGGAGAACTGCTTAGCGAACAGAAATCTAAAAATATAAAAACAACTAAAAATAACGCTTAAAGTAGCATCCAATCAAAGCCCCCTGGGTTTATGTGTGTAAAACATGAATACAGCTCTCGCAAGAAGTGATAGATTCGATAGATTGATTCAAGCTTTAACAAACTAAAGAAGGTGCCCCAAATGGTTGAGGCTTTTGGTCCCGCCTCTTTCCCTGTCAATGGGGCAAAGAATGCCTAAAAATATCTTAAAAAAAAAAAAAAAAAAAGTACACATACTGATGGAATTTAGTGAACAATGATAAACAGTCCATCGAGTATTCTGCGTCTTGCTAATAGCCCCATAGGGTACACAAAGGGTACACAAAGCGTCTTTCTAGCATTAGCACTGAGTGTAATGTACACTTTGATACTGAATACAATGGTTATAGAATGGCCTGTAGCCAACAGTCACAAACTCCACTAGCAGAATTTAGAGACGCACGCCGTCACCACCACGAGCGTTTTTGCACAGAGCCCTGGACAAGGCCCTTGAGCTGCTTCCTGCTGCGGGGTGCTGTTATACGACTGATCCTGGGCTCTGAGCTCAACTTCCTAAGCTGAGATACGTGAAGAAGCAAATTTCACTGTGTTGTAATGTATAGGTGACAAAGGCATTTATTCTTTCCCAAAAAACACGTTTAACTGCACTTTTAAGCACAATTACAAAAAAATATCAGGGGCTGAAATAATATACAGCTATAAGATTACTGGGAATATGATTATGTATAAGATGTCATTAAGCCCTTAATACAACAACTGAATATTGTACGAGATGTTTACAGCCCTTTTTTTTTTTTTTTTGTCCCTTCTCTCTCTCCCTCTCTCTCTCTCTCTCTCTCTCTCTCTCTCTCTCTCTCTCTCTTTCACAGCCTTACAGCAGGAAGTGGCAGATTCACAGGCTCTGTCGAAATCTGCACTCTTCCTCCCACCCTGTAACAAGAATGCAGCAAATTGGGAAGATGTTTACGCCTTAGATGATTGTATCCTTTTCGAGCTAAAGATAGAAAAAAAGAAAGCACATTCACATACGTGTGTCTAAACCACAATTGTCAAGAATGTCTTGACGCATTTTTGCTGTCCTGTCCACATGTGTTGTTTCCACATTTTATTACGGCGGTTTAAAGTTGTCGCGCTAATCGATTTATAAGGTTCGGCACTCCTATCGGTTCCTGGTTTGAAGTCACACTGCAGGAAAATGTCTAAAAACTTGTGAAATTGCCAAAAAAAACAATGATTGCAATAGCTATTAACCGGCTGTCCGCAAACATGTCAACTATCGATCAAGGTTTTTTAAAATTTGTCCTAGGTGACCAAATAGTGGCCAAAATCGCACAGTGTAAATCCGGCTACAGATGATAATGCCCCTGGGCACAAAGCACCTGAACAACCTAAAACTGGTTGAAGTGAAAAAAACTGAAGTGTCCTAAACAGAATCCTGACTGCATGCCAGATTTTCTCACCCATCATTCCTGGCTGATCTCCCTAATACTATTGCTACACAGGTACAGCATGCCAGAATATCGAAGAAGGTTTGGGATCCTCTGTTCTGTACCGATTGATTTGACTAAACATTGATTCATGTTCTTTGAATTCCTAAATGTTACACTAGTGCTGTCTTCAGTGGAGTTTGATTCGCTCCAGAAGCTCGGGGAGAAACTAGCTGGACTTACTGTTGAAGAACAGCTGAGCAAAGAAAACTTCCTGTAAGACAATTCTCCTGAGAATTGTTGCCATAGTGATAGTCATAGTGACACATTTGTTAGCAATTTTGCTTTGAATCACAGCAATTATCACAATTTTTTTTTAATTTTTTTTTTTTATTTCTCTTTCTTTTTGTTTTTTTTTTTTTAGTCCTAAGACGGTGAAAGAGATTTTAAAATCCCTTCCCCAAGAAGGTGAATCTCGAGACAGGAAAGCGAGCTGTGCCTGGTACCTGTCTTACCTCATCAGACTTGCACAAACGAAAAAACTTGAGCGCAAACGTGAGTATTGGCTATAAATTCAGATTAAGGACCAGTCTAAAAAATCTTAAGTACATAAATAAGATGAATTAATAAGAAAAGTAGGCTTTTCTGTGATTCAAAGAGGGTTTGTTTAATTCACTTTTGTGGGTTTTATGGCAGTCGGCGAGAACGAATGTCCACATGTCATCTTCCGGAAAGTGCTGAGGAATTTCACGATTGAGAAATACGATAAAGGAAGGTTTGTGCAAATTTGTGCAAAAATGTTTTTTCCCCCCCCCAGAAATCAAGATATTTATGTAATTTGGTTTTGGGCATTATTGTCTTTATTGAAAGGACAGATCAGAGATGTTTCGGGGGGGGTATCGGAGGACAAATAGACATTTACACATATCGTACTAAACACTATGCACTTAGGCTGTACAAGACCTGAGGTACCACCCTTGTGTGCGCAAATATGCGATTTGGGACACAACCCTTAACTATTTAAAGGAGGATTTCAGGGTGTACTGGTCTGATGGATAACAAAGCAAAATTATTATTATATAAACTATTCAGTACATGTAAATAACAAGAGCAATATTAGTGTGAGCAGAATTACAACATATTGCCATTTAGTTTAATTAAGGCTTAACGGGACCCTGTTTTTTTTCTCCTAGACTGAGGAGCACAGTGACAGCTTCTATGGTCAGCAAGATCGCATCCCACTGCCTCGCTTTGCTGCTTCATACCGGAGACAAAAGAGTAGACCTTACACTCTTACACCGAGATCTACAGATCAATGAAACCAAGTCAGTTCTCAAACACCTTAACGTTTCTATTTTAGTCGGCTCATTATTGTGATGAAGGATTATCTGCTTGCACCAAAGCAACTGAGAAGCAAACCCTCGTTCATTTACACCGAGGTGTCTAGTAACACACGACTTGTGTAGTGTATAATATATACAGTATCCCACAAAAGTGAGCTATTTTGACAATAATGGCTGTATATTGAGTTTAATTCCGAGGACAGTAAATCTTTTATTACTCTAAAATATAGCCAAGTTAGTTTTATTTCTGTAGTAGATACACTAAAATGTTTGCTGAAATTATAGGGGTGTAAGTCCAGTGTCGGTGCTTTGCAACCGCTTGAAAAGAGCACAGACTTTTAGATGATATAGAGAAAAAAATAGTTTGAAAAAAGAAATCCAAGATGGTGGACAATCTAATGAAGTGAAAATTTATGAAATGTAGATGACCCAGATAAATTTTCTGTTTTATCATTTGTTTTTTTAGAATGCTGGAGGTGGCAAAAGCAATGGGACTCACGCTCTCCCGCCAGACTATTGTCAGTTTGGAGGAGTCCGGGCTACAGGATCAGCACAGGATGGCCTCACTGGAGCTTCCACTTGTATGCTACGAACGGCGTGTGGAGAACCGAAAACGCAAGAAAATGTAATGGGCGGAACATAAAAACATTAAAAATAAAACCAGGCACGTCTGAAAGGATTAATGTTTATTATTTTGGCTGTGCAGCATGTATAAAAAAATAAAGGCATACAGTAAAAATAGGCACATTTTAGACATCACATATTGCACTATTTAAGACCAAGGGTAAGAATTAAAATGGGAACTGAATAGACCAGGAAAAACCTTGACATTGGTTTGATTTGGTTACATTTTAAATATTTATATTTAAAAAAAGGATTATTTTTTAACTCTATAGATTGTTCCCTACGTTTGCTTGCATCTATACATTTGGCAAAAGATACATAGAGATTTATAATTAAGACAGGATTTAAAAATATAAAAAACCGCTTATTTACTGAGCAGTTGCTGGGTTGCAGGTAAGGATAAGGGGGGAAGAAATCACTGAAATGTACACAGCAGCATGAACCTCAAAGGGCCAATCGAAGACTAAACAATATCACCTCATGCTACGGTAAAGCCCGTTATGCTGATTTTCCATCAGCCACTCAGATAATAGGGCTGCCGCAGGACTCAAATTCCCACAGTGCACTTTACTTGTTTAACAACTTACCAAAACCTTTTGGTGTGAAAGGAAATTGCTGCTGATTCTTAATTGAGTTTGGCATTCTTTTCATTTTCAACTGCAAGGGAATCAGACATCAGCGGTTTTAACACGGTTGTCTGTAAAATGTCTGAATTGTAGTTTTATAGTTGTTTAATTTACTGAAGAGTGATTCTCTGTATGTGAATTCCCTACAATAAGGGCCAGCCCGTGGTATAGGTGACATAGGCAGTTGCCCAGGGTGCAAAAAGGGGGGGTCTGGGGGGGGTGCTGCACGAGAAGGTTGTTTGTTTGTTTTTTTTTGGTCGAAAGTCCGCCATCTGGTGACCATCATGCGCTCCTACACATATTAAGCAAAGTAGTTTGGGCAGTTTTAGTTTTAATTTTTAGCTAACCGCTGAACTGTTTAAAATATTGTTAGAACAAAATAAAATTGACATCAACAAAAAAATTATATTTGACGTCATGTTGGACTAATTTAAACATGCGCTTCTGCATGATGATGTGATTCATAACACATTAATTATGCGTGCACATGCAGTTACCATACATGGTACTTTTGCTATTTATGTACTCAAAGTATTCTGTTTAGAAATATGTGAAAAAAGAAAATAAGCAGGTGCACAAGGCAGGAAGAGATGCAAAGAAGAGCAGTGGGGAAAAAAACTACAGGTAAGAATTAGAAGTTAAAGACTCTTGTCAAGCTCTTGTTTATGTAGTGTTTTAAAATAGTCTTTTAGATCCTCTTAACTAGCAACACTGATACTGTCTAATAACCCACTACCTCTGGACCCTGCAAACTTGCCTGCCCTGTCTGATAAAGTAAGGACCTCATTATGTCCAGAGGGCATTTATTTTTCCCGAAAGGATGGATGAAGTTGCCATCATTAATTTTAATCTGATTTAATCAATAAGATGATGAAAAGGCGCTGGCTTGTCTATTCTAGGACAAAAAAATGTTTATATTGCTTCTTTTGCAAACTCTTCTTATAAAAGAACTTGATATATGATAAAGGACTGAATAATTAGAAGAATGCCTCCTAGGTTTAAAAAAACTCAAAAAAGCCCAGAACATCAGCTAACCTTGAAGGCAAAAAAAAATTGGAGATTCGCTTGAAACATGCCAGACAATTGATAGCCAGGCAATGGCTTATTGAGACAGCGAGAAGAAGGTGGTGGGCAGTATTGACGTAATAATCCAGTGCCTAGCTGAGAGAAACATGGCTCTGGAAGGATCCACAGACTCACTTTACGAGAAAAATGACTACATACCTGGAAAACCATACAAAATGAACTGATAAGTGCTATCAGTGGAAAGATCATGGATGTAATTGTGACATTAAACTCTGCAAATACTTTTCCATTATACTAGATTGTACCCCTAAAATAATCCACACAGAGCAACTAAGTTGTCATTAGGGCTGTATCAGTGGTGGACAAGCCACAAGTTAAGGAGCACTTCATGGGCTTCCTTAAAGCTGAAGCCTTATCTTGGAGAGGTTTGAAGACCTGAACATACGTTTTGAGGATCGCAGGGGGCAGTCATATAAAAATAGGGCAAACATGAATGGCAAAAGAAAAGGTGTTCAGGCTAGATTGCTGGCAATAAACCCCAAAGCATTATTTGTGCCATGTGCAGCACATACCTTGAACGTGGTAGTGGCCGGTGCTGCACAAAGCGCCAAAGATGCAACTAGTTATTCTGTATACCTGCAGAAGATATTCACCCTGTTCACATCTTCCACCAACAGATGGTGTTTTGAAAATCCATGTCAAGATCACTCTTAAGTCATGGTCAGACACCAGGTAGTAGAGCCGTGTAAACAGCGTAATACGCATGGAAAACGTCGTTTTCCATGATATCTGCCCGTCACCACGGAAGCACACGCCATGGTAGCTGTTACCATAAATGCCGTTGCCGCGGAGCTCCACCCGGCATTTCTCGGTCTACGGTGATTCCGGCCCTGCCGTTGCCATGGATGCAGTTGCTGACAGGAGTCGTGTCAGCTGCGCACTCTGAACGATGGCCATGCCTGCTGCCCTGTTTTTGGCCACCATGTTACCCACGACATTTAGCGCTTCACTGCTCTTCACGTACACGCCCACTACTGGCCGGTGCTGCACAAAGCGCCAAAGATGCAACTAGTTATTCTGGATACCTGCAGAAGATATTCACCCTGTTCACATCTTCCACCAACAGATGGTGTTTTGAAAATCCATGTTAAGATCACTCTTAAGTCATGGTCAGACACCAGGTAGTAGAGCCGTGTAAACAGCGTAATAGCAATTAAAAACCAGGCCCCACAGGTAAGAAAAGCTCTGCTCAAGGTAAAGGGAAAAAAATAGTAGATCCTGCACTAAAAACTAAGGCTCATTCTTTTAGCAAAAGAAATTGAATCCTTTCTTTTTTTTTTTATTTGGTATTGTCAGGTATGACATACTTTACAGAATTCAAAGTGTCAGTTTACCTGATGCGGTTGGTTTTCCATGCAGCTGCCACATGGCAGTGGAACTGCTTGGTGAAACAAAATCTATGTCAGAAGCAGTCTGACATGGATTGAAAACAACTCGCCCTGGAAATTGGACATTTTTTTTAGACTTACCATCAACCAAAATGACCACCATAGACATTCTTTAACATCAGTATTCGTCAATAAAATGTGGGTGGCACTAAGAATAAGTGTGACTATCCCAGTGAGCAAAGTGGAGCTTTTCAAAGCTTAAGCTGATCAAAACCTACTTGAGATCTACCATGGCACAAGAGCATCTCAGTGAACTTTCAGTCAGAATTTGTCATTTGGTACTGTCATTGATGACTTTGCTGCGTGTTTAATTTTAGGACTGATCTGTAATTTAGAAAATACATTAGATTTTGAAGCAATTTTTGTTGATTTTCACTTAAACTGTTGTGTGTTTCTATTGACTGTTAGTCAAATTTGTTTGTTATTTATTTATCTTGATTTGTTTACTACTTATGTTAAATGCTCATTTATTTATGTATTCGGTTAGTATTTGTTATGCTATAGAAAAGGTTTTAAAAGTCTGCATTTCCTGGATTTTTTGTGGTTGTTTGTGTGTAAATGGGGGTGTGGGTTAAATAGGGGGGCGTGAATCTACAATCTCGCCTAATGCGCTACCAGAGCCTGGGCCGGCCCTTCATGTTTTGTAAGTACTGCATCTGTTAACTTACATGGAAAACTAACTGATTAGAACGCAGCAGTGACACAAAAGTGTCTTTCAAACAAAGCTGGTAGCCACTCTACAGCCATTTAATTACTAATTAACTAAAGTGCTTCGGCATTTATCCATTTTTTTTTCACAGCACCTGGCTATTTCAAAATGTGACGAAGCACCACATTTGATGCATATATCTTATTCGTTTTTTCTACTGGCTTTTTCCCGTACTTCTTATCAGACCCAGGCCATTTTCACCTGTGTCTCTAACGAAGGTAAAAGAACGCTGTATTTAATGCAAGACAGGATCCTAAAGTGCTTTTAATTCCAACGACTATGTTTCCTTAGGTAAAAAAAAACACCTCATAGAATGCAACAAAAAATGCTGCCATTATTATGGCAACCGCTCTCCACAGTGGCAGTGATTCGGCTCGTCATGCTGATGGCGAGATGGGCAGGACGAGATGAAGGGGCGGTGCTCGGAGGATTGCTGCCGATGGGGCGAGGCGGCGGGTTTTCCAGAGCCCAGGTTGTGTTGGGTCTAAAAATTGATGAACAAAGTATTTTTTTTATTTTATTTTTATAAAAAAGCAAACAATTTCAAAGGAACACAATTGCATCTCATTTACCTGTGTGTGAGCAGGGTGTTGCTGAGCACAACACACTCTTGATTGAGCGGGTCGGTGTATATATGCGGTTTATTGTTGTCAGGGTAGCCCTGGTACACCAGGTTATCCTGGATCACGCCTCGAACCCTCTCTTTTACAGAAATAGCACAACCCCGCAGAGATTGTACACGATTTCTCAGAACCTATGAACATAGCACTTCTAGTATTATTTAAAATTCCTCAGGAGTATATCTCCTGTTACACATTTGTCAGAGAAATCTTAAAGGAGTCTCACTTTTACATCTATGCTTTCTATCAGCCGAATCCCGACTGCCCCGTTTCCGGCCACGTCGTTTTCCATGATCTGCCCGTCACCACGGAAGCACACGCCATGGTAGCTGTTACCATAAATGCCGTTGCCGCGGAGCTCCACCCGGCATTCTCGGTCTACGGTGATTCCGGCCCTGCCGTTGCCATGGATGCAGTTGCTGACGAGTCGTGTCAGCTGCGCACTCTGAACGATGGCCATGCCTGCTGCCCTGTTTTTGGCCACCATGTTACCCACGACATTTAGCGCTTCACTGCTCTTCACGTACACGCCCACTGCTGTGTTAAACAGACAAGAAATGAAAAAGCTAATACAAAGCTTAATTCCAGCCTGACAGTAAAAAAGGATATACCAGGAAAAGTGTGTACTCGTGAAATGAAACTTGTTAGCACTAAGCTGGCAAAAACATGATCAAGCATGCCATTGTCCAATGTATGCCCAAATTTGACCCCATAGTGGTGCTACAGCATTGGAGGCACTTGACCCAAAATTGAAGTACATTTGGTCTTGGTCCGCTTACCATACATACTCACATTTTTGCCAGCGAACCTTAAGATACCAAACCTAAAGGCATGGTGATGCGTTCACAACCTGACAGTCTGCTTTTGTGACAACACTTTCTTGCCCATAAAGACGCTGTGTACTAGATTAAATGATATACAAATGGTTGCACTTTTACCAGCTGAGAACTCGTAAAGAGCTCCTTAAATGTTTAAACAGCCCCTGGATTTCCCCTGTTGCATGCAGAAGGAGACGGCATTTCCTGAGACAGCAAAACTAATGGGCAATAGAAGTCCTTTAATGTGACAAACCAGGTGGAATGCTTAAGCATTCTGTCCTTTTAAATTAAAAAAATAACAATTAGAATTGCATTTGCATTGCACATTGTGACATCGCATCCTGTTTTTGGCAGCGTTCATAAATCAGTCGAACTGCACCGGAATTCGTTTGGAAGTGGATCAAACATCAAACAGCTCTTAGTTGCATCTATGAATAAATTCTTCAACCTAAACAAGACATCTCCTACTGATTTAGGTCAAGTTGAAATAAGAAACTTACCTCCATTTTGGCTTATGCAGTTGTTCTCCACTAAAGCCACAGTGATTGGGCGGCGGGTCGAGAATCGCTCATCCTCACTGTCCATGTCACTCTCCCATGCTAGCAACTCGCCTTCTTCGTGAAAGTTCTCCTGGCCTCCTCGCTCTCTCTCTCCTCCTCCTCGCTCACTTCCTGCTGAACCAGTCAGGTCCTTACGGCAAAACACGGCCAGCCCATACATGCGGTTATGGGTTATGTAGTTTCCGATCAGTTGCGGAAGACTTGATAGCATTACCCACACCCCACAGCCCCTGTTACCTACCAGAACAAATGTGAGAGAATTGAAATAGTTTAGATGGTCATGCTACACTTGAATTAAGTGATACTAAGTGATAAACATTACAAGAACCTAGGGGAAATAGCATTTCTGGCATTACGCCCTTATTCAGAGCACCAAACTTTTTTTTCTCTCTTCCGCATGGGCCTTCCTCAGGGTCCCAGCAGTGGCAAATTGGTGGTGCTGGGAATCGAACCCAGATCTTCCAGTTAGCAGTCCAACATCTAACCACTGCACTACCAATGCATATGGAGTATGGCCCAACTACACCACTGCTAGAAATATACAGACTTTATGGCTTTCTCTCATGGCTGTGAGTGAAGTTTCACAATATGCTCTGACAATTTATCAGATACTAATGCATCAGTAAATTGTTGTTTTTTAGCTAATTAAGAAAAAAAGGAAGTAAACTAGCATGTATATGTTCTTAAAAATGTTGCTCACCCAAATTAAAATTGTCTAGAAAAGAATTTTTTTTAATCAAGTTATATGTTTGCTTTTCTATAGCTTGCAAAAAAATAATTAAAAATCTAAAAAAATAAAAAAAACCTATATTACCTCATAATTTTTAAAACAATGTGACAAGTATTATGCATAGATCGAAAGATAAATTTGAATTCCCTTAAGTATAAAATGAATAATGTAAGCACTGATCACATACAGCCTGTGAATTTGATAACAAATAAGGTTTAGATGTGTAATGCTTAGACAGACCATTAGATAAGAAACCCAGATTCCTAAGAAGAAAGGAAATGCTCACCATAGATATGGTTGCCTTCAATGAGACCTCTTCCTCTCTCGCCCACCACCACTCCATCAGAATAACCATGACAGATTAAATTATTGCGCAGGATTGGATCTCCTCCTCTTCGGATATCCACGCCACCCCACTGATTCTGCCTTATCACGTTGCCTGTTAAAAAAGGAAAAGTTATTTGTGAAAGTCTTTTTTAAACTTTCTGTACTTTGCCTTAAGCATTAATCAACTTCAAGAGGAGACTAAACTCTTAATAGATCCAAACTTCAAACAAAAAAAAAGGAACTTTGTGGAGGCCGCCATGTTTTTTTTTTCCTTTTAACATGCAGAGCTAAAAACTGATGTACGTATCATATACTGAAACGGCAGCCGTGTTATCATGCTAGTTAACTTTTAAAAGCTGTTGATAATCAATATTAGATAATGGGTTCCTGAGGCATTTTTACAAGTAGATTTAGAAGTTTATATTTTCAGGTGGGATGGGATAGAAATTTCAATAAATTTACCAACTCTGTTGCATTGCTACCTCGAATAGCCATCAGAGTTAGCAAGCCCGGTAGGATTTTACCACCCACAGTCTGTACTCCATTTGATTAAATCTGGGTATCGCCTACGGCTACAACTAAATTCCCAGAAGCATTTTGTACTATGTATAAACACAAGCATGATTAATAAATCATACACACCAGTGATCAGTCCTCTTCCATTCTCATTAACAGCAATGCCGGCAGCAAGACCTTGAAATATGTGATTCCCGCTGCCAAAAAAACGGTATTAGTATTTAATTTTACACTGGTAACTTGACTGTTTCTCAACCCAACAGTGATATTATATTATTGAAGCATGTCTGTTATAATATAAAATTGCACAGACTTTATATACCTGATCATCTATAGTGCAAGTTATCTTAAATGGGCCAAAGGTGAAAAATTGTGTGTCTGTGATTTTCAGGCTCTCGGGCAGCACCGCATTAAAAACAGGATCATTTGTGATAAAGCTCACTGGAAATAATTCAATTTAGAAGCAAGTCTCTGTTTTAAGGAGTTTGTTAATGAATTTTAATTGCATGTAAAAAAATTATTCTGAAGTATCAAAACTATGAGTTCAAATAAAGTCAAGCATTCAGCAGTGCCACGGTTTAAAGAATGAACGTCAACCGAGCATAAAACAGTTTCTTCGCTACCTGACCACAGGATTGCCGTTGAAAAGAATGTAGACGCCAGCCTCTTTGTTGCTGTAGATTTGATTGCTGCGGATGGAACCTTTCCCGTTGCCCAGGACAACGATTCCAGATCGTAGGCCACTGTGGATTCTGTTACACTGTATCCATAAAAAGAAAGGGAGGAATTGAAATCATGCCAAATGAAAGGAGATTTGGAGGTTCTTACACTATCGAAGCTGCGTTTAACCAGCTGCAGTGAACAGGAGATATGCCTAAGGATGTAATATGAACAATATAATAAATATTGTTTACAAAGTGTCATCATTTTTTCAATATTTGGATCTCACACAGAAAATAAGCACACACCTATCTTGTTATTTGCACCAGTGAGCTGAAAAGAAACACGACAGAAAGTTAACAGTTTACCAGGATGACGGGATTGGCTCCTTTGCGTATGTCGAGTCCTGCTTCTCCGTTCGAGTGGATGTTGTTTTCGGCGATAAGGCCTTGAGCGGAGAGCCGTAGAAAAACACCAGATGCTCGGCACCCACTCACTTCGTTGCGCAACATCACTATCTAACACAAGAAGAGAGATCCTCCAGTAAATATGTTGAGAATTCCCAAATGCATTTGACCTTAAATGGCAGTTCGAATGATTGTGTGGGGCACGTAAAGACCAACCAAACGTTTTGGATATCTGGCCTTAGTAGCACACTTCAAAATCACCATTTACAAGATATTGTAGCGCTAACTTTTTTTCTTATGAAACTGAAATTTGACAAAAAAAACTACTCTATCCAGTCGGCAACCCAAATAGTTTTTTTTGCAAACTTTTTTATTCTATACTCCTACCCCTGATTTTAACAGAGTAGACAAAAAATATTGCAAGCTTATTTAAATACTGAATTTAGCAGACACACTTATCAAGAGCAACATACAAAAGTGCTTCAAGTCTCATCGTTGAACAGCTCAATACTTGTACGCTAGATCACACAAAGTGCAACAACCCACAAAAATTTAGATAAAGGGCAACATGGGGAAAAAATTAAATAGATAGATTTTAAATGTGCCAGGTATCTGAGACAGGGGAAGGACTTCAGTCATCTCTTTCGGACTATTTTGAGGCAGACCTACGTTGCGTCTTTGGGGATGCAGGGACCGGTCGAGCTGTGCTTGTGGATCTGCAACAGCAAGGAGTGATGATTGCTTCAAGATATGAGGGTGCTGCTCTATTTTTAGGTTTGTTGTGGCATGCAGCTTTTCAGGGACTGCCAAGGGGCAGTCTTTGTAGAGTGTGCCGCTTTGAAGCCATGCTTTTTGGGATCTTGAGATATAGAAACAGTTGATTATATAGACAGTGTGTGAAAGTCTTCCTTTTCTTAATCCTCTCATCATAGTTAGAAGCAAAGTCTTCTGCAGACAGAGAGGATGGAGCAGGGGGAGCTTGGAGGATTGAGTAGTGATAAAGATGGCGTGGATCTTGCGAGGATCAAGTTTTTCCTTGTAGAAGGCAGTCTTGGCAGAGATCACATCCAAAGAGAACTTGGACAAGAGAACATGAAAAAAGGCGAGTTCTGCGTCAATATGTGATTTCTCCCATCCTCTCTCTGCTGATCTCAGTTCTCGCAGCCTGTTGCGTAACTCATCCGACGGCCAAAAACAGGACAGGAGGTCTTCCTAGATTAAGCAGAAAAGGCGCAAATAAAATCAGAAATCAGATCCGTTAGTAAAAACATTAGTAGATTAGGACATTTCCGCCCTTTGTGTGAGAAGAGATCAGAGATCAGTTGATGGTCAAGGAGTCATTCGTGAGAGGCAGAAGACAGGAGAAATAGAGCTTATCGGATCACAAGTTGAAATCAAGGAGGACCATCAGGGGATGCTTAGGTAGGAAAGACACTAAGGAGTGTGTTCATTTTGTCTACAGAATTTCCAAGAGGACCAGGAGGACAGTAGATGATAACGTTTAAAAAGTTCAGAGAAAAGACAGAAAGTGCATATAATGATTTAATGAGACATAGGGAAAGATGTCTCTCCGAGACATGATTTTCTAACCCATAGCGAATATCTGCATTTATACTATACATGGCAAAACAGCCCAAGGTAGATGTACTAAACAGAAAAGGGAATAAAAATGTTGCGATAATCAATAAACTCAAGCATTTTGCATTCTGCACCATATTCGAATCTTGAATTTGGGAATTCACATGCTTTTCTCCTGCTTGCACGATCATGGGTCATATCCGATGTGTGCCACATTGCAAGAAAAAAAAAAAAGAATTGTGCCACTTGATAATGTGAATGCAACTTTTGGAGAGACTAAAATAAGTCTGTTTAACCACCTAATGCAACTACTTAACAAAATGCTAAACAACACAACTATCCAAAAAACAACTATCCAAAGATCCAACTAAGTTTAAGAAAGCAGTACACATAGTACCTATTTAATAAGAAGGTTTAACCAACTCTATGTTTTTGGTTCCAGAACAGCTGAAATAAGTTAGTTCAAACAACTCTGAGTAGATTGACTCCGAGTTAAGCGGCGGAAAAAAAAAAGCCATGGTCAGTGGAGTGCAGTTAATGAGTCACCATAACAACAGCTCCAGACAAAAAGAGGTCTGCATATTTCGTCCCAGCGGAACTGGATGTGCGTCTCCAAGCATATAGCTAGGATGAGCACATTTTTATTGAAAAATGTATAAAACAAAAATAGCAACATGACTGCAGGGGCAAAAGAGAGTGTAGGAGAAAATTGGTGCTTGAATAAATGAGCATGTTTAAATTTTTAACACTGTTATAATGTGTTGGGTGTAATTAATTAAGAAGTAATGTAATTTAGAAAAAAACAAAGTAAGGAATAACTTTAAATTTTTCTGTACTTTAACGAAAGTGACTTCTGACATAATTGCTTTAAATAGTTTTCACTTATCCACCTCATTGAAATGGGCCATAGAAATAAAGAAATCCAAGACAAAAACTTAAAGCAAAGTGAATACTGAGCTTATTACATATTTAAGATATATCAACAAGCTCTGCACACAACCTAGAAGGGGGACACCTAATTCAACTAATTAGCACAGACCAAGACAAATCAACAGTGCTAATGCAAACAAAACAACTATCCAAATAACATCTCGGATCCAAATAAGTTTAAGCAACCAGTACACAAATTTGCCATTCTTCCTTACCAGAAAAGAATAAAAAATTGCAAAATTGTGTGTTAATTTCTACAATCGCAAAATCATGGATAAAAAGGCCATGTACCTAAAAAATTGACCAAGTTGATATTAAAACTCACAAAGCTTTACAATGGTTTTTTTGTGGTTTTCCCAGAATTAATGGACCCAAAATTAACCCACACAGTATTCTGGAGTCAAACGAATAAAAAATTCCAAAATGTAAACATCCACACAATACCCTTATTAGTGTAACAAGATGTACTCCTACCATTAGACATGACTGCATATATGTGAGACATTAACACTGTAACTTCATAGAACCTTTTCACGGGAAAAAATACTCACTGACAAGGCGCTCATATACAAAAAATGCCCCAGTTGTTTTTCTGTTAGTAATTTAAGGATTGTGACATGGGCTTGGTCATTGTCTCACCAACATGGAAGCGGCCATAAACAGACGTTTTCTTTATTAGTCTCTTCTTCTCTTTGATTAAGGGTAAAAAAAATGCAGTTTGACTTATTGCCAAGTAACTTGGAAGTATGGTCCTGAAATTTACCTTGAAGACACAAATAAAGTTGGAACCTAATTCTAATCAGCTACCTGCCTTAATTAGAACATTGCTGACCTCTTCTTCTTACCTTGGCATACTGGATGCAGCGCACTGCATAGTTCAGTCCTCGAAACACATTGGCCTCCAGTCTGGCCTGGGCGTGGTTGCACAGATGAACGCCCCCTTTGCCGTCATGCAGCAGGCAGTTGCGCAGTAGGCACCCTTGCACTGAATTTGCCAGCTCCTGTGCCTCAGCATCCCTCTGCAGCTCTGCACTTAGGCTCAGCAGCACAGGAAACATGGAAAAATCCGGCTTTCGTGGCTCTGACAAGTGCGCTAGACCGTGATGTTCGTAAGGGAGTGTGTAACTAATGTTACTTCTATTCTCTACTTTTTCCTCATCGCCAGAATCGCTCGACATGTCCATGCTGTCCTCCTCAATCACCGTGCCCTCCTGGCCTGAAAGGAGATCTCCATTAAAAGGTTTTGATTTGGTCCAGCCAGTTTCCCAGTCCATGTCCTGTTTAGTCCAGTCCTCTAAGTCAGAATCTCGGGGACTAACTCCACCCAGATTGTCTTTTGCGTCCTGACCGCTGACAGTTGAGACAGGTAACATCTTAGCCAAAGCAGCTAGGTGCTTACAAGCCCAGCTGCGCTCAGAAACCGGTGGGCCTTCCACGGTGACCGAGGCAGAGTCACCGCCGGAAAACTCACAGCTGTCCATCAGGCTGATAGCCACACCCAGAAAATGGGCAGAGCTTCCCTGGGCGAATGAACAGAAGCGAGCCTGACAGGTCCCTGGCCCTCTGACGTGCAACTGACAGCCCTCGAAGTTACAGTTGTCCAATTGCACATGACCCGAAGATGTCTAGCAAAGGCAAAAAAGAAAATTTTTAAGGATTTATCAATAAAGATTTTAAAATTTATGGTTCTTGTCTCAAAATTGCATAGTAAAATATAAAATAAATACTAATGGTCACAATGTTAAATAATGTGTGTTTGGTTGTGAATTTGCTGACCTTATACACCACTGGTGAAAACCAGGCTGGCATCAAAACCAAATTACACAGCCTGGCAGTCGGGCACTGCTGATCGAAGCTCACCAGCAAAGCCACATCACCAAGCTTCCCCATCCCTACAATCTCAACAGGCACTTTTAGAGTCACCTCTGCCTGCTCCTCGTAGATACCTGGGTGAAGCAGCAGTCGATCGTATGGCCCAGCGGTTGCCAGTGCCCCTCGCAGTGTCTCATAGCCATGCCCGGGCACAGAGCCCACGTGCCACACTTTTCTGTCCTTCCTGCGCCGAAACAGGTGCAAGCATGTCGATGAATGGAGCTCAGCTCCGTTCTGTGTCCATGTGCGGCTGGCCAGGGCTTGCTGCCGCAGCGCCTCACGCCAGGACGGCGGTGCCTGATGAGGTCGGCGTGGCCAGTTGGGATGCCGCCACTCTGGATATCCCAGACACAGCTGACGCCAACGGGTGCTATCCAGACTCAGCACCAGTTCCCGCCATGCGTGGCATACCAGGCAACAACGACCCAAGTCAGCCAGGGGTAGATAGGCCAGGATAAGGCGCCACAGCTCTGCGGGCAAGCTGGACGCCTCCATCGCTGGCACAGGGGTTAGAGTATACAAAGGAACATCACTTGAGACATAAGCTACCCAAACATATACATGGCACAGCAATAGAATTTGAGTTTAAGTTAGTAGTGATATTTATTAGGTGCAGTAGTGATTTTTTTTTAAATCTTTCTTGCTGTTAGAGCTTGTCTATGAACACATCTAGATTTTATATATCCTTCAGCAGTGAACACCACAGTCAGAAAGCAGTCTCGTGTTCTGCACACCGCCAACAGAACGAGGTGTTATTCTGTCCAGAAATATCCCAAATTTATATGTTAAGATGCATATTAAGGCAAATGGTCCCGTAATCCAAACCCGTTATCTTACATTTAAGAACACCGGTAACGCAAAGAAAAAAATGGCCCAGGAAAAACAGAAGGAAGTGCAACTTTTGAGCTTCGAGCTACGCCAGTAAAGAAAGCATCAACGCGTTACGACGCAAAATATCTTGTCAAACGCGTGAACGGACAGAAACAGCGTTAATCCTACCTTCGGTTACATTGCAGTTTTATTTTTACAACGCGAACGCTGTATTACTGGAATTGCATAAGCATCAAGAGCGCCTTGTTTTCATTGCGCCGTTTCGCTCCCGTTTTTCGGAAGGCGTGGATCCAGAGACAGTGGGCGGGGCCTAGTCGAGCGCTCACAATGGGGCAGAGTCAAGAGATTAAGTTGTATGTGGTGTCGAAAAAAAATATTTATTATTTATTTATTTCTTTTTTTTCTTCTACTCGCACATTTATGCCAATTTTTTTGCAGGTTTTTATTCATTTAGGAATTAAAATTTTGTATATAAGTATACTAGTATACTGAGAAAATTAGTATTCTTTTTGTATAGAAAGATACTAGTATACTAAGAATACTAGTATTCTTTTAGTATATATGTATACTAGTATACTAAGAATACTAGTGTTCTTTTTGTATATATGTATACTAGTATACTAAGAAAACTAGTGTTGTTTTTGTAAATAAGTATACTATTATACTAAGAATACTAGTAGATCCCTGAATACAGAATACAGCAGATCCCTGTGACCCTGATTGGGAATAAGCGGGTATATATAAGGTTGATAGATGGATAGCAGGATGGATCTAACTCTGGTTCAAAATTTTCAAAAACAGGTAAAAAAGTATGATAAAAGAAAAATTACCTTTATGTCTCTGGGTAAGAATGAATTGAGAAAGGAAACCGACCTGCCAGAAGAAAAACCCCAAAGCATGGAAAAGTGCATGCAAATTATGTACACACAAACTAACCATTATGGTAATGTCATTTTTTATGCAGTGTTATCCCACTCACTTTGGAAATAGAATGAAACTGAGAGAGAGAGAGAGAGAGAGAGAGAGAGAGAGAGAGAGAGAGAGAAAGAACAGAGAACAGAGAACAGAGAACAGATGGGGAAGTGGCTCTCCAGCATCAGTGACGTCATTTCAACATGGCGGCACAGGACGAGCTAAGTAAGTTTGTTCCCTTTTGCGTATTTATTTTGTTTTGTTCACATATTTAATTGAATTAACCACAATTGCTTTAAATGGCAACAATATAGGGCGATGTCTAATATTATCTGTCGATATATTATGGCATGTCTTGGCTGTAAAATGCGTAACTAGCTTGCAGCTCAGTGCTTGCTAAAGGCCCATTGCACAGTCATGGTCAAAAATGAAAGTGTCTTTTTATCAGATTGGGTGCGTTAGAATTTCCCCTCTGTGCTTAAACACTTTATGAACGTCTTATGTTTTCTTATGTCGTAGTGTCATTTAAAAGTTATGCGTAAAATGCGTTAACGGTGTGTCTGGATGGTACCTTAGTCTGTGTGCGTTGATTTTAAGTTTAGCGAGCTAGCCGACATGCTAAAAATGGTCGGTTTTTATTGTTTACTTATTAAAATTTAAATGTAGATTAGGTGTTTATTAAAATGTGGATTGGGTGTTTATTAAACTGAAGATTAGGTGTTAAGTGTAATGCGAGGTGAATTATTGTTTAAGATCTGGCTACGGATAATGGAGCCCAATTTGCCAGTTTATATGTATATTAAAGCAAAATTATTCTCTTTGCTGGAAAAATATCTGCAATATCGTAGTTTGCTTTAAATGTTTTTGGTATTATTGCATATAGTACAAAATCCTATTTCTGTAATCCCCCTTTCTTATTTTTATTTAATTCTTCCTCTCTTGTTCTCTATTTCTCTCTTGTTCTCTGTTTCTCTCTCTCTCCGTCTCTGTTTCTCTCTCTGTTTCTCTCTCTCTCTCTGTCTCTGTTTCTCACTTGTTCCCTGTTTCTCTTGTTCCGTGTTTCTCTCTCTCTCTCTCTCTCTCGTTCTCTATTCCTCATTTTCTCTTTCTCTCTCTCTTTCTCTCTCTCTCTCTCTCTCTCTCTCTGTCTGTGGTTTTAGATCAGCTGGAGCGTGTGTTTCTGCGGTTAGGCCATGCTGACACAGACGAACAGTTGCAAGATGTCATCTCGAAGTTTCTGCCACCTGTTCTCCTCAAACTGTCCAGTGCTCAAGAGGGGGTCCGCAAAAAAGTGAGTCCAAGGCTTGTGCCGAAGGTTTCAGGGGTGCCGACATCGACCGGTTATTGATTTTTTTTTCTTTTCGCTGCAACAACGAGGCACATCATGAAAAATTCTTTTTAGCTAATGCAGTAAGACCAAACATAAAACCTAAGCCACCCAGTGGAAACTGAGTTAACGGAAAAGGAAACATTTTGGAAGTGTTTTATTTATGCTATCCTGGTAAACCTAGACTCTTCTGATCCAATAGAAATCAAGTGGGTGGGGCTATCTTGTTGATTGGCTTGTTGACATTGAATATAAAAATGTAAAAAATAACACAATAAAATTGGACAGAAAATAAATGAATATTAAAAACCAATATAATTTTTTATTTTTCTAAAATGGAGTCAGATATAACTGTTTTTAATTAATTATTTAAATGATGTGTAGTCCAACAAAGCTATTCTTAATCATGAACAAGTAGCCAAGAAATTTACTGTGGCCATGTTATTTGCGCACGCTTTGCTTTTCGCACCCTTTTTTTTCATGGCTTCTATGACGTTAGACAGCAAAAAAAAATAAAGTAATACTTAAAATTGAGAAAATTCAGATGCATCCCTATAAAAACCTGCTCACTTCACGCTAGTCTTTTCGCGCTACCTTTATTGTAACTCTGTGCCCCCCCGGTGGTCATGCCACCTCATTTAGGAACCACTGCTCTATAACACACACCTATTGGTTTTCTTGCATGTCGGCTTAGGACCAAACAAAATGTTGATATTCGTTCGTATATACATTTAAATAGATACTTAGTAACAGTCAGAGGTGTTGTTCATGGTTTTTCATAAGGTTCGATAGAAGAAAAAAATGTAATAGTTATATTGAAGAGGTATAAGATGAAAAATGTGCTTTTGGATGTGTGTACAGGGTGCTGTCATCTTTTCAGCTTCTTGCCAGGCTGCATCATACCTAATGATTTCCCAGTGATAACATGTCGCATGTTTTGTTCTGTTGGTTTTTTTTGTTTGACCTCTAGTTTAATTAGCTGCCTGCATACATTATTTTCCATAGTAATAATTCAAGAGCAGGCTAATATACTGTAGTTCACCTATATTATAGTCAGAGTAAGGTTATGTCTGGAAGCAGTTTATGATCTGTGTTGCCCTCTCCAGGTTATGGAACTACTGGTTCACTTAAATAAAAGGATTAAGAGTCGTCCTAGGATTCAGCTCCCAGTGGAGACACTCCTTGTGCAGTACCAGGACCCGGCAGCGATGTCTTTTGTCACGGTATGTAAACACACACACAAACGACACTTTAAACCCAAAAATTGCACGCAGATCCGAGGATCTTGCATTTTGTTGTATTTATTTTGCTTTCCAATTCCAGCGATCACTAAGAAGTATTTCTGTTTGCAGAATTTTACAATCATATACATAAAGATGGGTTACCCAAGACTAGATTTCGCAAAACAGTGTGAACTTGCACCCACTCTGCTCACAGCCATGGAGGGCAAACCAGAGCCTCAACAGGACAGGTAAGAAACATCAGAATTAGATCTATTCCATTTCGGTATGTTTGGGAAAAATATCAAACATGCACCGTTTCAGTCATAGACATGAGGTTTAGTTGCTGGAATATGATTGAAATAGGACCAGAGGTGGGTAGTAACGTGTTATATTTACTTTGTTACATTTACTTGTATGTGATTTTTTTTTTTTTTTTTTATTGCTTTGACTCAAGTTAATTTTTAACCACAGAAATATGCTTTTTTTTTCTTTACTACATTTGATAGCGTTCTGCCATTACTTTCAAATGTGAATTAAGAAATGTAAATTTTTATTATGTTGTGTATAATGAGATGGTGAGTACGTACATGAAACCAGTTCATTTTTAAAGCGCGCTCAGAAAATAACGTCCGAAGAGGGAGAACAAGCAAGTATATAAGTAGAGGCAGAACACCCATGACCTCGCATTCAATCAGTGGAGTAAAATGAGCAGTTGCATAATGCAATGGCTTCTATGTGCACCAAAACAATTCACATTTACGTCATTTGGCAGACACCCTTATGCAGAGCGACGTATATTCAAATAGATCTAAAGTAACTAGTAACTCAGTACTTAAGTAATCTTATAATTTCATACTTTTTATTGTTCTTTCTCAAGGCACTTTAACATTAATACTTTTACTTGAGTATTTCTATAAGTAGTTATACTTCTACTTAAGTACAATTTTTGCCTGCTCCACTCATGTCTGGATAGAAGCAATGCTTAAAAACCCAACAATTCTGTTCGTGGTTGTCATAGTAGTAATGTTTATCACTGAGCGACACAACTAGCTTTTCATTTGACCACAAATATTGTTTTGCTGCGTAAATAAAACATTTTGGAGGGACATTCGTCATTTTGGTGGAAGAAAGTTTACCGTTATGGACCTGCATAATATTATGAGATATACATATATTCACACAAATATCTAACAAAAAATGAGGAAACATGGAATATCCCATGTGACCACGAATCAAGACATCCCTACTTGTTTGATATATAAAAAAAATTCTCCAGCTGAGTTACAGGTTAATCTTATATGTATTTTTTTTTCTTGTTTCAGTCTGATGCATTTGCTGATTCCCACTCTTTACCACATGAAGTATCCAACAGAGCCTTCTAAACCATCGCCGTTCGTCCTTACAGAAAAACCCAAGATTGTTCATCAGCTGCTGGAATTTATGCTCGATGTCCTTCTTATGCCTTATGGGTATGTGTGTGTTTGTGATTTTAGTCAGCTTTTTTTGTTGTTGATAACAGCAAAGATTTTAGTATTTTATTTATAAGAGGCAGGTGGAGGTATGCTAGCAGCAGAAGTAGGCCTTGCAGTAAAATAAGTTTTCACTTTATAATATTTCACTTATTTTTAAATAATCAAATGTGGTAAGAGGGCTGTCTCATTTGTTGCATTTTTTACTGTTACAGTTGAGTAAAATGCATACTTTAAAAATGTTTATACAAGTTGTCATTCTTTAATTATAAAAATAAGTGTTTGTGTGTTAAATATCTGATGCATTTGAATACCTATCTGAAAATATTCCTGCTGAAAGTTTGGTATTTTACAATAAAGCTTTTACCTGCGGCTTCTTTTAACAGGTTTGTGTTAAACGAGCAGGCAAGCCGTCCAGCTTCTTCTTCTCCACAGGGGGGTGCTGGAGCAGGGGCAGGACAAGGTCTTCCTCAGCCTCCTCCTGGGATGAGCCTTTATGCTGTTAAAAGGGTTATTGGAGAGGCCCAGTGGAGTCCTGAACAGCTGGAGCAGGTACATGTTATTTTACCCTTTGAAGAAAAATACACAGTGTGTGAATGTAAATGCAAATATTTGATCAAAGCATACTCATTAAATTCATTCAGCAATGATTAAACATACTTACCCGTTCCTCGCTGATGGTCTTTAAGCTCAGATGATAAATTTGCATGTCTATATTCACTAACAGGCTGCTCACAGTTTTTTGTGTATGGATTATGAATAACTGTTCTCTCTGTAGTGCAAGCTGGGGATAGTAAAGTTCATCGAGGCGCAGCAGGTACCCGAAGTCGAAACCGTGGTCCACTTGGTTGTTGCCTCTAGCGACACCAGGCATAGTGTAGCTACGGCAGCTGACCTGGAACTGAAAAGCAAGCAGAGGTAAGAGGTGTTGTAGAATTATTGATCAGTTATACATTTATTATAAAATCCTTAAACTGTCCTGCTAAAACTTTAAAACTGTACTATTGTGTGTTCAGCATTATTGACTGGAACAATCCACTTATCATCAACAAAATGTTCAAAGTTTACCTGGGGGATATTCCACTCAAAACAAAGGTAGGTTTCGCATTTCATTCGGGAGATTCTGCAACTGTTTTAACATTAAGGATTTCTTTAAGAATTTGGATTGTATAGCGCCTGCCCTATGGAATCGCAATCTCACAGTGAAGCATGGTGGTGGGAGTATCGTGTAGGGTTTGCCTTGGCCTGTGTCATGATGCACTAATAGATTATATTTACCCTTTAAGATCTGCCATAGAACAATTCCTCCAGAGTGTTTCGTACTAGTTATACATGCTGTGGTGTCATTCCTTTGCAACTCAGTTTATTTTATCAAATAAACAGTACGCAATGGTAAAAAAAAAAAAAAAAAAAAGAGATAATTGCAAGTAGAACACCGGAGAGGTGCATTTACATAAATGGAAATGAAATGTCCCCACATGCAACCAACCTTGCAGTCATAGTGCACAGAACATGATTACATCTACGGATGCATATACATATCCATACTATGTATAATAATTATAAAAAATATAAACAAACAAAAAGTCAATTTCTTCTTTGAAATAAAAAGAGGTGAGGAGGTTTTTCAAAGAAACAAACGAAGGCAAAGCTGGGCCTGTCTGAAAAGCTCTTCGATCAACTATATTTTTCAGTAAAAAAAAAAAAATTCAGTAAACACATTCACGTAATTTGGCAAACAACCTTATACAGAACGACTTACATTTATTTCATTTACACAGCTAAGCTATTGGGGATTAAGGGCCTTGCTCAGGGTCCCAGCTGGGGCAACTCGGTACTAGGAATCAAACCCACAATTTTCTGGTTAGAAGTCCGATACCTTAGCCGCTAATCCGCATTTGCACCTCACAATTGTTTTGATCTCGCACTGTACTGTCTTTAGTCAGAACTAACAATGGTTCGTGCTGCACTGTTCCGCTTTTGGTGCATTTAGGAATTCTTGTGCACTAAATAAATGACAAGACAAATTAATTATCAATTTGTTGTCAATTACATGTTACTGCTACATGTGGTCTAAAAATTTGTGCAAGCTTGTACTCCTCTGCATTAAGCAATTTTTGTCATAATTCAACCTAATAAACTGTTATTATTTATTGCCCTTACTACAAAGAGCTTTGATTGTGCAAAGCTGGGTGGTAATTGTGCAGGTGCTGCATTAAATTTGATGCATACTCTCCTTTAGGCAACCTTTTTGGTGATCAAAGGTCATCTGTCATCTTCAATGATGCCCTGGTCTATCTTTGTTTACCCAAAATAATTCCTAACTTCCGACTTCAGGCATTTCTTTAGCGAAAAGAAGTTTAGGTCTTTAGATGAAGATGTTTATCATCCTTACAATGGTGTTTTTAGTTCTCAGCTAAAATCCCATTTCCAGGACTTCTGATGACAAATGGTTGCACCCTATTTGCACGTTTTTTAAAATACTTTTTTTCTTTTACCTAAATATTATTTGTGTAGCTACATAACATATAAGGTTGGAACAGCAAAATACAGAATACAGCTGAATAGTTTAGTGGATCGTAAGTATTACTCAGGTAACGTTGGTGTTTTTGTCCTCTCTTTCCCCTCAGGGTACCACAGTGAAGCGAGAACTGAAGCACGAACCGGTTAGCACCCGGGTCAAGATGAAGATTCTGCCTCATCTGCTTCGCTCCAGACTCGCCGCTGAGTGTTTTCCCGCAAACATCCAGGTCAGTCATCGATAATAAAAACCTGATCATCAATGATAAAAAGTTAGACAATAAAAATACTGTAAAAGTAGGTGGTACTTCTTGATTGGGTTTGGTTGTAAGGAAGCTTTATAATAAATACTGGATGAATGAAGTTTTAAGATAATTATGTTTATTTGCTTTGAGATGATGTTCATGTTAACTGTTGTCTTGTGTATTTCAGGTTGTCTATGATGGGCTGTTTGGAGCAAACACCAACAATAAACTCCTGTCTCTTACTTTGCAGTTTGTGCACCATATCTGTGTTGTGTAAGTGTTCTCATTGTCAAAATTTTCCACAGTGCTTAGTAAGTTCTTTTAAAATAGTGTACCTACTGTGGATTTTGTATTATCTTTAGTTAATTATTTTAAGCATGTTATTGAATAGCCACAGCTCAAGTGTTGCATTCGATCAGCATTTTGACAGAAAATCATTTTCTCTACAGGTGTCCTGATACCAATAAGCCACTGGGACTAATGCTGCTCAACGGCCTCACCAAACTAATTAATGAGTACAAGGAGGTTGAAACTGCTTTTTTTTTGTCTAACTATTCTTATTATATGCATTTGCACTAGGGCTGCATCAGATTGGAAAAACTGACATATTTTGTTTTTCTGCGATTATATATTGCAAAATAAAATTTAAAAAATCATAAATTTAATAGCTTTATTTAAAAAAAAAAAAATCATTATTTTAGAATGATTGGGGTGATTTTGTAAAGGAATACATCTGCATAAAATATAATGCACAAATTCTAATAGATAAACAGTGATTTAGGTTTTTCTGGAGATTCAGATTAATTAATTGTAAAAATCACACTATAATCTTCACCGGTTAAATGAAGTATAATTGATCTTTGTTAAAGCTGCAAAAGTTAGTGTTTTTTGCACCTAAATGCTTTAAACTTGCATGAAATGCTTGAAGAAAAGAAAAGTGAAAGTAAACTTTCACTCAATTATTAAACTTGGCAATTAATCCACAATTAACGTGTTCTGAACTGGGGTGCAGTCATATATAATACCCCACTGCACATTGAACATACTGCAATGTGAATATTGCAGATGCAAACATTGCGATGTCAATGCTAAAACAAGATGTAGCCCTAATTTGCAGTGAACTTAAAAGTCTGTCCTCTTAAGCATAGATCTAGGTTATAATTATTGTTATTAATTATAAATTACAATGGTATAATTGTGCCTCCTTAGGATCCCAAATTGCTGTGTATGGCCTACTCAGCTGTTGGAAAGCTTTCAAGGTAATTGTGTTTTCTTGCCACTTTTCAATGCTAAGAATTTTTGGAAAACAGAAAAATGTGCTAATGTTTTACATTTACTTATAGCCGAATGCCACAGCTCTTCACTAAAGATATAGCCCTGGTGCAGCAGTTTTTTGAGTCCATGTGCAAGGTGAGTAGAATTAATCAAGAATAAATATTATTCCATTTAAATTACACACAAATATGAACTGACACTTTTTTTTTTTTTTTTTTTTTTTTGTTAAATCATTTTCCGTCCTTTGTGCTAATAGGAAGACGCTGACGTGCGCCTGGCTATACAAGAGGCATTGTCGATGATGGTGGGTGCCTATGTCAACCTGCAGGGGGCTCTCCTTAACCTAATGGAGGCACTAGTGGCTGCATATATAGGAAAGGTTTGTCACATGACCTATAAATGCTAAAACATCATTTATCTATATATGGTTTTAAATGACATAAAAATACAATATCACTAGGGCAAAGAATGTAATTGTACACATTTAAAAAGTTCAGTTTTAAAGTTATTGCACATTGTTTCACCTCAGCCTGAAGTACAGGTGCGTCAGGTAGCAATGAAGTTTGCCAGCGTGGTGTTTGCACCGGATCACGTTCCCTCAAGATACCTGCTTTTGCTAGCTGCAGGAGATCCGTAAGTCAGTGTTAAAGACCTCTTATGACTTGTTTTACTCCTTCAAACTATTTGTTAATTTTCTTTTTTACACGCAGTCGAGAGGAGGTGTCTGGCGAAGCCCGGCGTGCTCTTAGGTCTCTTTTGTCTAAAAATGTAGAGAAAGAAAAATTCAAGCCTATGCCTTCCTTTGCTGAAATGGTTAGCTACATCCTGGAAAAGGTCAGATTATCTGAAATTAACTACAATCTGTATTTGGGATTAATGGTTTATATGCAAGTAATGGTGGATTAATCTATTACATGTTTAGTGTATTGATATCCCGTTACTGGTAACATGTTTCAGGCCTCTGAAAGGATGAAAACTCCAGCCAAATACATTGTTGGAACTTCAGCACTTCCTTTCAACCCTGCCACATTTGAAGAGGTGAAAAAAAATTTTTTTTTCCATAACTCCTTGTGAGATGTGAGGATGAGTCTGACTTTGTATTAATGTGCAAAAATGTGCAAAAGATCTTATTTGCTTTTTTCTCTTTCCAAGATTATTTTATATCTCAGGATGTGTTTGGCTCATAGTGCTGGAGCCACACCGACTTCACAGAGTTTGATCGACATGCAGGATGACGCTCCTGTCATCGGCCGGTACGTCCGGTCTTTGCTCGCAAATGAAGCTCCGCCCTCTTCCTCTACTCCAAAAGGAGGAGACACCAATCCGGTTCAGGTTTACATGGATCTGCTGCAGCAACTGCTATCGGCTGTTGGAGGTAATGATATGGCAATGAGAAATAAAATGTATATAAATATATAATCTAAAAAAGCACAACAAAAAAAGACCACAAACATTTCAAGTGCCATAAACTGATTGCTAATGGGACATGTTTAATAATGAATAATAAACTGGTTCTTTGCATCTGAAGATTAAAGCCAGATTGAACATGGCTGCATTTAAAGGGCAGGTCTTAATGCTCAATTCCAATTCTGTGACATGTGATTTTTATTTATTTATTAGTTTTTCCAGAATTTCTTAGATCATCTTTTAATACTGCCCTGTATCCAATATTTGCTTCTACACTATACACAGTAAAACAACCTAGGGTAGACAAACTGACCAGAAATGGAAGTAAAAACTGATGAGTTTTATCGGCACAACATTTCTTAAAAAATATATATTTACATTTTTACGGCATTTTGTCAGACGCCTTTATCCAGAGCAACTTACGTTCATCTCTTTTTATACAACTGATCAAAGTGGGGTTAAGGCCCTTGCTCAGGGGCCCAGCTGTGGTAACTTGGTGGTGCTGGGAATCAAACCTGGCAGTCCAACACCTTAATCTTTTTAATCTCATATTGTTATGTAATTGTTCGAAATTGTGTAAATCCAATTTGGGAGTTAATTTCCGATTAACAAACCGTTCAAACGTTCAAGAAGTAACAGTAAGATAGATTATCGTCGCATGGTTTCTTGGATAACAATACGAGGATCAGCTATAATAGCAAAAAGCTCAAATTTGTAGCAAATGTTTTTGCTATATTGTTCAATGTTGTGTCTCATTAGAAGCTTGTCTTTTTTATCACAATAGCTCTTGTCATAAATCTAGGTCAAGTTGTATTATATAAACATTTTTTGTTTTTTTTCCTCTGCAGGTATTACCGTCATGTATTGCTTACTGGAGGTGGTGTCTGTCTGTCCTCAGAAACTCGCACCCAGATATGCTAACAAAATCGATTGGATAAAAGTAAGCATCTCATTTATCAAGTTCATAAAGTTATTTTTACTCAACAAAATATCGATTGGGAATATTGACAGATCATTGTTTGTATCAGGGTTTGATGAACACCAATAAGGAAGACATGCGGGAGCTCGCCGCTCAGCTGTACGCCGTAGTTGTCTCTACCATGTCTGGCAACGAGCTTGAGACTGCTGTGCAAAACCTGATCAAGATCACTAAAGACACTCATGTATGCACCTTTTCTGTAGCGTGGTTTGTAACTGTTACTTGCTTCTGTTTAGATTTTTAAACCGGGAGACTTATTGCATAAGTCCTGCTTTAGTAGCTTTAGCTTGCGTTTATATCCAGAGGAAGGAAAGTCGCAGTACTAAGATCCTAATAAAGTGCAGGGAGTTTCAACTTGAAGTATCAAGATTTTCTCTAAGAGTGATGCTGCACAAGTTCTTATTTTTTCTTAACAGTAAAGGAAATTTACCTGCTATACATTATTTCATCTTAATAAATGTTATTATTGAAGTATATAGTCCTCTCTCCTAAACACAGAGCCCCGAGTCCCAGCACGGCGCCATTTTGGCTTTAGGATACATGGTGGGAAGATACATGAGCCGGAGACACTGCTTGACAAGAGCCACATCTAAAGACGATGAGGAGTTGATCACCGTAGCCACCAAAACCATCGGTATGGCCATTGACAAGTGAAAAAAAAAGAATTTGTCACATTGATAGTGTCCTTTAATCAAGTAAGGTGACCTTAAACTCAAACACCTTTGCCATTATTTGCAACTTTTCAACTGCAATTTTGGGGTGGCTCCAGCACTATGCTTAGACATTATTATTTTATGAGTGCACTTCACATCCGCATTATGCTTTTGGACTGGAACCAAATGGCTGATTAGCAAGCTAGCCATTTTTTTGTATTCAACCCTTGGGAGATTTTAATAAATAAATACGTTTATACATAAGTGGCAATTAAAAAGTATCAATCACTCATATGAATATGTATAGCACAGGTGTCACTGTTGATTAGCAGTCGAATAGTTTCTACAATTATTTTTATCGTCTTTGTCTTCTATTCAGCAAATACTGTTAATAAAATAGTTATTAAAAATGACTACGCTTTAATGATGTAGATATTAATTAATTATGCAGAAATTAACTTTGGCTTACAAGCAACTAACTAACTTTTCCCGGCAGGATCATTTTTGGACAGCGCTGCTCCGTTGCTGACGATTGCTGCAGCGACGGCTCTGGGAGAAATCGCTCGTAACGGAGAGCTGCTAATCCCGAGCGAAGGAGACGGATTCAACAAACTCAGCCTGGTGGAGAACCTGCTGGCCAGGATAACATCAGGCAAAGAGAGTGGCAAGGTAAGATGAATGAATCTTTCAACACACCGATTCTTTGGTGCTGCTTCATCACAACAGGAGTCCACTCGATGTTCACGCTAAGTGTTTTATAATTAGGAGTTCTTTATGACCGCAGTTATTTTTAATTTCATTGATTGGTAATAATTGATGCGTTTTTCTGTGGTTAGATGAAGGAACGTGTAATCCAGACCCTGGGATTTCTTCCTGTGGGAGATGAAGGATTCCCACATCAGAAAAAAGTCCTGCAAGGCCTTATGGATTCAGTAGAGGTAAAAATATCAAACCAGTGCTTTTATTTCTCTGATTGTTATTTAGCACATTATCATTTGCTCGTGTCTCTTAATCTATTATCAGGCTAAGCAGGTTGAGCTGCAGTTTACCGTCGGTGAGGCCATAACAAACGCCTCCGTAGGGACCTGCTCAGGTGCTGCTAGAGATATTTGGACTTGCACGGAGGACCAGTACTGCCCTTCTGAAAGTAAGTGTGTGTGCGTGTAGTGCACTGCGTTAAATGAGTGTATAAATATTTGGCCGTGCATGAATTAAATAAACACTTATTTGTCTGTCTCAGACTTGAAGAATAATGACATCTTGTCCTGGGCACTGAGCGCCATCTTGTCGAAGTACATAATGAGTCAGAATCCCCATGTGCGTCAAGCCGCCTGCATATGGCTCCTCTCGCTAGTAAAGAAACTGAGCCAACATAAAGAGATTCGGGTACCGCATGCAAAAACGGACGTTATGATCATTTAATACTGTAACTAAAGTATTTTACTGTATATCTATAACTGTGTGGGGTTTTTTTATGCAGACTCGTCTAAAGGAGATCCAAACTGCCTTTATTTCTATACTATCTGACCCTGATGGTAAGCTAAGAACACTACATTCTGTAACCAGGCTTTTTTTTTTTAATGTCACTTTCACTTATGTGTGTGTATGTGTGTAGAGCTTAGTCAAGACGTGGCGTCTAAAGGCCTGGGGTTAGTGTATGAACTGGGAGGAGAGCAGGATCAACAGGAACTGGTGTCTACCCTTGTGGAGACTCTTATGACGGGAAAAAGGTATTTCATTTATTTTACAAAACTTGTTTGCCATGTGATTAACTTTAGCTGATGTTCTTTTAAGAAACAGCATGTCTATTAATAGTCTGATCTCTAGATAAAACACTAGTTTATATTAATGTGCTTGTTTTTAACTTGAAGCCTTAACTTTGTGTGTGTCTAGGGTCAGGCACGCTGTATCTGAAGATACTGAGGTTTTTCAGGGTGAGGCTCTCGGTAAAGCGCCTGATGGGTAGGTTATTTGTACTCAGCGATTTTGGTAGAAAATGTTATTAATATGGTTAAACATGTATCCAAGCTTTATTCTCTTCACATCAAAATGATTAAACAGCTTTCCTGATTAACAGGCATGGCCTCTCCACCTACAAGGAACTTTGCTCTTTGGCGAGTGATTTGAACCAACCAGACCTTGTTTACAAATTCATGAACCTGGCCAATCACCATGCAATGTGGAACTCAAGAAAGGTGAGCTTTACTAATCCAATACTTCACACTAATTTGTTTGTCATGCTGCTTCTTTAAAAAATTGTGACTTGACACTGTTTTGATTTTTTTAATCATAGTTTCTTTTTGTTGCAGGGGGCAGCATTTGGGTTTAACATCATTGCAGCGAAAGCTGGAGAGCAGCTTGCTCCGTTTTTGTCCCAGTTGGTTCCCCGTCTCTACAGATATCAGTTCGATCCCAACCTGGGAATCCGACAGGCTATGACCAGCATTTGGGACGCCCTTGTCACTGACAAGACTATTGTATGGATTTATTTATACATAATAAGCACTAATATTGATAGTGTGTGTGTATGTAGCTTGCAAGGTCTATTTCTGCATTATTTTGCAATATGAGAAAACAAAGGCGCTTAAGACATGCACTTGTCCCACCTAAGGTTGATAAATACTTCAAAGAGATACTGCAGGACGTCATTTCCAACCTAACAAGCAATATGTGGAGAGTCCGGGAGTCAAGGTAGCGTGTAACAAGACAAAGCAAAACTCTCGCAGAAAGAATCAGAATTATTAAAAGTGATTGTTTTTAGTTGAATAAATAAAGACTGAAGGTGATCATCTACTTCCAGCTGCTTGGCTTTAAATGATCTGATTCGTGGAAGGCCTGCAGATGACTACATCGAGCATCTAACCGAGATCTGGGAAACACTTTTCCGGGTTTTGGATGACATCAAGGTATAAACACAACTAATTAAGAGAAACACAAATTCATGTCTAAGTCTATTTCCTGAGTCCAAAGATATTTATGTATTTCAGGAATCAGTCCGAAAAGCAGCAGATTTGACTCTGAAGACTCTCAGTAAGGTAAAGAAAAAAAGTTTGGTTTTTTTTCACCACCAACAACACACATAAAAATTTCCATTTCCATAATAATTTGCATATACTAACCCTTATTAAAATTAAAATGTTTAAAATCTAAAAATGTGTGTTTTGCAGATATGTGTTCGCACATGTGAATCGACAGGAACGTCAGCCAAAAGAACAGTGAGTGTTCTCCTGCCCATTCTGCTGGACACTGGCATTGTCAGCAACGTGGCTGAAGTGCGCACGCTAAGGTAGAAGAGCATTTATTGAAAGTAAAGAACATGCATATTTAAACTAATCTTATTTTGATCCTCATGCCTGTGTGTGTGTGTGTGTGTTTGTATTAAGCATCCAGACTCTCGTGAAGATCAGTAAAGCAGCAGGCAGCTGTCTGACACCACACGCCCCTCGTCTTATTCCGGCTTTGCTGGAGGCACTGAGTGTGCTCGAACCCCAAGTACTCAACTACCTCAGTCTGAGAGCTACGGAGCAGGAGAAGGTGAGTAACAGCTATTTTACCTCACTGTGCTGCAAAAGCTTCACTGGACAGAACACCTAAGGCCAGATAGTTAATACTCATAGTTTATTTAAGGCAACTCAGTGTTTTTCAGTTTTGGACATAAAGTTTAGATCAGAGGTGGGTCAGCGCAGTAATCTAGTGGGTAGCACATTAACATGTATGGCGCTGTTGCGCTTGAGGCGTCCAGGTTTAAATCCTGGCTCATGTTCCTTTCCTGATCCCCCCCCCCCTTCTCTTCTATGCACTGTACAATTATTCAAACAACCATGCATATGAAAAATTCTAGGCAGTATTCAAGTAAATTAGATAAATATTACATTACAGTTTATACTTAAAAGTTTCCCGTATGTGTGTATAACTTAATACACTTAATATCTTATACCAGCGATACTGGTATTCTATTTAGAGTAGCTACATATATAATATTCTGATTTAAAGATTCTAATTTGATTAAAAAAAAACACTACAATACCTGCTCCTCTCCATGGTAACTACTATAGATAGCTAATGCACGTCATTTATGGTCGCAGACTAAACCAGGGTAAAATAAACAGACTGAAATAAACCCCTGTTAACACTAAGGAGGTTACTCATTTCCTTATTGACGAGTACTGAAATACGTGTACTGTTGGGGTCTGTTGGGGAAAACAACGGTATCAATACATCCTTTGTAAGTTTATATAAGTAATCAGTGAGCCAGAGACTCGTATAAAATCAATCAAGTGCAAATGAACCCTATTCCCATGTGAAATCTAAAGCTATTCTTCCCCTCTTTACAGAGTGCAATGGATACTGCCAGACTGAGTGCAGCAAAGTCCTCACCTATGATGGAGACCATTAACATGGTATGAATTCCCAAGCCGTGCGCCAGACTAGTGCGCTGTTGCTGTGCCAAAACGCGCATTATGGCCACTAAATGATTTTTTTTTTTGTCGTTGTTGACGGATACACTGAAAGCCAAAAGCACTTAAGGGCTTTTCTGATTAGTTTAAACTTACCTGACCAAAGCTCTCCTAAATTTTACTGTGTCCATTCTGATTGTGTGACTTTCAATAGGAAAATATCTTGTGTTTGTATTATGTACACTCACTGGCCACTTTATTAGGTACACCTTGCTAGTACTAGGTTGGACTCCTTTTGCCTTCAGAACTGCCTTAATTCTGAAAACATTCCTTAGAGATTTTGGTACATGTTGACACGATGGCATCAAGCAGTTGCTGTGGATTTGTCGGCTTCACATCCATGATGCGAATTTCCCGTTCCACCACATCTCAAAGGTGTTCTATTAGATTGAGATCTGGTGACTGTGGAGACATTGGAATAAAGTGAACTCATTGTCATGTTGCCAAAACCAATCTAAGATTATTTGAGCTTTGTGGTTTAAACTTCAGCAAGTTGTCTTCACCACTAAATGCATTGAGTTGCTGCCATATAATTGGCAGATTAGCAGTTCGTGTTACCAAGCAATTGAACAGGTGTACCTAACAAAGTGGCTGGTTCAATAACATTGATGGATTGATTGATATCTTGTGTGTTTGGATGAGTATGTGTCTGATATCTAGTAGAGTCACATAGAACTAGCTGAATTTTGATTGATCAAAAGGTGTTCATTTTCTTTTATTTGAATGTACTGCTATTAATGTTAGTATTTTATACCTTCTATGAAGGAAGTGACATTTTAAGCAAACAAATTATTTTTACTAGCATTTTTAAAGTCGTCTCCAATTTCAATACTGTAGAAATGGTTTTTTTTTATGTATATATCTTCATTGCAGTGTTTGCAGCATTTGGACGTGTCTGTGCTGGGTGAGCTGGTTCCTAAACTTTGTGATTTACTAAAGAGTGGAGTTGGTCTCGGAACCAAGGTAAATGTAATGCTATTTATATATACACTGTTAGCCAAAAGTAACCCTAGGACATCATGTGTGTGTTTTTTAAGCATTTAATTCCAAATGTTAGTCTTATTCTTATTCCAATAATAACCTCCTGACTCCTGTCCACACTAATGTTGGACGAGGAGGTCAGAGTTTTGTAGACAGAGACTTTGTCATGATGGAACAGTTTTTAAGTGTCTTGGTTTCAGTGAAGAAATAATGTATTGCTACAAAGACATTCTAGACAACTGTGTTTTAGACTTTGTGGCAACAGTTTATCAAAAAACACACTTGTGGGTTTGTTGTTAAGGTGTCCACAAACTTTAGTCAGTATAGTGTGTTAAATACTAACACATTTATATATATTTTTTTAGGGTGGCTGTGCCAGTGTGATTGTGACATTGACGGTACAGTGTCCTCAAGACCTTACGCCTTACTCAGGTAGCTAATAATAACTTGTTTGCAATACTGTGATTCTAATGACTTAATAAATAGAGCTGCAAAAAAAAACAATAAATAGACACTAAAGAAAATTATAAAGAAATAGACACCACTTGAGCTATAAACACAAAATCAGCCCAAAAGGTGTTGGACTATAACTTGGGAGATCGTGGTTCGATTTCCGACACCACCAAGTTACCATTGTTGCCATTGGCTCCTGAGCAAAACTCCTAACCCCCAGTTGCTCAGTTGTATAAAAGAGATGAATGTAAGTCACTCTGGATAAGGACGTCTGCCAAATGCCATAAATATAAATTTGACTTCGATTGGGAAATAGTAGGCAGATGGTATTTCCTCCAGACATTCTTCTACACCAAAAACATTTTTGTTAGTAAATAGCTCATCGACATCAGTACTAAGAAGCTCAGCAATAAAGGATTTATTGTTTTTTTTTCCCAGAGTGAGAAGCATTTATTTTTTGTCCAGTTGTTCAACAACAAATATCCAATGCTGCTGCGTCTCTCGATTTTAGGATTACACTTGTTTGCTTTATTAAGTTAACCACTCTTAAAGGTTCCCCAAAACTCCCCTAAGGCACGAATACTCAAAACTATGGCTGGGTAATTTATTTACAGATGTTTACATTTGTTTTTTAGTCAATTTATTAAAAATTTTCCTGTTATAAACGATAAACATCTACTGTAAAAGCTCAATTGGTGTATCTGTAAACAGCGCAGAGCGCAACCATTTCAAGTTTTTGTTAGCGACTCTTATTTTTAAAAGTCAGCTGCATCTCATGACCCAGCAATGACATCATTTGCAAACATCCTATATCTAAATAACTATATACACACATCTTCGTTTTTTTCTGTATGCTGTGTTTTTATTCACAGGTAAACTCATGAGTGCACTCCTAAATGGGATCCACGACCGCAGTGCCGCGGTGCAGAAATCTTTCGCCTTTGCTCTTGGTCATTTGGTCCGGGTGAGTAGATGCAGCATCAACAGTAATAAAAAAAACACTTTTCTTCATGTATGCTTTGAAGATAAAAGCCAGTTGTCTTTTCCTGCAGACGGCAAAGGACAGCAGTGTGGAGAAACTTTTACAAAAACTTGGCACCTGGTATCTGGAGAAAGAAGGCAAGATTGAAGAATTTTTCTCTGTGTCTGATTTTTGTTTTTATGTTTATTCGTCCTTTTATTATGTTTTTTTTTTCTCTCTCTGTCACTTTCAGAGGCTGTGTATAAGTCATCATGCTGTTTGACAGTCCATGCTATTAGTCAGTACAGTCCTGATGTGTTAAAGGCTCACGCAGGCGTGGCTCTTCCACTGGCATTTCTGGGCATGCACCAGCAGCCTGACGAACAAGGGGAAAGCACAGACGCCAACCAATGGGCTGAAGTCTGGCAGGATCATGTGCCTGGTAAATGGGGGATGAAAGATATTTTCAGGAGGGGTGCTTGGGGGTCTCAGAAAAACAAAAGTTGGGAACCACCACTGTAGATCCCCTAGACACTTTAAGAACAATTTAAAAGATTTTTTTTTTTTTGGCATATAATTATTGAGTACTTTTATTAGATTATTATCCAGCTGGTCTTTCAGTCCTGCATAGAACCCTGATTAAGGTACTACTTACAGAACTAACCTTTTGCTTATTCCTGCACTCCATGTAGGCAGTTTCGGTGGAATCCGGCTGTATATGACTGAGCTCATAGCCATTACACAGAGAGCTTTGCAGTCTCAGTCCTGGAAGATGAAGGCTCAAGGCGGAGCCGCCATGGCAACCATTGCTAAGCAACAGACCGGCTCACTTGTGGCACCTCACTTAGGAATGGTGCTAAGTGCATTACTGCAGGCGCTGACTGGACGCACGTGGGCTGGAAAGGTGAAGGACATACACACTCTTAAGCTGCCTCCAGGAGTGATTGGCTGTTCCTAGATATAGTTACATGTAGCATTTTTTTTTTTCATTTGCAGTACTTTGGTTTTGTATTGCAGTTCTATATATATATATTTTTTTATTTATTGGTTTAGGAGGAGCTGTTAAAGGCTGTTGGGTCTGTGGTTTCTCAGTGCAGGTTTGTCAGCTGATATTTACTTATTTTTTCCACCTGTCAAACCAGTTACAAAGGCTGTCTATATATTCTTAAAAATGTATTTTGTGTGTAGTGTGGAGCTGCAGAAGTCTGTAGCAGGTCAGCCAACCGTCCGTCAAGTTTTGGATTTGATGCTTAAGGAATGCAAAAAGGAGAATCTGGTCTACAAAATGGCTGCCCTGCATAGCGCCGCAAATATTTTGGAGGCGGCTAAAGAGGATCGCTTTCAGGAAATTGCTGATATTCTGTTCCCGATCATTAGAAAGGTAAGGTGATTGCGAAGTCTTGGAACTTGTGAGTAAATTAGTCTGCTCGAGAAGTATTGACACCATAGATAAAGATAGATTGGTGAAAAGTAGCGTGGTGCTGCATAAAACACTGTGCACTATAATTATTGCCACCCCTTGCAACTCTGTCTGCCAACATAATGGCAATCCCTATGTACTGCTTATTAAAACTAGAGAATACTGAACAAACAATCTGAGACATACCAGTCGAGAACCTGGTCAGGTCTTCCAGCGCCCAAGTGCTGCTTATGCAATAACAGTTTTTACTTTTGGGTACTAATATTTTATTTTCTGTCTTTTGATGGTGGATAGAACTTTTGTTAAACATTTTCTTTTTGCTTGTCCTCAGAATCAACCTGCAAGTGCCGGTTCACAGAGGCATGACGATGATGACGAAGACATGCAAGAAAAAGAGTTGAAAACTGAACTTTTGCTCTGTGCGTTTGAGGTGCTGGGGAAAGCCTGGCCCAAGAACTTGGAGACCCAGAGTAAGAGTGTTAAAGATGAGGCACAGTATAGATATAGATAAAACCGTGTGATCCGAGGAAATGTATTGATGTCATGTTTGCACAGGAATAAGTGTGTTGGTGTGTATTGCAGATCGATACCAGACAGAAGTGTGTGCGCTAATGTGTGACAGATTAAAACTGAGCACCTGGAGAGTCCAGCTGGGTGTCTTGCACAGCATGAAGGCTTTTTATCAGGGGTGAGGAACATGTTTTCAAACAGAACTTTCTAGATCAATGCCACTGTCTATACTTACATGCTGATGTTAATGAGTTGTCCATACTTTTTTTTAAAGATGTATTTGCTTTTATTGAGCAGATAGGACAGTAAGTGAAGTCAGAGAGAGAGAGAGAGAAAAGGGATTGTGAAAGGTCCGCAAGCCGACACCACATATGTAGATATGTGGAAGTGGTAGCAGAGTGGTTAGGGTGTTGGACTGCTAATTAGAAGATTGGGGTTTGCTTCCCAGTACCACCACACTTCCCAGTTACCACTGTTATGCCCCTGAGCAAGTCCCTTAACCCCCAACTGCTTAGTTGTGTAAAAAAAAAAAAAGACAAATGTAAGTTGCTCTGGATAAGAGCACCTGCCAAAATTCCGTTATTGTAGATGCGCTTAGGCTCTACTGCACCCACAGGGTTGCAGGTTTTGTTTGGTTTAAAATGAAAACCTGCATGCACATCAGTCTTTTTTTGAGACTGGACACCACTAATATAAATCATAATTTAAACCTTTAAGTAAACATAATTCTTTCAAATTTGTTTCATTTCATACTGTGTTCTAATTGTAAACAACTGTTTAATTAGATATTAATAACAAAACAGCTGTGTGTCGAAACACTAAAGCGAGTAAATAAAAAGCTGTATAAATCCACCATCCCATCCCAGTCTAAATTAGTCTATTATATTTCTAGGTGGCCAAAGCACGAATTAGGCAGCACTCTAAAACATTTCCTTTGCACATTAGGCTACATATTGACCTCATGCTTGCTCTATAGCTTCAGGTGTCTATATGTATGGAACTACTTTTACTAAGGCTTCAGATTCACTGCAAAATCTATAATACTGACGTTTAGGGTCATGTGACAATTTACTGCACTTATTTTTTCGAAACTTTTAGGAAATGTGTAGTAGATTAAAAATCTTGGTGTATTTTATGTATTTTCCTCTTTGGTTTGTGTTTAGATTGCTTCTTTTGGAAAAGGACCATCAAAATTCACAACTACTAACTGAGCTTCTGTCAGAAACATGCAGTTCCCTTGCATCACCACTGGGTAAAACGGCTGGTCAATAAGGAAATTATTATTAACGGGCAAAATATAAAGATATATTTCAATTTTTTTTTTTTTTTACTTTATATTTCTCCAGAAAACAGGAGTTACTCATCTATAAGGACAGAAGCCTTGTTTATTCTGGAACTCCTCCTGAAAAGGATTGAAGGTAGACTACCATGTTTTGGTTTAAGACAAAAAATTATTAGTAATTGCTGCCTTGTCTTCTACTTTTGCTTGCTTGTAACTGATTAAATAAATTAATTGATTTTTACTGACATTGTCGGTGTTCTATCCTATGTGTTTGTAGAGAGCGACCAGTGGGATTGCCTGTGTGAAAAGAGTCGGCGGCAGCTCCAGCGTTCTCTTGCTACGATGGAGACAGACAGCCGTCCTGAACTGAAGGACAAGGCCCAAACACTGAGAAGAAAAATACAGGGTCTACCTTAAAAAAAAAAAAACAAACAAAAACACAACCCTTCACCTAGGAAGATTATTCTTACACACTTCTCTACATTTCTAAAAAAAAAAACAAAAAAAACACAGCTTTTGGTAAAGTGGACAAACCTTCTCACATTCGCATATGGTAATACAGGAAAAACATTGATTTGATGTCCTACATGAATTAGTAGAACCTGATTGTTTGCACAAACTCTGTGCCAATAACTTTTGCTCATTGAAATGCAGTAAGCAGATGTTGGAGGAAGCAGATGTGTTCATTTTTCTGTTTTTAAAGCATCAACAAACTTGAACTGCTGAGGGTCAAACTAATGAATCTGACACTTGAACTTGTCAGTCGGTGGAGTTGTGTGACGACTGATTTTTAATAGGGAACCCGTCCGCTTTCATACCTAATCATCCAGCAAAAATGGAGTGCTGGGAATTATGCCATACCGATTAAAACGTGATTAGAGCCCTTGTGTGTGTATTTAAACTAGATCTTGTAAAAGTTTACCTTCCACTGTTTGCATGTTAACAAGGTGCCGCCACTGGGTGAGAAACAAAACCTAACAAACATTTTTTCCGAGAGACGTGCAATTGGATGTAACCGCTATTGTAAATTGTCTTCAAATAAACTTATAGTAAGTAGGTTTTTGGGGATTTTTACATTGATTCAATTATTTTGACACAATCATTCTGCTATCAGATTTAACACACTCAGAAAAAAGACACTAAATAAATCAACACTTTGAATTGAGTTTACAAAGCTACATTAGATAAGTGTTATAATGTCCTGAGTTTAACATGAAACCTGCATGTGTATTTATCTACATTCATTTGTGAAACCATTATAAAACACCAGCAGAAAAAAATGAACAAATTAGTGGTCTAAAATAATCATGGGTAGTAAAACTCAATTTATACTGGATTTTTAAACGTTTACAGCATTTTGGCAGACGTCCTCATCTAGGGTAAGTGGTGGCTCATGGTTAAGGTGATGGATTACCAACCCGAAGGTTGTGGGTTCAATTCCCAGCTCCGGCAAGCCACCACTGTTGGACCCCTGAGCAAGGCCCTTAACCCCCAATTGCTCAGTTGTATAACAAGGAATATTGTAAGTCGCTCTGGATAAGGGCGTCTGCCAAATCTGTAAATGTAAATGTAGGGTGACTTACATTTATCTCTTTTATACAACTGATCAATAGGGGGTTAAGAGTCTTGCACAGGGGCCCAACAGTGGTAAATTTATGCTGGGAATTGAACCCAGATCTTTCCATTAACAGCGCTACCACTTCTGCTGTTGCCACTTAAACAGGCAGTCACCTCTAACTTTAGCTGTACAAGTTCATGAATGGATCACAATCCATCCACACACTTAGTGATCAACCTTTGCTCTGCAAACTAATCTACTAATGAAGTCTGAACAGGATTTGATCCCATAAAGCAGAAGATAAAATGACAGAGCTGTAACAGACTGAACTGCTTCTAAAGCACGAAATAAAGCATTTAATCTCCACTTTTTTATTGGAAATAGTTTAATAACAAACAAGATGTAAGAAAGGAAATGCAAATTGTGTAAGTTAACAGTATGAAGCAGCAAGTGATCTAAAATAAACATTGTGAAAGCAGAAATCAGGATAGAAAATATAAACAGACTGTACAAACGGCCATCAAAAAGCTCTTCCCAGCATCAGCAATGTTTTCTATATCTGGTGCGATGTTAGCTACAATGCTTTTTACTGGTCCATCCCCTCTAACGAATGAACCATTAAATTAGATCAAAGTCGAAAACAAAACACATTTATGTACTTGGCAAAAACGTACTAAAATTGTACGTGTTTAAAATATTGTTTATATAAGCGTTTTGATTAAGAAAGCAAAATTTTAAGTCCAGACTTTCTGTAAGGCCTGTGACTGTTTAGCTGGCGAGTATCTCACGCTGACGTTTATCCTTGGTCTTTGCTTTGTCATGTGCTCTCTGGGCCAGAACTTTTCCCTCGTGTGTCTGAGCTGTGCGCGTCACTGTCGAAATACCATCCACAAACTTGGTCTTAAAGAGAACGTTGGCGTTGGTGAACATGCCGTCTTTCAGTGACACGACCACAAACTACATGAGAAAAGAAAAGAACAGGTTAGACAACAAAGAACAAAGTGTCAAAACAGATTTGCTGCAGTGTGGTGTAAAGGGTGGGATTAAATGTATAACCTGGGAGTGTGTGAAATGTGTGCGCAGCATCTGCCCGATGTTCTGAGTGTGCGAGAGGTCGAGAGCAGCGTCCACTTCGTCTAGGATGTAGATCGGTGCAGGTTTAAACAACAGCATGGCTAAAATCAGAGAAAGGGCCACCAGTGACCTAAAAAAAAAAATTATATATTAATTATTAAGTTAGTGCCAGTAGTTCTGGATGCAGGCTGTTTGGGTGTTCAGGTGTGTGGTGCCTGACCTTTGGCCTCCACTCAGTTCTGTCAAGTTTTCCTTCCATGTGTTTCCAAGAGCAACCTTAAACTCGAGGCCATCTAAGACACCACAGCCTTCAGGTGGAGCCAAACGAGCATCTGCTCCAGGTAACAAGGTGGAGAATATAGATCCAAAATCCTTATTTACCTAAAAATAAAACAAACAAACATACAGATCACAGTTATTCAATGTTTAATGCAGCGATAGGTTTTAATTCAATTCTTTAAATGTTGACCTTTTGCCATGCCACATTGAGCGCCTCATTCTTTTTCTGGTCCAGCTCTTTGATCGTTTCCAGGATCTTTGCTTTATCGTTCTCAACAATCCTCTTCTTCTTTTTCAGATCATTATACTAAAATTACATAAAAAGAAATTATATCTAAACAGCTAGGATAACCAGGAAATACTATTTAACAATAACATCATTTACATATACAGGGGAGGTGTTAGCGCAGTGGTTAAGATGTTAGACTGCTATTTGGAGAACCAGGGTTCAATTCTCAGCACCACCAAGTTGTCACTGTTGCAGGAAAGAGCATGTAAGTTGCTCTGGATAAGGGCGTCTGCCAAATGCCATAAAAATATATGTAAATGTACACATCCAATGTATCTCATAGTGAAGCTTCATACCCGTTCCTCAGCCTCACTGAGCATGTTCATGGCTCTGCGGTTAATGTTTCTTTCCAGCTTGTCTTTGGTCTCCTCGAGTCTCTTCAGTCTCTGGCCAGCTTCTTTAGGGTTGTTCTCCTTAAAGTCGTAAGCAGAGTTGGGCTGGCCGAAGAGATGCCGCTCGGAGGAGATCCAGTCGTTCTCAGCCAACATGCGGGTCACCTACAAAAGTAGATAAATAAATATCTGTTCCTACTAAAGTAGCAAGAACTTAATTTTTAAAGAACACACACTGGTATTGAGGATCGCATTTAAAGGAGATCTGTTTTGAGAGATTAACACTCCTTGCATATCATCAGGCTGTGGCATGAACACAGCTCACGGTCAGTAAAACATAACGGGGTAAAGCAGCAATAAACAAGCAATAAGGGGAAAGGAAAACGTTTTACCAACTACTGTAGGTGTATTATTGCTAAAAGTCTGCTGTTGGAAAAGAAGCCGCATTAGCTGGCAGCTTTTGTAAATTACCGGTACGAGTGTCGTGCCTGAGCAGCTCCTAATATTAGCACGCTTGCATTATCTGCACACAAAATGGCTGCAGATTGTTTTCCATCACTCACATTTATTGAGTAGATACCATCCTGCTGAATCACTTGAAATCATTTGCTTTAATGCATTCAGGCAATGAATCAGGGGGGAGAGAGAGAGCTGAGAGAGTGGTAAAGAGTCAGGTGTGTGGAAGACAGAGTGCCAGGTAGCGAAGAGAGATTGATACTCACCCTAGCAGCCGCATCGGCACTGTCCTTCTTGTGCTTGCTGATGTTGTGTTCCAGCTCTTTGATTTTTAGCTGAGTGTCGTTGTTTTGTTCTCTTAAGCGACTGGCTTCTTCACTCTTCCCTTTGATCTCACGTTCCTGGGCCAGGATCACCTCTTTCTGCTGGGTCAGCTGCTCTTGTGCTTGCCGCACACATTCCTAGGCACACAATTTTATTTGGTCAGTCGGCACCAAATCACATTCCTAAGATAACATACTTTAAATTGGCATGGGCAATAAATATTATATGGAAACATTTTTTTTGTTGGAACAGCATTTAGCCAATTTCTCACAGATGATCTGCATGCTCACACCTTATTGGCTGCAACATCAGTGGTCATTGCACTGATCTGTTCCTGTAAGGCTTTCATAGCTTCATCCACAGCCTGGATCTGCTGTTCATAACCAGCCTGCTCACGCTTTAGCTCCTCAAGTTCCAAAGCCACAGCATCAGCCTCCTACACACACACACAAAAAATGATATAGATACACACATGCACACAGATAGAACCTTTTTTGGAATTATTCAGGGTTTGTACACATTTTACCCCAAAAAAAAAATGTTCATGACTTTGAGAGAAATATCTATAATTTAAACGTTTCATGCCACGTCTCCCATATTTTAAATGTGGAAGGTTTTAATATTTAAGGGGGGGTAAAAGTGTGGTACAGGTTTTTTCCACACCCAGGGTCCTTGTCCTTTTTCATCATAAAGTCAAACATTCTAAATCTGCATTTTCCTGGCATTGCTCGACTAACCACATACGTACTAGCTGCAAGCACAAGTTGCCGTTACTCCATGCAGAAAACATTACTTAAATTGTGGGAACTATTGTAGTTTAACCAATATTATCAATATACTCAAATGTTCAGAGATTTGTAAAACTAATTTCCATGACTTTTTCCAGGGCTACAAATTGCCAATTTAGAATTTGTTGCCTTTCGAGGGTTTTTTTATGCCTGTACTAACCCTGAACAGATTTTAGTTCAACACAGTTCGCTTATCATAAAACAAATGATATAGGAGACAGTACAGTAAATTCATTCAGAATTAGAAGTAAAGGTTTTTAGGGTAAAGACAGACTAAATAGCAAAGATACTCAAAAATGTTGTACATCGCTGTTAAGTTGGTACGTTTCATTTTTTGGTCAGAAAATATATAGGAGAGATAATTTAGGTGTATTACTATCACTGGATATTTAGCAGCAAAAAAAGAGAAATAAGGATTATTTTCAAGTGTCAGTTTTTTAATCTTGTGTTGGACTATAAGTAAAGTAAAAAGCAGGTAACCGTAAGCCTGCTGCTCCGGTAGGAAGCTACTATCTTGAGCCATTTTTTCAGTACCTGTTGTCTCTCCTTAAGTCTCTTGTTAAAGGCATCTGCTTTTCCTTTTGCCTGGTTAAGTTTCTGCTGCGCTGCTTTCAATTCTTTCTCTCTCTCTGCCTCTGCATTCTTCATCTTGTTTTCCAAGACTTTGTACTTTTCTTCCGCCTTCTTCTGCACCTCTTTTGTCGTCTTTAGCGTCTCCTCACTTTCCTCTAATGCAGGAAATGACACAGACATGTAAGAAACTTCACTCAAAGTAAGTAGATAAATCGATAGCAAACTGAAATCGTTTGGCACTGTTTGACTCATTACATCTACGGTACATACTGGATCATTAACGTACCATTAAAATGACAACCAAGCAGACAGGCTGATAAACAACATGCTGGCTTCTATAAAGTGTGTGTACAAACCAATGGTTCTGCGGAGGTTCTCAAGCTCTTCCTGCTGTTTGTGAAAAGAGCTTTGCTGGAGTTTGGTTTCTAGGATCTGAGCTTCTTCGGTTTTCAGGTCCAGCTGTTGCTTTAGCTGACGGTACCTACCAGAAAAATACAGAAGCAAAAGTCACATTTAATCTTTAGCAAAAGTCACCTTACTCCTTGTTGAAGTAATACATGTACTTTAGGGGTGGACAAAAATCCATTAACTAGTTAGGAAAAGAAATGTGATCATTTAAAATAAGAATGTTGCTCACTTTTCTGCCGTTCCCTTCAGGCTGCCAAGTTCCTTTTCCACACAAACGAGCTCAGCCTCTTTGGCCCTTAATTTGTCTTGTACGTCTTTCACTTCAGCCAGCTTAGAAAGCACGGAAGCCGTCTGAGCCCGAGCGCCTGTACATAAAAGCACGGTTATCTGTATGTGCAGTTTATTAAATTCACTCTCAATCACACACCGTATCACCAATTCTAGTACTCACCTCCGGTTAACGTTCCCTGCGGATCAAACACGTCTCCACCAAGAGTAACTGTTTTGGTGCTGACGCGTTTATCGAAAGCAACTTTCTTGGCATTGTCCAAAGTATCACACACCAGCGTGGTTCCAAAAACGTACTCCATGGCTTTACGCAGCTCGGACTCATAACCCACCAGCGACAGAGCTGTGTGAACGTTATCCTCTCCCACCTGATCAATTAGACATAATATAAAAAACTTCTGTCTAAAGACTACATTAACAATGTGAAAATTGTCTTTAAAAAAAAAAACCCCAAAAAAACAGTTCTTACAATGTTTTTAGCAGTGCAAACTACTCGATCATCCAGAGTTCGTGCAGAGATTTTGTTCAGGGGGATGATTGTGTATCTGCGTTTTAGCTCACCCTTTTCCAGAAGTTTCTTACCAGTGACCTGAAAAGAAAGAAAAAAAATAAAAATAATAAAAAATTAAAAAAATAAAATAAAAATCGCAGCATAGGTGCAACACCACACACATACACATTACTTATATTAAATCTTGTGTGCATAAATCAAATCAAATTCATCCGTATGATTATTATGTCTTGCAAACCACTCTTCATTTCAGTTACATTAAAAAGTAATTGGATTATCCATGTGTACAAATAAGTAGAGGAAAAAAACTTTTTTTTTCCAAATATATTTTTGTTTATTTTTTTTTCCAATTTTTAGGATATACAAATTTATTATTGAGACTTTAAAGGTTATGCAGCTGATTGTTTTTGACTAAATACTTAGAAAGTTACATAGGCAGACATGTTTGTTAAAGCTAAAAAGAATACATTTTGCCTATAGCATATACTGTGAAAATATGTAAAGATTTGCCAGAGATAAGCATAAAGTGGTGACCAAATTTAGGGCAATGATTTAGGTTACTTTAAAAGTGATGATCTGATTAAAAACCCTAAATCTATTCCAGGCCAATGATTACAGTGTGCATAGAAGTGTTTCAGTACTCTTAAATAATCTCACCTCAGTGTCCACCACTACATTATAAAGTCGACCACCTGCCACCACTTCCAGAGCTGTGGCATTAGACACGTCCGTCACTGTAAAGAGGTTTGCCACAAGACCTTTAACTTTATTGTGGTCCCAATTCTTCTCAGGGTCTCTGCAAAATCACAACATCCACTGTACATAAGGAAACCCAGTACTGGACAACTTTCTTTTTCATTAAAAAATACTACTACTACTACTAATAATAATAATAATAATAATAATAATAATAATAATAATAACAACAACAACTAAGACTTCAGTATTGTGTTATTTTTTTTTTTTATAACAGACTGCAGATTGTTAACAAACCTGTAAACAATGACAGATCATTAAAAAAAATTTAAAGATAAGAATAAAATTTGATTAGTTTTGCTGATCCATTCGCATTTACTTACGCATACTCAAAGCGCAGATTAGGGAACTGTCCCATGAAGGTTTCGTATTTTTCACGTAGGTGGTTGACTTCACGAGACAGCTGCCTTTTCTGTTCGATCAGTTGTTCCTCTCTACCGTCTGAGACAGAAACACGTTGGTTAACTGATGCAGGATGTTACAGTCAATGTTATAACAGCATGGCAGACTTAAAACCTTCGTAATTGAGCTTCTCAAGCTCAGCCTGCAACTTGTCTCTGCATTTCTGTACAGCCTCAAAGGCGTCCTGGTCTTTTTTATATCCGCTGTCCATCTTCTTCACCTGAGCCTGCTTGCTTTTCAGCTCTTGTTGAGCATGTTTCAGCTTCATTTGAGCCTGAGTGTGAAACAAACCATAAGTGTTAATTGTAAAGTATATAATATATTAAAATCTAATATTTGGACCTATATATATATATATATATATATATATATATATATATATATATATATAATTATTAATTTTTTTTTTCCTCCCCCCAAACGGTACCTGCTTGGCTTCCGTCTCTGCTTTGCTCATATCATTTTTGCAGGTCATCATCTGACCCGCCAGCGTAGCCGCCTCACCATCCTCATTGGCGGAAAGGCCAGCGGAGACTGCCTTGAAGTGCTGTTGAGCCGCTTCCAGCTCCTCTGCATCCTTTTTTCCCTCTTCCTGCACGGCTCTTAGTCTCTCCGTCGCCTTGTCCACCTCGCCTTCTTTTGCTAACAACACCTTCTTGTCCTTGTGAAAGTAAGCAATGCTGGGTTTAGAAAATGTGCAGCCAACTCTCAGAAATAAGCCAGCTATTTAGATAACTAGCTATTTAGATAATTAGCTAACATAATTTTAAAAAAATATGATAATACAATTTCTGACTCTGATACTGCCAAATATCTAAGAGATTAAAGGTCAAGAGACTATTAAATGTCTGCAATATTAGGGCAAATGTATTTATGCACAGATATTTTTCACATTTTGTCATGGCACAGTAATTTATCACCAATAAAATATATTGTACCGTATATACGTCTATATGCATCTTTTACCTCTTCCATGTTTTTGACAAGTTCTTTCCTCTTCTTAGTCTCATCCTTTAGGTTTTGCTTCTTCAGATCGAGAGCACTCTGAGCTTTTGTGTCCACTCGCTGTGCTTCAGCCAGAGTCTCCTCAAGAGCCTTCAGAACGCCTGCCACCTCCTAAACATACAAACACAAAGAGAGTGAATTACTAATATTTATCATTTCTATAGTAACAGCAAACACCTGAACCTTGTATGACTAAAGCGCGACATATAATGAATTATGTCACAAAAAATGTTCTGTTTTCATTTGTGCATGACCTTGTCCCTGCTCTTCTCCAGCACTTTAATCTCCTCGCTCAGCTCTCGGATGCGCTCAGCATTCTTCTGCATGCTGTTCTGGAGCTCGCTGATGGAGCTTTGCATTTGCTGCAGGTCCTCAGCTGATTTCAGCTTAGTCTCCTCGGCACAAACAAACTGCCACGCCACGTAGAGTCGGCTCAGGTGCTCGATCTCCCGCATCAGCTTTTGGTACTCCAGGTAGGAAGCACGTTCCTGTGAGGGGACAGAGTTTGTGAACAGAGCATTATAAACTCATGTTACTGTTATACTTAAACATTCCTAAGCCTAATACAAGTAAAAGTGGGTCAGTAACCTCTTTTAATTTTTCCATAGCAGGTGTGATCTCCTCATCCAGGATCTAGAGTGGAGATATTTTAAATAAATAAATAAAAAAGACACAAGCAAATGAAGGGCAACTCAACACACACGCATAAACACACTACATAGACATAGACAGAGGGGAACACACACGAAAAGGCAGAAACACAGCCTGACCGTTTGAATCTCTTTTAGCTTTGCATCTTTCTTCTCAATGGTTTTCTGAGCACTGATCTTCTTGCACTCGTACATCCTGGTTCCAGCCGCTTCTTCAATCATGGCTAGAATCTAAACCAAGAAAATGTATATTAAAAAAAAATTTTTACTTAAAAATGTCACATGAATAAAATGTATAACAAATATACTCAACACATGGAAGCAGTTAAAAGGCAACTTAATTCATCAGCTCACCTCAGGAGGTTTCATATTCAACACTTTGGTAATTCTTCCCTAAAAAAATAGATTGTCATCACGTCACTTCCAATCAAACACCCAAACCAGCAAAAACAGCTGTTTGCATTAGCTTTTATAATAAGGAGAACATCTGTAATTATTACCTGCATTATGAGAAAATGTGGATTGTTGACATTCAGCCCGACAGAGCAGAAGAGATCCTGAACACGCATGTTGTTTGCGTTCACACCGTTGATGAGATACTTATTCCGGCCTCCTATAACAACCTGGATTAGAAGCACAAAAAACATTTGTTTAAATGAATCTAGCAGAAGTCAGATTGAACTGGTACTGATGTAGGGAGGTGGCAGCTCTGTGGTTAAGATTTTGGACTGCTGGTCAGATGATCATGGGTTCAATTCCCAACAACATCAAGCTGCCACTGCTGGGCCCCTGAGCAAGGGCCCTTGGACTTTAACTACCTTGGATAGCTTTGGATAAGGGAGTCTGTCAAATGCTGTAAATGGAGTATAAATATCTGAAGTCTTCTATGGTTAAATCTCCGAAACACTTAAGGTTGTTTAAACAAGTGTGTCCATATAACACACACTCACCTGTCTAGTGATGGTGATCTCGTCATGGGTCTCGAACCCAAGTGGGCTCTGTTTCTTGTTCGAATTGTCAAAAGTGATCGACACCGTAGCTTTTGTGATTCCAGCCAGTCCATTCTTGTAGACTAAATCTTGGAGATTTGATGCTCGGACCTGAAAGAAACCGGAAAAGCATCATTTTAAAACTCGTATTAACACAAAAAACGTAGCTAGTAAAAATCTCAGTGTCTCTGAAGAACTCTGTATATCTTAGCTTAGGCTTAACATTTGTGTGAATTTCTTTTGTTTATATGAGTTGTGATTTTAAAAAGTTAGCTAACTCTCACTCCTGACAAGCTCAGGGAGACGGGCGATAGATGTTAGCTCCTAAGACAGACAAACAAACAAACAAACAAACAAACAAACAAAAGGTAGCAGGTGAGCCAGTAACATTTAGGTTAATTTACCTGTGATAAGTTAGTAATTCCGAGGAGAAAGCAGATAGAGTCGAGGATGTTAGACTTTCCGCTGCCGTTCAGACCGGTTATAGCGTTAAAAAGAGGGTCAAAGCCGTTAATTTCCGTCCTCTCCGCGTACGACTTAAACCCCTCTAAAATGATAGACTTTATATACATGTTCTAAAACAGCTGCAGTGTCTTTCAAAACCAGAAGAACAGCAAAACGGTGAAAAAAGAGTTTCAAATAAAGGAAAAACAACTTCCTTTCGGACAACTCGCGTCTAAACTCAGTGAAAACTTAAAAAACGGCGCCAAACAATTCTCAGCGGCCGTTTTTCTTCTTCGGTGGTGTTTTAGCCTGCGTATGAGCATGCCTACTGCCCCCTAACGAATTTTACACACAAATGCCGTATTTTTACAGCAACGCGCCACTCATTTTATCACTGATTGTAGAAAATTCTATCACTCTATTATGGAAGGTCATTCTATCACTTTTTTTTACTTAGTTTACTCTTTAACTCACTTAACAATTCAATATATGACAAAAAAATTCTTTCACGTTACAAAAATGATATATTTATATTTGAAGACAGTTATATCAATACAGCGGTATTAAGGAAAGTATACAACAGATAATGAAAATTGACATATTTTTAGTATTTTATGAATACTATAATATTAATTCATTCATTTATTGAATATTTTGGCCGAAAGTTGTCCTGGAGCTGGACCCTTTTCCAGGAAAGATGAGTACAAAGCAAGATTTGATCAATTATTGATTCATTTTAAGAGATAAATTATGCCTGGGTACATGTTTAATTTATGTTTTGTATGTATGTATGTATGTCATACTGTGTTATTTTGGGTGTTCCAACTTACTATTAAAATACTTTGAAAACATATGTTATTTATATCTTATTTATTTACATGTTGATATATTTCTTTCAAACTATAGACAGTGCCTTGAAAAATTATTCATACCCTTTGAACTTTTTCACATTTTGTCACCTTACAAACACAAACTTAAATGTATTTTATTGAGATTTTATGTAATAGACCAACACAAAAAAGCACTCAAAATAACTGTGAAGTGGAACGAAAATTATTTCAAAATTTTAAGCAAATAAAAATCTTTGTCCGTTTGTATTCAGCCCCCCTGCGTCTATACTTTGTAGTGCCACCTTTCGCTGCAATTACAGCTGCAAGTCTTTTGGGGTATATGTTTCTTCAATTTAATTGTATTTGTTTAGCCCTGTTTACAATGGTCATTGTCACAAAGCAGCTGTACACAATCAAACAGATTATAAGATGCAAATGAATTTAGAAATTAGTTTGTACCTGATGAGCAAGCTGAGGGCAACGGTGGCAAGGAAAAACTCCCTGAGTCGGAATAGGAGGAATCCTTGAAAGGAACCAGACTAAAAAGAGAACCCATCCTTATTTGGGTGAAAAACATGAAGCAGGAATTATGCAGTTACACTGTGTTTGTAAGCAACTTAAGTTATATGTCATTGGAGAACAGCTGGAACGTCTTTATGGCAGAGTGGAAACGTCCTCGGTCATCCTGGTGATATGATCATCATCAACTGGATGCGGGTCACACGGACAGGTCTGACAGCTCCAGAGTGGAGATGAGATCTGGATCATTGGCAGCTTAGTAGTGGCATATGTGTCTTGACAGAGAGACAAAGTCAGACAGGGGGAGTAAAAAAAAAGGAAGGAAAACAGTTTTGCACATCTAGAGACAGCTAGAGACATTCTTCTTTGCAAAATAGCTCAAGCTCAGCCAGATTAGATGGGAAGCGTCTGTGAACAGCAATTTTTCAAGTCACAGATACACAACAGGATTTAGGTCTGAACTTTGATTGGGCTATTCTAACACATGAATATTCTTTGATCCAAATCATTCCATTGTAGTTCTGGCTGTATGCTTAGGGTCATTGTCTTGCTGGAAGGTGCTGGCCATGTCTTGATAGGTTTGCAGTTGTGGCATTCCTTTTCCATTTTTGGATAAAGGATTGAACAGTGCTTCTTGAGATGTTTAAAGCTTGGAATTATTTTTTATAACCTAACCCTGCTTTAAACGTCGCCACAACCTTATCACTGACCTGTCTGGTGAGTTCCTTGGTCTTCATGATGCTGTTTGTTCACTAGTGTCCTCTAACACAGAACAGGTGTATTTATACTGAGACTAAATTACACACTATTAACTAATTAAGTGATTTCTGAAGGCAATTGATTGCAGTGGATTTTATTTAGGGGTATCAGAATACAAATGCACACCACACTTTTCAGATTCCTATTTGCTTAAAATTTTGAAAACCATGTTCAAGATCAATTATGTGCTACTTTGTGTTGGTTTATTACATAAAATCTTAATAAAATACATTTAAGTTTGTGGTTGTAATGTGACAAAATGTAAAGTTTAAGCGGTAAAAATACTTTTTTAAGACACCATATTTCTCTATACAAGCAAAAACAATCAAAATAACAGAAAAAAACTTTCAGTGCAGCATTGAGTTTTTTTTATTTTTTATTTATACATATCAGAAATACAACATTTTCTGTAACACCATCTAGGAATGGAATTTACAGCAAACTGGAAATTAAACGTTTAGAAAATACATGAAAGCTTTAAAGGGAAATCCAAGTCTGTGCTTTTCTTGGTTTTATTTCCCAAACAACACACACTACATTTATTTGAACATTCTTTCCAAACAAAGGCAAACATTTATTCTTTACTGAGTTAACTTTCATATTCTTTTTTTATATTTTTTACCCACGTGCATCCTAAAGCAGATCGTTGTTGATTTTAGCATCAAGTTTTTAGTCTAAGAAACAACACACACTGGATAGGTTACTTACATTTACAACATTTGGCAGACACATTTATCTTATATTTATTTTCATACAACTGAGCAATTGGGGGTTAAGGGCCTTGCTCAGGGATCCAGCAGTAGTAACTTGGTAGTGCTAAAATTGAACCCCAAGCTTAAAATTAGCAGTCTAACACAATATATATATATATATATATATATATATATATATATATATATATATATATATATATATATATATATATATATATATATATAATTTGCAAAAAAAAAAATATTTGAGAATATAATTTTTTGGTTTCGTTATCTTAACTACATTTTCAACCAAGGCTTTCAGAACATCACAGTAGCTACAAGGAGCCAGTTTCACAAAATGGCTGCTGACTGTTAAAAGTTTTCATAACTATTCATTCTGTATGATATTTTAAGTATTACACAATTAAGTAAATGTAAAGAAAATCAAAAGATTTGCAGTTGGTTTCAGTTTTAGACCGAGAGACTAGAGACTGAGAGAAAGATAAACTTTACCCAGTAAAAGGACTGTGAATCTACTAAAGTTTCTCACACAGGTTTCATGTGAGGTATTAAAAAAAGAGTCCAGTGTCCAAACTCTTCCTAAGGCACAGGACACAAAGAGAGACACACCAGGTTAAAGGCATAAAAGCAGATCCGCATTAGAACCATGCAGTCACCTCTGCTTGAATATATAGAAGTCGGCTTAATGTATGTCCAATCGAAGTTCCGAAGACAAAATTCACTGTGCTTTGTGTGTGAGTCACTGAGTGCAACCAGACAGCGGGCCAGGCAGTACTTGGCTGCGCAATTGACTGCTTTTACAGGACGCACCGTGTCAAAGTGCATCAGGAAACAAGGATCGTCCTGGAAAAACAAACGAATGCATCATGAAACCCAATGATGTTCACAATATAAACTTGTTTATCAGTCTATATTTACATATTTTACTGTAATACAGCACATTAGATACTGCAGAATCAAGATTATCACTCAACGAAGAATAAATAAATAATAAAGAATAAATCATTAAATAAGTAAATAACAAGCTTTTGTAATCACCCTATTTCTGTAAAACTTTTTAAGCTAACACTATGAACAATCAGCACTTTAAAGACCGTGAAACGATCAAAACAATTAAAAAACAAAGTTCTTAAAAAACACTCTGTTCTACAAGGATCCTTTAAACGCTCGTTAGACCATCACTAAAATACTTACTTAAATAATAGAAATAACATTAGTCCAGAAAGTCATTAGTCAAAGAACCACCAGAACCAACATCATTTAAAATCCTGATGATTAATTTATGACAGTGCATTTGACTTGTCAGGTAGTCAAGTGTAGGTCAAGAGGTGTTTCTGTTATTTTATTAATAGTTAAGTTTTTTTTATTCTAATTGTGCTGTCTTAGTAGTGTTTAAATTGTTGTGTTTAGTTTTGAGTTGGTTTGTCAGTTGTTTGAGTGGTGTCTTTGCAGTGTCACCGATGTTTGTGTTGGCAGAGATACTTGTGTAGTGTTTCCGTTGTTTGTGGGTTTTGCCCTGAATGCAGGGCTGGCCCAAGCCTTTAGGGGGCCCTAAGCTGAATTTTTTTTGGGATCATCTTGGTGCCACCAAAATAACTAATTATTGTCTATCCTTGATTATTCACACACTATAAATTGAACACACCCATTAACGATATCATTGATAAACTACTGATTTTACCATTTTACGATTTTAAATTGTAACAGTAGAAAATCCACAAGACATCTAAACTCTTGCAACACTAAGTGACATACTTTATGTGAAAAAGTAGATAAATAAACAAAATTAATTTATATATAAATTGATAGACAATTAATATATATATAAATTGAAAAAAATATATATATAGATAGAAAAACCTGATCTGTCATTTTATGTACGTTTGGTTGCAACCTGGTGGACACAAGGGCCCTAAGAAGCCACTTAGTTCACTTATTCCTTGGCTCTGGTCTGGTTGAATGATGTCTGAGTAGTTTGTTTTTGGGTTTTTGGAAATGTTCCAGACGTTTGAGTTGAGGTAGAGAGGCAATGTTTGAGATGTTTGTGAGAGGTTTAAATTGGATTTGAGTTGTTTAAGCAGTTCTCAAGTTTTATGAGTGTCCAGTCTGAAAAAAAAAATTGCCCTACTGTGTCAGGGTCTCTTCCGTCCAGAATCCTCAGGTCCTCGAGAGCCCACACCTCTCTCCTTAAATAGTGATCCTCCAGTCCAATACGCAGAGATTTCTTACTTTTGACAGGACGAGTTTTCTCACACTGCACCACTGAAATCTGGACTTGTTTGCTCCTAGACACTAAAAAAGCCAAAATAAATGAAAACTACATTTCTGATGTAAAACAAAATATTATTATGTTATATATATATTAAATTTAATTAGGCAGCATATTGGTTATATATCGAATAAGCAAATAAGACAATTAAAAACCCCTCTCTGGGTGTCTCCTCACACTTTTTCTAGAAACCTAGAAAAGAGTATTTCTCTATTAAAGTAAATGTTATGTTTTGTAAATATTAAAAAAAAATAAATTTATGAAAGGTTGAATCACCAAGAAATATAAAAATACCAACATACATTATAAAGAACAGACAGATATTGACAGTTTGAAAATTTTATCAACGAGCACCAAAAAAATGCACTAATGTCTTTCCTAATTGTGGCCTGACATAATTTACTATATAATGTAATATCCACCGAAATAACTTAAACAGCAGATTCATAAAAATAATGATTTCTAAAATATCTGTAACCAAAAAAAAAAAACAAGCTGAAGACAGACAAACACAGGCATCTTACCGGACACACAGAGAAAATGTCGTCCACTTCCTTTCTCCTCAATCTCTATAAATTCCACCAATTTCTGTTTTTCTGGTCTAAACAAAACCCGCTGCATCTCTTCTTTTAACAACGATGACATTGTTACAGAGTAAAAAAAGATGGATGACAAATTGAGATTTTTTCCAGCTTCAGATGGTTGTGCTTCGTTCCTGCCTTGCTCGGTGTCTTGTGCTTTTTCTCTCTTCTTTTTCTTCCCTTTGCCTCAGCTTCATGAGTTATCAAGCTGCATCTTCCCCAAAGCCCTCTATTATAAAAGCACAGATTAAAGACCAGTTGCTTTGAGACCACTCAGAATATTTCTGCGGCGCTACCAACCATAAAGATCCAATTTGTAATCGATTTTCAAGATGCATAATTTATGCAGGTGAAATTCATTCACACAAGTGCACACCCACTCTTCCACTTCTTAAAAGTCTGTCCACACTGAACCAAGAGACATTTATTATTGTTGGGAAAATATAATCAATAGCTTCCTGTGTGAAGATGTCAGATGCCACAGAACGTACGCCAAATAACTGAGTTTCAGCTGGAAAAAAAAAACTGTATTAGATTGGTCCTGTTTGTGTAAGGAAAGACAGAGGGTAAAGTGCCATAGGAAATCCTAGGAGGTTTGGCCAAAGTGGTTTCACTTTATTTTAAAATGGAAGAAAACGCTTACGCACACAGCAGCAGTAAGAATTTACCCTGCAAGGAACAATATTCCCATGTAGAATAAAATTGGCTTATTAGGCTCTGGAGAGCAAAAAAATTATTTATAAAATTATATTACAGATATTATATTAGATCTCAACCTCAGCTCTAGGTCAACAAATTGTTTTTAGGAAAATGATTATACATACATATTATTGCATTTTTTAAGATACATTCCCAAAAGCTCTTAAAAGCTTAATACGGACAAGTGACATCTTTGGAAATATAATTTGGAAATATCAGGTCGTCGTTTTTAGGATTTTGTTGTGTCGCGATAGCAACTATTAAAGCTAATTCAAACTTAAACCTTGACCAGTATGTCAGCAAATGTTTCTTATTTAAAATTGTTTTTCCATCGATAAAGTCTTCTATTTAATGATGTAAATTACTGCAAGAGAATGTGCAAAGCAGTTAAGGGAAACTGTTTTACACAGCATGCAATGTTGTAGTGCACTTTTCACTTAATTCCGCAATTTTAATTCAACAAAACACTAGAAACGCTGCCATGAAGTCCCACTGTTGGGTCACTGCTTGGTGGGATAAATGTGATTGATTTAAGTCAGTCTGAAAAAGAACCTCTACAAAATTCCAGAAATTTAGAAATGTAACCTGCAACAATAAGAAACAAGTGTCTTTAAGGTTCTAGAGGGACTGATTAGGGTTGTTGTTTGGGATGGCATGGGTCTGGTTAATATGGGACATTAATGCTCGTTCTTCTATAAGTTCAATAACTTCTATAAAACAGAGAGAAAGAGAGAGAGAGAGAGAGAAAGAGAGAGAGAGAGAGAGAGAGAGAGAAAGAGAGAGAGAGAGAGAATGTGGTAGTTTTTAGATAGTCTAGATACTGGATTTCATTCTATTTAATAGATGTATTATTTATCCTGTTTATAAGTTATTAGACTTCGGTTATATTTTATTGTTACTATGTTATTCTATGTTCAAAAAAATCAATAATTTAAAATTATACTAAAATATGTTTTAAATATGTTGGTAGGAATATTGACACAACTCAGTTTTAGAATACATACAATTATTCATACAATCTAAGAAATTGTCAAAAATAATTGATCCCAAAAGCTAAATATTTTCGCTCAGTCGCTCACAGCCCAAACAAACACTCTGCAAATGTTCCTTTCGAATGAATCAGATCCTGTCTCACCATAAAATTTTTCTAGGGGGCTTTTTTTCTGTTCATAATGAAATTGTTGACTTGAAGTGTACATTTTTTTTTATAACTTAATTTCTGCCCTGACTAATTTACAGCAAACTATTTTTGTATTTTCTTTGTGATTCTGTTGTTTGAATTGGATTCTATTCTCTATGTCATCTTTATGAGTCTATAGTTCTGTGAAGCAGCAGGCAATTTGCAGACAAATACACCACATCCCTTATGCTTCTAACATGGTAGAGGTTACAGGGGCTAGTCCTAATAGTCTGTCACCACTCGATTTCCTTTGTATATTTTCAACCCACAAAAACATGGCCAGTAAATGGCCCTAAGTGGACACATAGTTCTGAAAGCCTTAAACATTCCATCATTGGTGTTTTTAGGGTTATTAGTCTTGCTCATATGGAGTGCAAATAGGTTTTCTGATATTCTTATTAAGAAAGATTTGCAATTGTGTTTAAAAAAATGTTGCAATGTGCATCCCAGCTCATACTTACTCTCAGAAGTGCAAATAAAAGTTTAACAATTGAGTCCTTTAAGTTTTTCCTAAAAACTGTGAGATTTCTCTGATCTATTAGAGCTACAACAGTCTTGGGGGTTTGAAATTGCTTATTGATATGGCTACAGCCACCCAAAATGCTGTGTTAATCAAAAGACATTTTGTTACTGACTCTTTTTCTCTCTCTCTCTCTCTCTCTCTCTCTCTCTCTCTCTCTCTTCTTATTGAACATTCCAATAGAAATAATAAATACCAATAGAAATAAAGTTTTATATAAATATGTATTTATATCTTTTGTGGAAGGTGAAGGACCAAGAAATGTTCATCTAATCAGAATGTTCGGTCTGCCACCTTCAGAATGGGATTGGTATAATAGTTTTTGTGAAAGGTTCTTTTGTCAGACCTTTTGTGGAATTGGGTGGGATTGGTTTCATAGTCTATAGAAGGTATATAGATTAGTCTATAGATTGGTTTTACAGTCTGTAGAGGTACAAATAATACTACCGTTGTCTCTGGTCGTTTAGTCTGTGTCCTGTGGCACTAATGCGTTTAGGATGTGTGTGTTTGGATGGTAAAAATGAGACCTGCACTTTCAGTGCTATCAGTTTACAGTTACTGCAACTAATGAGTCAAACTATTGAAATGGAAGTGACTTGAATGTAACTGTGCCTGACCTAAAGAGGGAACTTGTTTGTGTTGTTGTTAGTTTTTTAAAACCCCCTGTCAGAAAAATGTGAGACAGCTTATGTGTTTTCAGAGGTCCAGACACTTTACCCGATTGTCATTTTTTCTTTTAGTTCTTTCGAAAAAAACTTTTCAAAAATGTTTCATAGGAATAAAAAACTATTTCTGGCCCGTACGGGGATCGAACCCGCGACCTTGGCGTTATTAGCACCACGCTCTAACCAACTGAGCTAACCGGCCGATGTGAACGTTGCTTGAAAATGTCGTTGGCTATAAATGTTTTGAACGCAGGTTTCGACGTTTTAAATCATTACGTCCTAGGCGCTTTATTCTTACTGGTCTTCACAAAGTAGGAACAGTAAAATGTAAACATTATTGTAACTACTATACATATGTAAATAGATCATAAATTACATATTCATTCATTCATTTTCTATACCCGCTTATTCCTTAATTCAGGGTCACGGGGCATCCCATTCGCCTCCGCGGGTATTCATTTGGAAATTAAAAACTACATGTATTCACACATTCCCCTAAAACACCACTTTAATCATCTTATATTAAAGTGTTAAGAGCTTTTAGCTATATAAAATGATCTTGGTCGGCCTCCAGAAAAAAGGCTTTATCTCTTCTGTGACGTATCAAGATGTAACTTTCCAAACCTCTGTAACTTTTTTAAAACCTAGCGTAATAATCGACTGTTGCTAATGCTTTCCAGCATGTATTGTATTGTTCACAATAAATAGTTCCTTCTTCTTGGACACCTAAACTAGTTATTGTGCAAAAGTATTTTATAAGAGGCTTACAAAGACTACTTGTGTATAAAACATTACTGGTATGCAAAATACTGTAACTACTAATAAACAGTCTGACAGCTAGCAGCAGGTGAGAAAGTTTAACTCATGTACAAATATTACTTCACTGCGATTTAATTTATTTCCCAACTTCTTATAAAGCATGTCTTTTAAAAGGAATTCTGGCCCGTACGGGGATCGAACCCGCGACCTTGGCGTTATTAGCACCACGCTCTAACCAACTGAGCTAACCGGCCGGTGGGATGGCAGTGTTACAATGTCGTTGACCCTCGAAACCATGTTCCAGCAGTCCTATAAGAAAAAAATGCTGGGATAACTTTAGACGTGTAATATTAAATGTGATTTATTAAATGTAAAGACTACACTGAACAATATGGAAACATAACTCAAAAACACAATCCTGGGTTCTCATGTGTTCCTTTTTTTTACTTGTGTGCCATTAACCCTTTGGATTTTGTCCTATTAAAAACATACAATAACAAAAAATAAATTTAAGGAATACGAATGAATCATGAATTGTTGTCTATAACAATATAAATGTTGATTGCGCATTTTTTTGAAACCTGTGTTTATTGTTGTGCTTTTGTTATTTGGTTTTATTTCTTATGATGCCTTCATATAACTCCTCCTCTTCCTCCTTTACACGTCTGATCGCAAGGTTCTTCTTTGTCTCCACCGACGATGTTTGGCTGGCATAGATCACATCCACATCACCCATATAGTTCGTTATCGGGACATTGATGACTTAAGTAAGGTTGCTTCAGTCCAAATCCAACTTTCTATATTCAACCATAGCTATAGATGGATATGATTTTGTAGCTAACATGGCCAGACAAGATGTGTATCAGTTTCATCACAGAAGGTGTTTTGTTTCAGTCTCACATTTCAATTTTCAAGCTCCATATTTTTTCTAATATGTAGTGAATCAGAAGACGGCCAGGCGTGTGGTCATCGATCCTACTGCGGCCCTTTTTTCTGCCCACCCCCCTCTGGCTCTATCATGCATAACCAGCTGCACTTTTAGAAAGCACTAAGGTCAGACAGAGAGGGAGGAACAGAGAAAAAGACAGACAGGTATAGAGATGGAATGGAGGTATAAATCGATCATTAATTAAATGATAAATGCTTCCCATTCTGTTAGATGAACCACTCCTTCTTGCTTTCATCAATAGTCTCTGTGAAATTGGGCTCAGTGGCGATGATAGTCGTGTCGGCTGATTCGGACTGCTCGTCCTCTTTGGACTCATTGGTGTGGTGCGTTCTCTTGTGACGAATCATGTAGCGAATCAGGAACACCAGAGTGCACAGGATAGTGAAGATCACCACAGCAATAATGCCTAAATCAAAAAGGAATCATCAGGTAACATGGGCATCACAGTGAAAATGTTAATTTCTTAAAAATATAAGATCTTTAAAAGATACCTCCAATTATTGCTGAATTCCTGTTTACCCCGCCTGATATGACTCTTTCCTCGTTGAATGGAAAACCGGCGTCTAAATAAATAAAACGACACGTCTTACTGACACATAAAGGCCATAACGGTTACCACAACGAAAGTCAAATAATATTTCATTTTCAGCATCTCAGACAATGTTTTATTCCTCTTATACCACAGTAGTGTTGTAAATCAACCAATTAAACAAAGCAGCTTTAAACACATGTTAAACACTCAACAGGCTTTCAGCGTTATTAACGTAAAGACAAAATAAATGCACTTAAGCTTGTTTTAGAGGTAAGGTTAAGCATTATTTCCACAACTTTATCATATCAACTATTACAATTATCTGTTAACATGTTTTCCAAAAAGCAGAATAAATTTACTTTCCCATAAATCTATAGTTTTCTATAATTTGTTTTGTTTTTTTATTTATAATTTTTAAGATTTTTATTTTGCCCAGACTGGTGTGTGTGTGTGTGTGTGTAATGAATTCATAGACAAGTTTAGAACACACATTTACTGTTATGTTTTTTTTCCCCTATGCAAACATTATTATTATTTTTTTTTTTCAATTTATGGTCCCAGGATGCTCTGAGTGCTTGAGAGGGTATCCAAATAAAGGTAAAAACATTTCACTTTAAAAGCCAACAGTGTCCTAATTTTTATCAGATGTGCAGCAATCAAATATTTTATTGTTTAATCTGACTGAAAATGTCCCTTAAGTCAAAAGTAAGCTTTTAATGAGTTACTAAGTTACCTTCCTGTTAGAATACTACTGTCTATAGATAATTAAACAGTCTGACATTTAGCAATAGATAAGAAGGTTTAAATCATGTGGTGCAAATATCTAATATCTATCTACCTATTTAATTTTTTTCTAACTTCTTGTAAAATCGGTTGAAAAGTTTTCGTGGCCCGTACGGGGATCGAACCCGCGACCTTGGCGTTATTAGCACCACGCTCTAACCAACTGAGCTAACCGGCCGGTACGATTAAATCGTTCCAGCGTTCTACATGTAAAAATGTAAGTAAAAAGTCACTGTTGTTTATAACAATATAACTTTTGAGAGCGGAGGTTTTTTAAGCTGTATTTAATGTTGTGCCTTTGTTATTTGGTTTTGTTCCTCTTGGTGCCCTCAGCTAACCCCTCTTCCTCCTTCACTGGTCTGCTTGCAAAGCCTTTGTCTCCACTGTCGATGTTTGGCTGGCACAGATCACTCATATAGTTTATTTTTGGGACACTGATGAATTAAGTAAAGTTGCTTCAGTCCACATCTCAAAAGTTTTAAACCAGGTCATGTTCTCAAACGTTTCGGTTATTTCTACTTTAAGCAAAACTCATTTGAACAGGTTAAACCCCACAAGCTCATCAGATGAACAGATGTATTTGTTTGGGTGAATCTGGTTATTACCTCCATTCTTGTGCCAGGGTTGAGTGGCGGTTGACATTGGCGAGACGGTGAGTGGTGAAGTGCAGCACCCGGACTTGACCTGGGTTATTGCTTACTGAAAGGTGATACTGTTAAACTGCACAGTCTATAAAATCCTTCCAACTATTCCCAAGCAATCGATCTGACCAGTTCCTGCAGAACACAAAGAAACAGAGGTCAAGATACAAAGCGTAGCTACCACCATCGTTAAAATCATTCTACATTTGAAATAGTAAAATCTGAGGAATGTTATTCTTAAGTATGGAACATTCCCCTGCTCTGTGTGTGTAAGTGCTGAACAATTAGTTGACAAGAACGTGGCAAAATATATATTTTTTGCCAGTAAGAGCCTGGGACACAATTATGTGTAGGCAATTCGCCTTTATGCAAAGGTTAAACAATAAGAGGGAACCAGAGAACCCTAAGAAATCCCATCTGAAATGCTAATTGAGAAATTGTTAATTACTGAGTCAGTGGTTTGTACTCTTTACAGGTTATGTAATTAGGAATTAATTGTTACAACTTTGTGTTGTTATGGTCTAATGCATTATGGGTCAATGCACTCATACATGTTTACATGTTTATTAAATACTTTAACTAAACAGTTATCAGAAAAAATATATAATATATTTATATATTTTTTTGATGGATATTTTAATTCTATCATTCTCTCTCTCTCTCTCCCTCTCTCTCTTTCTCCCCCCCTCTTGCAAGTCAGCTTAACATGGTGTCCACAGAAATATAGAAACTAAAGAGAATATAAAAATTATGGCATGAATAGTAAAAAAAAAATGTAGGAATCTTCACATTTTAGAATAATATATTGTTATATAATATATTATTAATATTTTTTATTATAATAATAGAAACCAAACCAAACCAAACAAAAACAGGAGACAGACAAAATCTCTATCTCTGTCATTTTCTCACTCTTTCTCTCTATAACACACTAACACATTTTACAAACTCACTTTACACAAATGGACTGATTTTAAACACAATCTTTCATTACTGAATAAAGTGACTGAATAAACTGCATGATCACTTCACTGCGCTGCATTCCTTCTGCGCAAAATAATAACTATTTTGGATGCTGGGGTTTAAATTACAGTGGCCTCTTATCGATTCAGTATGCATCCTGGAGCGGCATGTGTTGTAATCCAACCCTGAATATTAATCTGTCAGAATGCTTTCACATTTAAGCCTCAGACTCAAAAATGACACAAATATGCTTGTTAAATTGTAGTAAATAGGTCAGTCAGCATGTGTTATCTAATCCAGACGACTGCATTAAGCTTTGTAGTGCACTGAGTCACCATGGTATGTTAGGTAAGCACAGACGACTAAAAATAATCTTTATGTTGCACCACAAGACACTCAATATCTAACCCGAACCATGAAATGAAATATATCACTTTGGTTTGAAATTTTGTCAGCAATGTCGGCGATTATGTAACAGCTTACTGCTTTTGTAACTTTTAATAATTTTTAACCAAAAGTCTGCATAAATAATGGATTCGATTTTAGTGTGTGTTTTTGTTCTGTTACATGACAAGATGTGTTTAAGGGTTTGTAGCCACTTTTGGTGGAAAAGCAAAACTGTAATATAAGTTTATCAGTCAAGTACAATTTTTTTTTTATTTTATTGATCTGGTATGGGTTTTTTTACTCAGAAAACAAAATTAAAAAACAAAACAAAAAGAATAACAATAGGATTACAATAAAAATAGAATTAACCCACACCACAGAAAAAGGCAGATTAAAATAGAAAATAGAAAAGATCTTTCTTCAGTGGAGTTTAGGCTTAAAAACAGAATTCGCTGATCAGCAAACAAATTCTAAAAATCTTTTATTTTTTATTTTTTTTTACAGCTATCAGCATTTCTCTAAAAAATATGGTACTGCAATTCAACAAGAGACACTTCTTCATTAAACCCAGACATACAACATAATAATCCAAATCAATTTGTGTTATGAAGCTTTAAAGGGCGATTCGTCATAACAGAGCTAGCTAATCTCTAGACAACAACATTATTCAAAACACTCAGCATTGAGATCAGTAACCACTTCGTTAAAATGTGTGTGGGCTTCGCTGAAATAAGAAGAAGACATGCTGGTAAATAGAGTTATGTTACGAATTTTGCTCAAGAGCTAGTTCATGGCCACACACACACACACACACACATATATATATATTAAATTAGTAAGAAAATAAAATTTTTTGGCTACAGGATGTAAGAACCTACAAAAACAGACTTTAAATGATGCATCAAATAGGGTCATGTCATTTTGGGCACATTTTTTATGTGTTATTTGCTTTTTTTTTTTTTTATTGTTCTTAGCAAATATATAACACAGTGCACGTGGATTTAATCCTCACAAAGTAACCCTAGGCTCAAGTAACCTAGTTACAAGCCGCAACATAGTGAAAAATGTACTCGTTACTCCTATATATTCCTATGTGGCTGTGCCATAATAAAAATTATGCTAATAGAAATACTATGGGGGAATCCTGTATTCAGCAAATCTTTTAATCAACCCATAATCTATCTATTCAAATGAATGTTCATCCTCCAACCATTCAGCCTGTTAATCTGAATTATTATAATGTAAACGTTAATCAGAATAATCTAGATTCTCATAAAAAAAATTCTATAGCAAAAAAATATAAAAAAAGATTTTTAATGAGTTAATTTTTTCCCCCTTATATTTTTATTTAATTTATTGCCTTTCTGTATATACATTTATTTGGCTCTTATCTAGAGTGAAATTAGGCCTTTTAAGAATTGAGCATCTTGCTCAGGGGACAAGCAGTGGATTTACCAGTCGCCTGTTATTACTGTTATAAATAATCACATCAATTCACATACCATACATTGTTACTACAGAAGCAACAGCATTTTAGAACAAGAGCATTTATGCAAACATGTGATTTGTAATACAGCTGACAGATAATAATAAACAGAACATTTTCAGACCAACAGATTTGCCACTTTAAATGTTTCTTTATCATGCATAATGGGTGACCTTTTTTTTACACCTTTGACCTAATGAAAGCCGTTCTTCATAAATAAAGTTGGTTGTTATTGCATTTGTGTAGCTTTCATTACATTTAAAGTAGCCGTGGTGTGAAAATGGCGGTTAATGAGATTCAAGGTCAAAAGCAGCTCAAAGCTACAAGGCCCATCAGGGTCGATATGTGGAGCTGAACACAGTATTAGATGTTACACTAAAAAACAGAACAATTAAAGCAACGTTTAGAGAATTATTTTATTTAATGTGCAAAATAAAAAATATATAAAAAATTTAGATGAATCCAAAAAGTTTTTGAAAAAATTAACAGGCAATCTGTTTTAATAAGGAATAAGGATAATAAGGAAGCTAGCTTTTTAGCTTGAATCACGTTTTTACCAGCCCTGTTGGTGGTACAAAAGTGATTGATTACAGTGGAGTTACTGAGAATGTTTATGTTACTGAATTAAATTCCATATTAAGCATCCAAACTGGTGTATGGGATGCCAAAAAGTCACATTTTTATATATAGTAATAATAATAATAGTAAAAATTATACTATAATTCAACAATCTGTTTTCCATCCATTCATTAACCTTCAACTGCTAAGTTGGATAGATGTGCCTAATGCTAGAAATGTAAATGTAGGGCAAGAAAAGTAGGAATAGCCTGGATATGCATCTTTGTTGCTTGGCCCCCTGATAATATGACAAAGCTTTAAATGCTGTATAATAATTACTATACTTTGTGAGTGTGAATTTTAGCATAGAATAAAAACAATAAAAATAAAATTGTTTTCACTATTAACTAATCCAAGAAACCTTTTTTTTTTTTTTTTTGTTTTTTTTTTACAGATTTTTGGTTACAACCGTCCTCACTGCAGAGGTGATAAACAGGCAGCAGAGAAAAAGAGAAGGTTCAAAAAGGGGGGTGCGATCAAAGGGGTTGCCATGGAAACAAATGGAAGTTTATGCAGCAGGAATACGGAGCAAGAGAGACAGAGCATGCGATAAGGAGTAACACCTTCAACACAACCTTTGTTTCACACACTTGAGTCAACGTGCTAATTAATATTTTCTTATGGGGTGGGAGCAGGAGAAAGGGACGGACAACAAAGCTAAGCAGAATGTGTAAATTATAGACATATGATAAATATATACCTGATCTTGAGTGATGATGTAACACAGAAAACTGTTCGTGCATAGAGATGGAGATGGGGTGAGAATGAATAATTAAAATAAATAAATAAATATAGAACAAAAAATAAAATTGAATTGAACAGTAGCTTTGAATATAATGTGTCTCTGCAGCAACCTTCTTATGCAGCTTTGCTGATTCTTTGTTGCCTCGATCTCACACCAGCACACGAGAGCTGAGCAATGCAGGACATGCTGCAAAGCAATGCTTCATGCCAAGAGCAGAAGATCCATCAATACAAAGATGAGCAATGCAGGTGCATCCAGAAATAAAAAACCATCAACTCGAATAATTCTTAACTAAAAATATATATATAATAGAACAGAAAGTAAGCGTTACCTATACTGCTGGGTATATATAAGCTCTCCAGTAACCTGTGTGCTTCTGTTGTCCTCCACAGCAGCTACTGTGTGTGTATGTGTGTGTATGTGAGTGCAGCTCCCATTCAGCTTCAGCAGCTGGAAAAAAACCTGGACAGTGGATGTACCTAAAGGGTGGATCTGGAGCCAGATTTAACCAGTTGATGATTTCAAGCTGGATTGTAACTAAGAACACACACACACAGACACACACAGACACACACACACACAGACACACACAGACACACACAGACACACACAGACACACACAGACACACACACATATGCATTTGTGAAGCAAATCCTGCTTTTAGAGCACTGAAATGAACCAGACAGCTCAAATCAAGATGACAAACCATGCAGCACAAGAGGATCTGCACTCTGCAGCTGCAATGCTATTATGTTAACATGATCTATGTAATTTTTCGTACCATCTGGTGATCTGTTTACAGAACCATGTGGGCAGTAGTGTCTTCTGTATTGTTGCAGAAGGAGGATCAAACACGATGGCCGAAACATTCTGCTAACATGGCTGTACCGTGATGTACACTAGACAATTCTTAAAAATGCAGTTTAAAAGGAACGAAACACTTGGTAAAAAGCTTTTATATAACTGGGTGGCGTGATGTGAAAGCAAAGAGAAGGTGTTTCTTTCTACACACCTCACAGTGCATCTACATCCAGGGTAACTGAACAACTGTTTAATAGAAAACATTGCCATCTTACTTAGGATCCACAATTCATTCAGTTTCTTAAAAACATGCCAGTGGGTGGGTATACTGGCAATGATAAATTGTTGTTCTGTGCCCTGAATTGGACTGGTGTCCCATCTATAAAATACTGCCACCTTATGCCCAGTGTTCTTGGGACAGCTTCTAAATTCGCTAGAAACCTTCTTTTTCATATTTAAGGAACAATAAATAAAGAGAACATCCTTGGTGCTGGTTTATGGACTGCTATCTTTGTTTGAGAACTGTGGAACTACCTTGGCCAGCATTATTTATTTCGGATCATCTAGAGCTAAAAGCTAACCTGATAGGGGTTTTCACATGTAGGGTGGAAACACAAAGCATCAGATAATATGGTAAAATGAAAAAAAAACAACAACAATGAGGCGCTAATTCGGATTGCTGTTTTATAAAACTCGAGTTGTTCCTTTTGATTACATACCCTGGAGCAATCATTTTCGTTGCATTCCATAATGAGTATACAAGATACGCGATGTAAATAATTTATATTTTCTTAGTAAAAACAGTCAAATCCCATTTGCTATGGCCGCATTTACACCGCATGTATCAAGTGACCCAATTCAGATTTTTTTCCTCTAATGTGGCACAGATGGGATATGGTCAACGAATCTGTAAGCAGAAAAAAGCACATGGATTCTGATATTTTCTGATCGGGTTCAGGCCTCATTCGTATGTGAAACTAAATGGGATATAAATTGGATACATGCATTAGCGTCTACCATGTAAGCAGACAGATCGTATTTTGAGAGTCGAATGTCATTGGATAAGCGACGGTGGCGCATAGCGATTATATATGGCTAAGTATTAATTAGTAATTAGTATTTAGTATTAGTAAGCTGTGTATTAGTAATATTTATTATTTTTGTTTACCTAAAATCTGTTTTATCTGTGAATAAATAAAAAAATTTATAAAAAAGATATATATAACTTAGCGATCAGTGCACTTAGGCTGCAACAAGGCACTCTTCTTTACTCTTCTTGTAAAGGTATTATTGTTTAGCAAAATACTGAATAATCATTTCATCTTCATCCATTGTATAGAATATTGCACTGTTATTACTTCCTTTTCCGGTCAGTACGTCTACATTGGACTATTTTGCCATGTATAGTGTAAATGCAGATATTGGATACGAGTCAGTAATGTAAGCAAATCATCAAAAAAAAAATCAAATATAGTCACATAATCAGAATTGGGCATTAAGACCTGTAGTGAAATGCGACCTCTATATCCTAAAAAAAAACTTATACATTTACAGTTTTAACCTTCAAAACAGCTGAATCTTTTATAGAATTCTCAAAATTTGAGCTTTTAGCTATGACTTTCCTGTGCCAGCAAAGAATTGCGACGTTTACAGCGACACTGGAGATTTCATCTATAGACTCTATATATTCACACTATAAAAAACAATAAAGCATTAGAACGTTTAAATTCCAGAGCAAATAATAATGTAAAATAGAATTAAAGATTAGTACCATATTATAATTTCTTTCGTGATTGTCCCAACGTTATCAGCCAAGAAAGATAAAATACTACAAAGATTATGTTTGTAAAGGAATGATATATTTTAAAAAACATTAACACAGAATTTATTTAGTTTATTTTAAGGTCAATATTATGACACTTTTTAAGCTCTTTTCAAGTGACTGAAGACAGCGAGGTCGATTTGCTGGCTTTTATCTCCACCTGCTGGACAACTGCGCTCACTACAAGTAACAAGACGTACACCTGAAGTTTTTATGCAAGTTACCTTGTTACATTGAAAACAATGCAGTTTATACTAAACATTCTGTTTTATAGATTAAGTAAATGTATAATGTATACTAAAATAACTTGCACTAAAAATAATCTTATTAAAGTTTATACTGATAGGAAATATTAGCTGTTTTATTCTTAGCTATATAACTTTTATGCTAGTTTAACTGTAGCTAACAAAGATTAGGGAAAAACAGGCTCATGTAAAACCACAACATGCAAATTTTATTCATTTCTCTTATAAAAAAAATATATAAATGGTTATATTGTAGTGCTTACCACAAAAGAAGTACTGATGTGTCGTTCATTGTTAACTAATCCTAAATATGACTATATGGGAATAGTGATGTTACGTTTGTGAACGAATCGTTCTTTTTTAACGAATCTTTTAGGTGAACGAATCATTCTAGTTCACGTAATCCACTGACTCATATTTCTCGTTTACTAAAAATCCTCCCTCCACCGCAGCGTGGTGCTATGGGCCGCGCATGCGCAGTTCAGTGAACCGGGGAGTTGTGTTTCAGCTTGTCAAAGAATAACTAAACCTCAGAGTATGAGATGTGAAGAAGCATGTGATTTGTTAAATGTAGGGAACGAATTGTGATCTGTAGTGAGAGCAGAAAGCAGGTGGAGGAAAACTGGAGAGGTGGAGGTGTGCTCTGGAGAGAAGAGGAACAAAAGTCAGTCGTGTACATGTGTTTGAATGAAAGGGAGGGAAGTGGAACAGTAAGATTACAGGGTGAAGAGGTAAAGAAGGTACAGGTGTTTAAGTACTTGGGGTCGACAGTCCAGAGTAATAGAGAGTGTGTAAAAGAGGTAACGAAGCGAGTACAGGCAGGATCCCAGATCAGGATCATTCTTTTTCTACTACCTACTATGCAACACAAGCAATAAAATACGCATGCCTTGCATTACTATATTTGGCATCCATTAGTAGCATCATCCCCCATCTCTTTAAGATTCTCTGTTCTCACATATTAATTACAATTAGTCTTGATGAGTAATTAGCCTTAAACAGTCTTGCTCCCTAGGCATGGTTTAGCTAAAGGTTAGCTTTTAATCCAACACGTTTCGAAAATTGATTATTGTCTTTTACTATTTGAATTGAAACACTTAATATGGGTTATATGGTAATATGGTTATAATATTTTCTGCTTTACCCACCTGTCTTGCAACAGATTCACACACCAAACGTCTGTTTCTAATTGTGTGAATTTACATCTTTTGTAATGTTAGATGTGTGACAGCACCATTATTTTATATCCGAGTCCCCCTGGATGGTCAGGGTAGTGGGCGTACGCTCAGTAATCAGTTTTCACCCACGTTTCCTTTTTTCAGGTGTGATCTAAAAACTATGAGGCAATCTGGGTGATTCTCTTTATAATGGCGCAATAACAAAATTAAATTGCTTTTAGCTTTATTACATTTGCTGAGGGATCTAAAGGCTGGTTGGTTGTGAGAGCAATTAGCCACCATGATCCTTCTCTAGGGCACGAAGCTGGTTTTAAAGACCCTTGCTAGCCAGATACCTCTTTTTCTATTTAACTGTATGTTTAATTAAATTTGAAAACTGAATTAACTTTATCCCCAATAGGGCACTAAAATTAATCATTAATATTCAGTAATTGGAGGTTCTGAGTGGGGCAGTCTGACAGTTTAATGACCCCTTTGGTCACTTAGAATGTCATCACACTGAGGTAGTTCTTCTGAAGAGGCTTAATACATGGTTAATGCTGGCAGAATGCAGGGCAAAATGGCTTGATGATGTCACTTGCACTCCTTGGGGTACTGATGAGATTTTTTTTTTTACCCACACACATAAAATGAAGTATAAACCTAATCTTTGTTTAGCAAACTGTTTGACATATAATGTGTGTCTGGATCTCTTGTTCCTGAATATTGTATAATTGAATATTAATACTGATATTTAATATCTTAATTACCCTTAGCTGTAGTTGGTCACTGCTTTATCTTACAGCTTGTCTTTTGGAGGCTGATTTTAAGAAATTTTTCACCCAATAAAAACAACCATTTGGTTAAAATAAACATCCTCTTTGTCATTAGCCAATTAGATTTCTAGTCGACTCAAACCTGCTCAAATAGGAAGACATGTTTTTGGAGCGCAAACACAAATGCGACTGTTCAAACTATACATACAAAAAAATTCGAGAAGGTCTCTGGACAGTGTCAGGTAATGTGTACCATATGCTGTACTTGCTTAAGGAGGAGGAAAAAAAAGACATGATGTATGCAAATAGGTTTAATAAAGTAAATACAGTGAATACAATTCAATTCAAATTAATTTATTATTAAATAAATGACACAAAATTTTATGTAAATTTTTTAGGATACTGCATCCACTAATAAAGTCTGAAAAAAATATAAAATTTCTATGTCTAGATCAAAATAAGATGTATTTTATCTGAATAATACATATTTATCACATAAATTGTAAAAAAAAAATTGGTCTGTGTCAGATTTAGGAACGTAATTGTATTAGTTTTTCAATCATATCCAGGTCCTAAAACACTTAGTTGTCTATGTTTTTATGACTAAATAATGCGACTAAAAGACTCAACAATTATGGAACTCTATATATGTATATTTATCCATATTCCTATAATAATTTTAGACTGTTTTTTTAATGATATTTAAAAAATCTTTTTTAATTCTGCAAAATGTTTGATAAAAATATTTAATTTTCTGATGAAAAGAAGAAATCTTATAACTTGGAGTGGTCCAAGTTAGTGTGCAAAGCAATGTTGTAAACATATATATGTAATATATATAACATTAGCCTCTATAATAGCATGCTGATCCAGATGCACGTTAAGACATGACAGTTTTTTTTATTACAATATATAACCTTTTGTACAGAACAGACTATCTTAAAAGTTAGATATGCTTAATAGTTTGTTCTAAAAAAGTCTGTTTTTCTTTCATTTTTTAAACTAAAATATTAAAGTCCAGGTTTATTTTCCTTCAGTACAGTAAATCGTCTCCTGTTGCAGTTGGCTCCTCTGGTTTTTTGGTCTGTATTTTGGGCAGATGAATTTTGCTTGAAGCAACCACCAGTATATTGGCTCCGTGCGAGATGGCGCTGGCAACGCAGAGCCAAAACGAGAAGCCTAGGTTCTCCTCCAAAACCACCAGGTGAAACAGATTTTCTTGAAAGTTTGCCACGCGTTCAGATAACCGATGACACCGAACTGCTGCGATGAAACACGCAAAGCCGAGAGAACTGAACAGAGCTGAGGAGAAGACAGAGTGGGAAAATAGTCAATGTATATATAAAACAAGGCAAAACGTTTCCTGATTATTGTCACCTGTACCAATATTGAAAAAACCCAACATATGTTTCTTTCATCTAAACACAGCAATTGAAATAACTACTATTGCGGTTCGGTGGTCAAGTGACACCCAAAATGGCTTATTGGAAACTGTCAAGGTGGGTTTGCCATAAAAAGAAGAATTATTATACAGAAAATAACCCAATCCCAGGTGTAAGCCATGCTGTTCTTATCCAGAGTGAATGACATTTGTCTTTTTCATTTCAATTGGGGTTAAGGGCCGTGCTTGGAGGCCCAGCGGTGGAAACTTGGCATCCCAACACCTAAACCACTGCACTACCACTTCCCCAAAGCTTCTCAGAATCACCATTTCCTTGGTTTTCTCTTATAGACTTCTTGTTTATGTGACTAGCATTGCCATTTTTAGACACATTTTGAATTATCTTTTACATAATTAGATCCAACAGCAATTGATTCTGAGAAGATTTCGGAAAGTGGTAGCTAAGTGGTTTAGGTGTTGGGATGCTAATTGGAAGATCAGTGTTTGATTCCCCAGCACCACAAAGTTACCACCGTTGGGCCTCCAAGCAAGGCCCGTTACCCCAATTGCTCAGTTGTATGAAAGAGATAAATGTAAGTCACTCTGGATAAGGACGTCTGCCAAATGCCGTAAATGTAAATTTCAGATTGAGAAGCCGTTTTAGATAGCAATACTGCAGAATGTGTAATGTCAAGTGTGGATTATAATTTGACTGCACCAGTGCGATTGGTAGATTAATAACAGAGTGAAAATTCAAGTTTTATTTATTCAGGGGAGAGAAACTAGATATTTTGTGCTTTAACAAATATTAATTGTATTTAATTTATACGGTAAAGACTATACAGTGTGATTTTACATTCTTTAATTTCTGTATCCAAATCTCCAGAAAAACCTAAAGCATTATTTTTTTCATTTACATCCTGTGTTCTATTGTATTTATCTATGTTTATAATTAGTGTATTATTTTACGCAGACGCATCACCTTGCAAAATCACACCCAATCTTCTAAAATAAATATATTGCAATGTCAAGGGTTTTTTTTCAATATTTGTGTGCACAAAGTACTTAATAAAAGTGTATTATAAGTTGTTTTATTAAAGAATAAATCAATTAAAAGTTAGATACACTAAAGGTACAATTTAGCACATTTTATTACCAGTTATCACCAGTTAATAAACCCATTATTACTAAAACTAACCTGGACCTGATTTTATATATATTACAACTAGGTGAACATTCATTTATCAGTAATTTACCCAGGTTCTAGGGATGAGAGCACACGTCAAGTATAATACCACACCCTTGAGAAAGTGTTAACTTAGGTACTAAGGCAACTTTTTGATCATTAACCCAGAGCCTTAATCGAGTCTTAATCCAGAGCCTCTGTTCATTCAGTAGTTTTTGGTAACTTACCTGCTATAAGGTTCCAGAGGTAGAGCCCTAGAGGTCCTTTGATGGACTGGTAAGGCACTTTTCTGGCGTTGTATATGCAGAATGCCAGACTGACCAGTGCAATGCCAATAGCAAAGAGCAGAAAGAAGATTATTATCATATGAAGACCACTGTTCACTTTTCTAATCAGTTTGGGAAAAACTGAAAAAAGAAAAAGAGAAAAACAAACTTTTAGAAAAACATATACAGACCCCAAGGCTGGAGGTATATAGACAACAGGCAAAGCGGGTCTATAATTTTAACCTGCTTAGTTTGTGTTTGGTAGCTGCTCATATTAACTGCATCATTTAATTTTAAAAAATCCTTACTGTAAATTTTGAAACGACGACTGCCGAGGCCGCATCTCCGTGTTTTTCCACCTTGAAAGAGCCCATAGTTAATGTCTCCAGTGAACTGCTCAAGCTCAGGCTTCGAGGCGTTTACCAGATCAACTCCAGTTTGACACAGGATGGTGGCAGTGATCCAGCGCTCAGTGGAAAGCGCCACGACTAGGAGCACCACTGAGGCCACGCACAGTATGGAGCCAACCGAGAACACTATCCGCTGCCACAGAGTCGGCATGGCTCCTTTCACACGCACCGTCCCGCCTCATTCCTCCTGTTGTGCAATACTGCTAGTCCAAACATCCACAACTGAAAAAATTAAGCCAAATGAAAATATTCACAGGTGAACTATAGCTATAGATACTTCATTTTTGGCTCATGCAAGGTAAACTCTAAATTAGGTAAAAAAATAGAGTAATGTAGCTTAACACTAAAGGAAACCGAAGCCGAGCCTGGTCAAACACATCTCTCTCCCTTAGAATGAAACCTTATACTTGAGCTGTGCTTCAGTTCCAGACCAGGGTTTTAATGCCCTTAAACAGACACACACACACTAACAGAAAAACATTCCTATTCTTGTGGGAACCTTTGTTCCCCCACCCTTATACCATGTAAATGAATCCGCTTAATGGCCTTGTGCTTGGGTGCACAAATTTTTCACAACACAACCGATGGACTGCTTTGTTATTTGTCATCTGTTAGCTCATGGACCTGGCCTATAGTCTGCAACTGCAAGCATGGTGTGCAGCACATCAGTGAACAGCGAAAGGTCTCTATATTTCAGTGCCATAACCTCGTCGAATGAACAAGAAAGATAAAGGTCGGGGCTATGCAGATCTCAGCCACGAGGAACAGGGAGAGTGCAGTGGTGACTTTTGTCATTTCTTGTTCATTATGTTAAATGACTTTGTAAATTAGCAAATACAACACTCTAAAATATAGTACACATCAACTAACATTATTGCATTTGGCAGATGCCTTTATCCAAAGCAACTTATATTTATCTCTTTTATACAGCCGAGCAAAAGGGGCAAATCGAATCCCAATCTTACAATTAGCAGTCCAAAACCTTAACCACTGCACTACCTCTTTCCCTTCAGGCTTTTAACCCTAAATAGGACTATCAAGTCTTATGGTTTGTTTGAAATGCTCCCATTGTCAGATTTTAAGCTTACAATGAGTTAATATGATGACGTGCACATGCATCCAATTGTTTGATTAGCTTGAGATCTAGGTCATGTTTCTTGAACTGTTCTTGACAGTGTATGCTATTGATAGCAAGGCTACTTCCCTACCATTACAAAACACCATTTCCACGAAGTGTGGGGTGTACTTCGTTTGTATCAATGTTTAGGTAGGAGCTACGTTTTCCAGGTGGAACCTTTCCCACAGCATTACCTTCCTCCCATATTGCATCATGGTGCCATTTATTATCTAGGAAAATAACACGTATACACCTGGCTAAGCACACGATAAGGAAACCAACCAGGTGCTTTTTAGTGGTGGACAGGATTCACTTCGACTGATCTACAGTTATGAGAGCTGTGGCACACTTATTTAGAAATTTCTTATAGCTTTAGGCATTTGTCTATATAAACTATTGCTACCACTGTTGGAATGATTCACCTCCTGGTTCTAGCCTTATAGTTATTGCAATCACAAGAGGGAGACATTTTATCACTGATCCCTACAGATACTCCTGTTATCATTTTCTATACAGATTCTTGTTTCTATAGAAAGAATTGTAATTGTACCCTTAAAAACATATTTGAAGAAATTTAATCTATGATTGGTGGTCTTTAAATGTTTATTTATTATTTCTGGTAGTAATCTACAGACTCAGCATTTTGCATGGGTAGTAAGTTTTTGCCCCTATGGGAAACTGTGACTTTGCACTTCTGTTTACCCTGAAAAGCTGATCTTGTCAATTCGAGAAACAGAAAAAACAGAAATAATGGTTTAAAATATAGTTACTTTGAGTCAAAGCAGGCTTTAAGATTATTTATAAATTCCATATACTAATTCACACAAATAGCCGCTTATCATGCTAGAAGCTTACATGCTTCTTACATTTTTCCCTATAATTGAAATATTTTAATAACAAATTATGTCAATTTTTCAAATTTTCTATGCACGCATGGTCTTGTTTGTTTCTGGCTGTTATAGTGAGATCCAGAGCTTGGGAACAAAACTCCCTTTTGATGAGCTTCTAAAAAAAACCCTATTGCTGGAGACATCTTTTTAAGGTTCCTATCAATTGCTATATGAAGCTAAAGAACATAGGACCCTGAGAATTAGCTAACATAGGACCCTTTGTCATGTGTTCATTAAGGTGCCATAGAAATATGGGAACATAGGAGTTTGGAAACATAGGACCTTTTGTCTTGTGTCCATTAAGTGCCATAGACATCTGGGGGAACCAAGATGGATAGAAGGCCTTAGGTACATAAATAGTCTTTCTCTAACATAAAATAAGCACTTAAAAATGATGTGTATGCTGATGCAACATTTATATATGGCCCTTATTATATAATAAGATCATAATTATTTGATTAGTCACTTTTTATTTTGGTCATAAACAGATCAAAATTCACTCTCATTCTACAAATAATTTCATATATAATTTTTTTTTATAAATAATTAGTTTTCCGTGATCAAATTTTGGTGTTCTGCTATTGAATATGATGTCCTAAAATTATTATACCATTCCTTTATTTTGTTTCAGTGTTGACTTGCATGCATTGAAAGTTAATTGATCTCTGAATTGACCATTGCGACTACGCAGGTTTTTCCGTAACCTTTTGTAGGGTAATCATTGCGATGGATGGATGTTTTTTTTTTTTACTATAACTTCTGTCTAGACAGTTAAAGCCTTCCTGGATTTTCCATGTAAATAATCCTTGACTTGACATTATACTGTAATTGATCTAATATAATCTTTTTTAAATTTAAGAGACCATCCCATCAACGTCTACCTTGGTAAGGTAAGCTCACTACGACAACTTGTTTTTTGTGTGGGTACAACGTCTTATAATATTGATTGGCGAAGTGGAAATATATTGACTAAAAGAGCATCTAAGCTAACTGTGCAGGTCGAATGACTGGATTTGTGGTTTGGCAGTCGTTTATGGGTTTAATGCATGCTGAAATGTGTTTTAATGCAGTTATAAGAAAAGTTATAAAAGCTTCTAGAGGCTTCGTTGGTAATGTAAAAAGGCCAGTATAATTAATCCTGTTGTATTTATACTAATGTGTTCTCTGTTTCTTTCCTAAACTATTTCTTTATGCTTTTTAAATTTCTTTTCCCAGAGTTGTAAAAAGTTTTTATTTATTATTATAAATTAATTGTAATTAATATTTTAATTTTTATAATCTAAAAGCTGTGAGATAAAAATTATTTATAAACAATAATAAACAAAACCTACCAGTCCAAATACTAACATTTTTTGGCAGTAAAGATACTGTAACTTGGGTCCTGGCCAGTGCAGGTCAAACAAGTTCACACCATCTCTTGTGAACAAAAAAAAAAAGAAAGAAAGAAAAAAGCACCACAAAACCAATGCTCTCTCAGTCCGAAGGCATGTAAACACTTAAAAACCACTATGCAAGACGCCATTCTATACCCTGATTATATTGTAATGGGATGTAGAACCCTGATAGGCTTTGGATGTTGGATGTTGACTGAGGTATTGTGCACAGTCAGCAATAACCCAAATGGGCAAATTTCATTAGGTTACTATCACTCTCCATTAATCTAGCTCTCATCAATGGTTTCTCTCTATTCAAGCTTAGCTTTAGAGTATAGACAGAAGGGATATCGAAGAGACATGCTAAGGTTTTCTGTGTGAAGTGGAGATGTGTAAGAAGCTTATGAAATACACAGTAAACGCAGATAACAGTGGACAGAAATAGTTGGCAGTATAGTGAATTATTTCCTCACAGGCAGAGGGAGAACATGCAGGCTTTGCACTTATAGGATAGAGGCGGGAAACAAATCACTGACTTCTGGGATTTAAGGCTAATGTGCTGAGCACTGAGCCAACATGGCCCCTCCCTCAAAAATCATCATCATCAGAACCCTTAACGTTGCCATGAAACCGCTATCTATCTATCTATCTATCTATCTATCTATCTATCTATCTATCTATCTATCTATCTATCTAAAGCTCTTAGTGGTCAGTAGGCATATTGATGTAAAATGATATCGTTGTTTTGAAGGATACTGTTTTCTAAGGAAGTAGGGAGAGAGAGAAGTGATCATCTGGATCAGAGTGACTCACTGCCAGAGAGTCAAGCAGTGACTCAGCATCTTTATCTCCACCTTTCTTTGTTCTTTCTGTTTTGCTATGTCATATCCTTGCAAACACACACAAGCACTCATGTACCACACGTGCACTGGTGTTTTTAGTGATAGACTCATAGACATTGTACACATCAGGAGTTAAAAACCTGTTTTTTGGTAAATTCATGATAAAGGACATGGAGGTAATGTGACAGCCCCCCCCCCCCCCCCCCGGCCACCATAAGTTATTATTATTATTATTATTGTTAAGGTGAGGAACAAGCAAGTTTAGCTAACCTGGAAGATTTTTACTTTTTTTTTAAAATTTTTTTTCTTCATTATAAGCCTCTCTCTAGTTGATAAAGTTGTTAAAGAGATAAAATTCATGAACTGTATCTATAACGTAGCTTTCAAACACCAGTGTTGCTTTAGTGTGTTTAATTGGGGTTCTATTCAGGTCATCTACAAATAAGGATAGAAACATTATGCTAATAATAATAATAATAATAATAATAATAATAATAGCGCAGCCGGGGGGGGGGGGGGCGGCCGGCCATTTTTTTTTATTACAGAGTCACGTTATAATAATAATAATAATAATTACTAGCATGGCTAGAAGTAGCCATGTTTTATTTACTACAGCGTCACATATCACCTCCTTGACCACCATAGTAAGACATAATAATAATTACTATTATTATTATTTTTTATTACTATTAGAAAAAGCTAAATTAGAGGATTTGGACTTTTTTCTTGCTTTGGTGTGTTTGTTTGATGGGGATCCCTTTCATGCCCTTCACAGGTAGGAATAACAAACATTATGCCATTGTTCTTTAGATGTGGGTTAATATTTTCCCCCGAACAAAGTGATTGTCCTGATCTGCCCACCCCAGTGTATAATATCTGACCACGCCCCTCTAGTACATGTGTTTAAGTCCAACACAAACAGCATGCAGCGCTCAGTGATTATATCAGCATTTTCTCACACACACACACACACCGCAGTAGCGTTTTACTGACGCAGCAGATCAGCACGTCATCACCGATGACCTGAGAGATTAACTTATTTTTGCGCTCGGGCGCGCGTGAGTAAGAAGACAAGGCGATTCGTTAAAACAAAATGTCTTTATGAGACACAGAGACACATGCGGTGACTAATTTGCGGAAAGCGGCGTGAGACAAGCCAAATTTGGACACTTAAGCTAATGAATATTGAGTGAAGTATTTTTTTATCCAGGGCGACCGCTCAGTCTTTATTTCCGGGAAGTGCGGGCACGGTGCCCGCAGCCAGTGCATGGCACACCAACCGGCTGTCCAAAACAAACAGTCCACGTAGGCTGAGAGCGCAAGCTTGGGTTTAAAAAAGCACACACACACACACACACACACACACACAGACACGACGTGGAAAAGCGCCGGGAGAGGCGCGAGCGGTCACACTCGTCGTGCATGGGGCAAAAAAGATGGCACGCGCTTGGATCCTAGCCGTGGTCGCATTTGTATTTTCCTTACCACCAGGTGCGTGTTTTTCTTTTTTTTTTTTTTTTTTTTTTAAATATTCCTTAACAATGATACATAAAATTGCATTAAAATGCAATATTTTATTACTTTAAAGTTTGTGAAGAATCTGTTCACATAGAATGATGTCTTATGCGCATGTTTGTGTTAAAAAGAGGTGGAAGTTGCTGTATTCTGTCAGATTTTCTGAAATAAATATCGATTCCCCTTAGAAGAAATAGTGCCGAAAACTGTATCTGGTCTTGTCAATGTTAAAACTAAAATATATTTACAAAAAGAAAAAAGTAGGCTAGGAAAAACAAAGTGTAATATATTGTTATCACAATAAAAAAGCTATTTCAATTATTCTTCTGATGCAAATCGATTACAGCTGATTGTAAATGAGGTTATTTGCATTCACGGCACTTGGCAGACGCTCTTATTAATTAATTTATTTTCATTATAGAACGGTACAAGTGGGGGTCTTTCTCGGGGGTCCAGCGGTGGTGATGGGTATCGAACCCACAATCTTCCGGTTATCAATCAAACACTTTAACCACAGAACTACCACTTTGTTTATTCTAACAATAAAACTGCTCGTCTGTTCTGAACCCCCTTAAGAAAAAGACGCTTAGCCCTCGGTGTGTGTGTGTGTGTGTGTGTGTTTTTGTTAGGGTTATCAATAATTGATTAGCTTGTAATTAGAGACGAAGTATTAAATGAAGTGCACGACGGGATCCGTCCGTATTCCTGTTTAACAAACCGATAATCAGCATCGGTGTAAAGACCAAAGCACACATTTGTACTTAAATGGCTGAATGTGATGTGAGGTGTCGAGACTTGCTTTTCTACCTGTAATTTATCCAGTTTTTCGTACTTTTATTTGCATAACCGCAGTCTAATGTGTCTGATGAGATTAATGAAGCTTTATGGCGAGCAGTAACAGGTGTTGGGCAGGGCAGAACCATTATACCTGCCCTACTCCGTTTGGCGGCAAAGCGACATGAGTAATGGCCAGCTTTTAAAAACAACATTTAATATTTAAACAGGGTGAATTAGGTAGATTATAACAGCTCCTTCACCTCAAATGTTTAAACTTTCTAAAATTTCTTGAAAATATTCCACGGACATGTACAAAATCTTCAAGTCTTATAAATTGTATAAAAGAGAAAATGCTAATGGCTAACACTTTTCTTAAATTTCCTTCACCAACAATTTTTTTTTTGCTCTGGTTTAGTGTTTTACTTATACTCTCAGCATAAAAAATGGAGCCAGTATTTACCTCATGTTTTTTTCTTTATATTAGTGTTTTTCTTTCTGTCAAGACTATCATAACGATTGTTTTTTTTGTTTTAAGCTACTATTCTATCCTGTGAACCTGGTTTTTTTTTTTTTGCATGCCACATGTTTTCATTTATGTTACAATTATGCAAATCGGAGGATTTAAGAAGATTTTTGGTTTTGGCATAAAGAAGAATGTTATGCAATCAGAGAAAGAATATATGACTTTGGACAAAAAATTAATTTATTAAGAACTTAGCTAGGGATAAAAACAATTTCAGGGTGTGCTGTTTTAAGAAAATAACCCAATTCACGCCTTGAGTGTTTTTTTTTGTTTTTTTTTGCGGACTTTTTCACAGCTGAGAAATTTTCCAACAATAACAAATGTTATTTGTTAAACAAGTGAGGTTGTGCTATCACTTACACGACAACAGCTATAAACCGTTGGTTCTCACTTTTTGTCCTCCCTTAACATTATTAATGATGAGAAATTTGGCTCAATTTAGCGACTCGAACATTTGATTGTCGTTCAGCAAAATGAACAAATATTTTTTCGAGTCATTTCATTTCTTTCTTTTATTTTAGTAAAATGTAAATGAAATGTTACTAGTGCTTCCACATAGAGAAACCAAAGCTGGGACACATGGGACATTACACACATACACACCAATTTACAGACTACGGACATGTCTGGTTTGGGGGAAATAAACCTTTACCTGGAGTTTACCTAGAAAAAATAAACTGCGCTGAAAAAAAATTCATGCTGAGAATCATCTATACATATTCTTGCTACTTTTACCCTAACATGCCTGATTAAGTTCTTAGCGAATGTTAAAACCTTTAAATGGCTTTTAAACACAATTCCTAATTTCTTTTCTGTGCACAGGACAATAAAAACTAAACAAAAGAACACAATTTAAAAACTACACTGTAATACATTTTTAAAATAATCTCTCAGTGATCATACCAGTGGGTGCCAAAAACCCAGGCTAAACAGTGAACTACAGATATTAATCAGTAAGCAATATATTGAGTGATGTGTTCTTATGTGTAGGCTCATTCAAGCCAGTCATCACTCCGGATGTTCCTCACCTGGTCATCCTAAAAGGTGGGCAGTTAGAGCTGCACTGCAAAGACAGCACAAAGTTTGATGCTAACAGACTGCGGTGGCACCGGGATAAAGGCAGGAGGATTGATGGAGAGCAAACGGAAGACGGAGCTTCTGTTATCAACCTCACATCTGTCCAGCCACAGCACATGGGCCGCTATACCTGCCAGAGCACTCAAACAGGAGAAAAGAGCTCCATCTACATTTACGTAAAAGGTAGCCGCGAATAAAATAAGTAGAAACAGCATTGTACTGTAGCCTGTATAACCCCCGTCTTCTTTTCATCCAGTTCTGGGGTTAAGGACTATTAACTAATGGTTGAAACCACATAGTTCAAGAATGACATGTTTTTCTTCATTGTGTTTTTAATGTTTGGTTTGGTTTACAAAAAAAGGGTTATAGAATTTTTTTTTTCGTAAAATGGCTTCTGAATGGACTTTTAATAAGTATTTATCTCTTTTAGCCAGTGGAGACAAGTACATTGAATTTTTACATATAATGATGGAAAAAATACCAGCTGGTGTTTGTCCAATTTTTAAACTGTCCAATATTTGTAAATCATTCTCACTCTGTCCTTAGTTTGCTGTATTTGGCACACAAGAGTGAAACATACCTCATGGTCCGATTTGCTCACCAGAGGTGTAAATAATAGTTTTTTGACCCACAGTAGCATTTGTGGTTCAGTTTAAAGCAATATAGCTGACAAAACGGAACAGGGATCTCGACCATAAACCTGAACTTCACAATAAAAATTCTATCCTTACTTTATACACACACGTCATATGTCCATGCATTTGCAGGTCACATGACCTTGAATTTAATTCTTAGAAAACCCCCCAGAAATTTGGACTTTGACGTCATATTTATAGGCATATATTTAATCGTGTTGTGTGTTTTTTTTTGTGGTAGAAAAAAACAGAAGAGTATACAATTTAAACGTGTCTGTTTAAACGGAATGACTTGGGGAAACTATTAACGGTCATTTTATTATACAAGATAATCTGTCTGTAAAAGTTTAGCGAAAAAAACGACGAGTTATGACCTCATTTTTTGCTCCCTTACCGCTATTTCAAATAGGGTTTGAGTTTTAAAATCTATCAAGATGTTTTGGAAAACATATTAGCACTACTTATACTTTACTCTATACTGTATACTACATATGGCTCGTATATTACAAAATGCTTAGTCAGTGGCAGAATCTAAGAGCACTACCTACAGCACTTAGGCTTGTGTCCAAGACTTAAAAGTTCAGCCCAGTTTGTCCAACCAGAAACACAGCTTGATTTGTTTGATAGAAAGCATGCTGTAATTTCTTACGATACTAATGTACATACTGTTCTGTTGCTCTGCATAGACAGAATTCTATACATAACCCCATATATTTTCCGCCTGACAGATCTTGAGAGCGCATTTGTACGCTCCATGATGAATGGTTTGCTATCAAAAGAGGGTGAAGACGTCACTTTGCCTTGCTTAGTAACAGATCCAGCCATAACCCGTTTGTCTCTACTGAGCTGCAGTGGCAACACGGTGCCACCTGAACTGTCCTTCACAACTGACCCACAGAAAGGCATCATCATCCATAACATCACCAAGGCGTTCGAAGGATGCTACATCTGCACTGGGGTTATGGATGGGATGACAGTCAAGTCGAGCCAGTACGACGTGAGCGTGAGACGAGGTCTGTCGATTTGCTAATGTAAAAAGAAAGCAGGGGAGAATATGTGGTTTCTGTCAACTTGTATCTAGGCAAATTTGGATCTGGCAGAAAATTCACGTAATGACTAAAAAATATTTAAACAGAATTTACCGAGACAGACAGGTGTACATAAAAGTGTTGATAGATGCAGTTTAGCAATCACTCCAAATCTGTCTAAATCACTCTGAAATTATTTTATTAAGTCATAAAACTAGAGGCTCCTTACAAAATCAATGTACATGTACAGAACCAATGAAATGCATTTTTGCATATCCCATCTTAGTAAGTTGGGGTCAGAGTGCAGGGTCAGCTATGATGCAGTGCCCCTGGAGCAGGTCCCTGACTTGCCAGAGGTGGGGCTTGAACCCATGTGTTTCTGGTCTTCAGATTAACAACGCAGCACCTTAACCATTTGAGCCACCCCTGCCCCTTATAACACTAACAATAATAATAAGACTTCGATGGTTAGACCATCAATCAAAAAGTAATAAAAAACTAATTTTAGAACATCTAACCGACATAATTATCCCAGGTCATTTTTTTGTTGTGTTTTTTTCTAAACTTCTCCCCTTTCATAATGTTCTACTGCGTGTAAAGTCACATGGTTCTGTTTGGTCCAGTCAGTGACATAGCGGAGAGCTCAAACTTCGAGTCAACTGAGAAACAGGACAAGCTTATACCAAAGAACAATGCAGTAAATTATAAAGCCAAAATAAGTACAAAAACAATAGAAAAAAATACTTCATTAATTGTAATCCAGGTGAAAACCTCTTCACTTTTGATATATCGGCTTTTCGAAATTACCATATGACTGCAACCCAAAACGTATATCCAAAACTATTTTAAATTTTTTGCTCTGTAAACTTTTACTCAATATAAATTAAAACTCATTAATGGTCCTGTTGGGACACTGCGATTGATGAATGAATGAATTTTAAAATGATTCCATAAGGCGTACAACACTCAGAAAGAAAAAAGCTAAACATGTTGCAAATTTTTTGGGAAGCTAAGAAACACCAGATACAATCAGTCTTTGTCAGCAAACAAACAAAACATGCATTTACAAAACTGTAAAAAAAACCTCAGCTATAAAGACATTAATACATAAATGTCCAACAAAAATCATGTGGTTACTCGGTAAGGAAACAAACAAACAAATTCAAATATGTGATCCAAACATATTTATATGTTGATAAACATCCATGAATGCAGTAAAAGCTGATACCAAGTTGTGATGTCTGTGCTAACATGAGGCAAACGCTACACAAAAAAAAATGGCCATTGCTCTTTACACATGTGTCACTTGCCCCTTCAAACAATGGTATTTAGATTTATTAGATTCATACAGATTCATTATAGCAAACGGACAGTTTTTAGAACAGGTGGTAATGTATAGTTTTTATTGTAGTAAACTATAAAACATATTAACGAACCCTCTAATTATTCTGGCTCCATGGATTGTTGGTATACTATTTTAAAGCTGGCAGCATTAACAATTTATATATTAAAAACTATACTGTTATTGATCAATATTGAAAAGCTTGGGATTACAGTTTTGGCCGATTGCCCAGCCTAATAACCCCATCGTAAGTCGAGAGTTATCTGTAGTTAATAGATGTAATAACTAGAACTAGAAATAGAACTAATAACAAACCTGAAACTACTATACGAGCCACAGTTATAGAAACCAAATCACTTATCTAGCCAATCAGAATCCAGAATTTAATTAAGAAATTATAAACATCGACACTTTTTTACAGTGAGGTGTTGTATTTTACTTTATGTTTAAAAGTTTATGTTTTTTTTATGTGTAGTTCCAGACTCTATTCCAGTAATCAGTCTGTCCAGAGCTGAAAGCGTGATATTAATGAAGGACGAATCGCTCGAGCTCATCTGCAGCACCTCTAACATCAATCATGACTTCCATCTGACATGGAGCTTCCCTAAAGGAGCGGTGCGTTCTCATGAAAATTTATGTCCACATGCAAAGGAAAAAATCTAACCTGACACACATCTATTGCTAATGAATTGGTTGGTGCTGTAATTTTATTACTCTTGTAGGAAGATAGTGGTTGTTTACAGCAGTGTTGGATACTAACTTGGACACAGTTTTTCTACACTAAAAGTCACAATATTGAGAAATCCAGCATAGATATGAGTGCAGATAATAGAATTCAGAATTAAAACTGCAGCTATACAACCGAACACATGCGCTTAGCACTAAGGAAGTACTGAATGCTGATTTACTCTAGCGAGGTTGATGTACAGGCGAAAATGTAAAAAAGCTGACAGACTGAAGTTAGAAATGAAGCAGGAGCTAAATACCACTTGCACTATTTGATGGTCAAGTAGCCAGTTGATGTTGTTGTGGGTAATGGACGCTCAGGAATTTCATTTTAAATTCATTTAGGTCATATGTTATTTATAAAGCTCACTATGCAAGTCATTTCAGCATAAGAACTCAACTGGCTTTTTCTTTTACCCCTTCTAATGTCTTTTGGCTATAGAATGCACGGGAGTCACATGCCTCTCACATCCTGCCTGGTTCCTGGGGTTACAAGCGCACATCAACGCTCTGGATTAACTCTGCAGTGATGAGCGACTCGGGAATTTATCGCTGCCAGGCTCAGAATGAAAAGGGTGTCTCTACTGCAACAATTCACCTAGATGTTTATGGTTAGAATCAAATACACTGTACAATACAACGCATTGTTTTCTGATATTACACGCCAGCAGAACTAATCACAACCTGGCTTGTATATCTTTATGTCGTTTCAAAGCCTTTTGTATAGTGATATTGTGGTATGTTCCAGAAAATGGCTTTATTAATGTAACCGAAGAAGAGAATAAGGCTGTGGATGTGCGAGAGGGAGAGAGTCTGACGCTGCAAGTGGAGATGATCTCATACCCCAAGCCAAGCTCTGCATATTGGACCTATAACAACCAACAACTGAAAAACACATCTGAGCATGTGATCACGCTACACAACCAGCACTATAGGTAAACACTCCTGTATGAATTTTTATTTTACACTCTTTTGGCACTAAATTTTGCCTTCTTTTTAAACATTATTCAGGAAAATTTGTTTATACTTAAAAAATGGCAGCACACAAGTTTCCCCTAATTTAGATTATGCGAATTTCTGGGTTTGCAAGTTTGATCTTGCCTTTAAACACAAGCACTGGTATTTATAACAAAAAATTATCAGGCGATAGATTTCTTTTCTGTTGTCAAAGAGCTGATAAAATGCTGATGTACTGTAGAAAAAAGGCAATGGCAAGTGATAAATGACATACAAGCGATTATCAAAAAGTTTCGATACACACCAACAGATGTTGGCAGGACTTGCATGCAGCCTTGTGCTACCATCTGTTGCCGTGTTGAAAATTTTTTATACCCCCTCGTAGTCAAATCTTTTCTTAAAGCTTAAAAAACAGATGACAGAGAATGTGAACTAAAAAAGAAAACACCTTTTTTCTTGGTTGTGAAGAAAAAGATCAACATGCTGATGTATAAATATCAAACAGAACTGTAGAACATTGCAAAAAAATTGTTGCATGTATAGAAATAATAAAATCAATCCTATTTATCTCAGCTGCTTTTAATTGACAATATGGCTTTTGCCCCATTATTACTCAGTTTCCAAACTAGCACTTGATCCTGTTTATTTGTATTGGTATTTACTGAGGTGAATGAGACTAAGAACTATGTTATAACACCTTAAATTTTTAATATATCTGATGCAGTATTGGAGCGATCATGCATTGTTATATAGTTATAGTGCTATTTATAGGTTCAACCATGAAAATTTCACATAAGAACATAATACAACAAACTAAGTAATAAATAACCTCACGACAAAAATGCTGTTAACTTAAAGTAACTGTGACACACCTAACTCGATTATCTTAAACTCCACCCTGTGTGCAACACTTACATAACATCCCATTGTCCCATGTTAAATCTCTGTAACGGGTTTGTAAGGGTTCCGGAAGAAGACATTAGAGACCGGCATTTGACTTGGAAGTTGCACCCAATTTAAACAAGATGTCTATTCGTTTAAATTGCAAACATTCACGCTTTTAGGGGTTAACCAGACACGCTTCACTCGCACTCTGCCTCGTTTGCCAGCAAGACCGCTGTAACTTTGCTGACATTCACACACACACAACTCGAAGTATTTGGCTCTTGGCTGCAGCGTTGGTATTTCAATTTTTCCCAAAGCTGCATAATTGTTGTTCTAATCTCTCCCCTGTTGTCTTGGCTGCTAGCCCAATTACTTCTCAATGCAATTGTACACTAGTCTGATCATGTTAATAATGTTACTTTAATATTTGCAGATACATTAGTGAGCTGAAGCTGGTCCGCGTTCATGGCGCAGAGGGCGGCGTCTACACTTTCTCAGTCAGTCATAATTACGCCTCTGTCAATAAATCCTTCTTCGTCCATGTCAATTGTGAGTTTCTCTCTGTCTCTTCTCTCCCTTTTCCTATTATTTTTTTGCTGTGAATCCCAATTTACCTTCTGTTATTTGACATTTGGGATTATTTATTATTATTTTAAAGGTCTACAGTAAATTTCCTGTAAAGTGATCTTCCCTCTCTTTTCCGATCAGGCAAGCCGATGATAATTTCTCAGGAGGGACCGATTGATGGACAGGTGAAGTGTGTTGCATCAGGATACCCTACTCCAAAAATATCTTGGTACTATTGTGAACCGCGACACACACGGTATGATTGAAGTGACCCCATTTGAAACTTGTTGTCTGTACTTTACTCAAGTATCATCTATGCTAATGGCACAAACACTATTAGTGCTATTTACTTTTAGTTTATTATTTAAACAACAGTGTATATTAAAACTTTAATAATGTATTTCTGATTAGCTTTTGGACATTGGACATTGGATAATGCATATGGTATATTCCACTTGTGACTTGTGGAATATACCAAGTATTTAGTAGGGGTAAAAAATTATAGGCATATTTGTAAAATTACATGAAATAAACAAGCAAGTAAATAAAAACTTAAATAGTCTGGACTAATAATTCTCAACTTGGATGGTAGCGCCCCCTGTGGGCATTTACACACTGTCAGGAGGAAATCTGGTGGTGCCTTGGGAAATGGGCACTAGAGAAACAGGTGTGTTAATTGATTCTATGTGGCAAATTACCAGGTTTCTCCAAGACATTAATAGCGTATCTTAAAAAAATAGTCGCTAATATAACATTTATCCCTAAATACCAACTATAAAAATGTCACAGTAAATCAACAGGGACAGTGCTTTAATTTGCTTACAGTCTGAAGAATTGATATTTGTTAAATATTTTATGCTAATCTGCTGCTAGGTTGGTTTAATTATTTGTTCTTGAAGAATTTTTTTTTATTCTAATAATGCAATAACTGTCACGCATAATAAAAACTGGTTGTGTGCATTGGGTGTGGGTTGGGGCGTGGGTGGGCTTCAACTTGACTTTGGCGGCGTTTGTTTAAAATAGGTTGAGAACCACTTTTCTTACAAACACTGGAATATAAGAAAACACAATCAAGTAAGAAGATTGTATAATTTTTTTATGGAAAAATGCACAAATGTTTTTTTTTTTCTTTAGATGCTCCCAGCTTCCGAACGCCACACAGGAAGAAGAGGACACAGCCATAATGACGGTGTCAGCATCTAAGTTTGGCCGCACTGTGGTTGAGAGTCGCCTCAACATTACCAAGGGAAGATATCACACCCTGGAATGTGTTGCAACCACGCAGGGAGAACAGGCTTATACGTTGTTCTCCATCAGCGGTAAGCTATACAGTGTGCACATACAGTACGCCACAGATACACACATGCTCCTACACATTACAGTAATGGGAGAAAGATGAAACTTATTAACCTCCAGACAAGCACTCGGGTGCTGCTTAATCCCTTTTTTGCTTCTCCGACACACATACAGCACTCAACAGATTTTCAGGGATTATTATGTGCAACGTGTGCACAGCACAGATTTATAACATTCTCTGAGATGCCCACAAACATATGTGACCCTATGCAGGAGTGGGCAATCGTAAATTCATTAGCTCGACCACCGTTGAGCATTGGAAGCTCTAATGTGCTGTGCGGATTGGTTGCCTGGAAACCTAATTCAATAGGCTAAAAATCGGAAGCTTACATGATGTAATAACGTATGTGGAATTAGTTGTTAAAATGTTCGCCAGGAGATCACAATTGTGAGTCTTGGGAATTGAGGGAAAGAAAAAACTGATGGTGCTTTCTAAATGGGATGGACGGTATACTTAAAACACCTGTCAATTATAGTAAAACTAGCCAATCACCAGCATCTGTTAGCTTATGTATAAGGAAGACAGCAGATAGCTCTAGCAGGTGCTTTTGCATTGTTCAGCATTTTGTCTTGCTCTGTTTTTCATTACAAAAACGCACTGCAAAAAAGTTTTTTTACAGGCAATTCGAAAAAAGGGATATTTCGCAAAACTTAATTGGAAAGGTACGTATTAGCGTCAGTGGCGGTTTTAGACCACAGGAACTGGGGGCGCCAGGCAGAGGCCACTTGTGCTTTTAAGGGGGCAAACATTATTATAATATTGCATGATAAATTTTAACCTACTTTGAGTATTATTCATTCAGTTGTTTTAACTTTTCGGCATCAGTAAACTATATGATAATAATTACTTTTTTCCAATTACTGCCACCCACAGGACAAACTGTACATTGCTTTGGTGTGATACGATTTGTTTGGTGTGATACTATTCAAAATTTAGAGGGGACAAGGGGGCGCCAATCTTTTTGACACAGGGTCAATGCCCCGCAACAACCCCTAACCCAACCAGACCCCCTCTCCCCTGTCACCCCCCGAGAACCTTCACTGATTGGTGTAAATAAAAAGTCATATGATCATTTTTTAAAGATGTAGCAGGTTTTTGTTTTTTTTTAATTATTAACAACAAACGTTTTCAACTATTTAATTCCAAGCCACAGAGAAATGCTATTATTTGCCAAGACTTGGAAGTGGACATAAGGAAGAAGGGCTTTAATAAGCCGTAACAAATCGTACAGTCCAACTGAAAAAACTCTATATTTTAAATACTTAATGTTTAAAAAATAATAGCTAGCTCTTATACCGGCTGACATACATATAGTAAATAAACTAATAGGATAACTTATTGCGAGGGGACAAGATTTATTCACAACTTGGTTAATTGGTTAGAACGCCATTATTATAGAAACGCTATTTATCAACATTTCGAAAATATCGCAAACATTTTGCACAAGTTTGTAATGGAAAGCGGCTACCGAATATAATTTTTTGTAATTCGTAAGACCTTAATTACTGATTGGTTCAGTCCTGCTATCACTGTTTGTAATGATGATGTGTGTTATGTTTCTTTATGCAGAGCGTACAGTTCCTCATAAACTATTCACGCCTGTGCTGACTGGAGTTGTAACAGCTTCTGTAGTGCTCATGTTGTTCCTTATTGTTCTTCTCTACAAATACATGCAGGTAAACCTAATTAATAATCAACATTATTATTTTAAAATAATATATAAGCGAACAAAAACAGGAAGAACGTTTTATAGTTCCAATTTGCGTTTAATTAAAAAAAAAAATTCTATAAGCCATATCCAGCTATATTCTGATAAATCACTATAAAAGGCGTCAGTATTAGACAGTGTTGGGGTGTAACTAGTTACATGTAATTAGTTACATCCCAACAAGTTACAAAATTCAATGACAAAATAAATGTAATTTGTTAATTACAAAATAAAGGTAATTTGTTACAGTTACATAGAAAAAACGTACAGTTACTTATGAAAATGTTAAAGATTACAAATAGGGTTATATCTGAATATTTGTTGAATAATATTTATTTGTTTTAGTGCTGCTATTATTGGATTATTACATTAATTTGCATTGCTGCTGAAAGTTTTAGGCTACTACATTTAGTCTGAGAGTAAGATTAACCCTGCCTGCTATAAATAAGTGAACATGATTTAGTTAAAAATATCATTTAGAATCCTAAAAGTAATCAAAAAAATAATCAGCTAATTTATTGTCAAAAAGTAATTAAAACATTACACTAAATACATTTTAAATAGATTAATTTGTGATCTTTATAACCTATTACATTTCCAAAATATAACATTCCCAAAACTGGTATTACATTTCCTCTAGCCCTGTGCTGTGACGTGTTAAAGATACGTTGCATGACATTGATAGGTGTTCCTCTCACAGGCTGGCAAAATAACAGTCTCTTACGTGTTACATATAACACACGCTAATTAAAGGTAATATTTTAAGTGCACTGAATGTTTAGCGCCGAAAATCTGATTCGATTCCGACAGAAATCCAATTGTACACCACAGGAATTGAATTCCCTCACTCTGACTTTCTTTCCGGCTTCTCCCATTTAACCCGCAGAAACCCAAGTATGAGATCCACTGGAAGGTGATTGACAGTATCCATGGCAACAACTATACCTATGTCGACCCCACCCAGCTGCCTTACGATCCCAAGTGGGAATTTCCGAGAGAGAGGTTGCGTTTTGGTAAGTGCATTTTTAAAAAATGTATGTTGTGATCTGTTTTTCTGTGTTTGCTTATGTTGGCAAATGCATTTTAAGCCATGTAAAAAGAAATTGAATAATATTTCTCTAATAAATATTTAAAATGATTGAACCTTAAGTCAAAATGTGTGTTTGTGTTTGCGTGCAGGTAAAATTCTTGGTGCTGGGGCGTTTGGTAAAGTGGTGGCAGCTACAGCATATGGTCTTAGCTCACCTGACACAGTCACTACTGTGGCTGTAAAGATGCTCAAGCGTATGTATCTCTGTGTGTGTGACTGTCTGTGTGCCCAGACAAACAGCCTATGATTCAATTAGCTCCATCCAATGTCTTAGTACTGATTTTTTTCTTGTTTTTCTGTTTGTGTGTAACTGCAGCGAGTGCTCACGCCACTGAAAAGGAAGCTCTGATGTCAGAGCTGAAGATTCTGAGTTACCTTGGCAACCACATGAATATCGTCAACCTGCTTGGCGCCTGCACTGTAGGAGGTAAAAGGTTTATGCATTCAAAGTTCAGACTGAGTTCAAAGTCTGCTTTTTTTGACTTGGGTTGCTTGGTGAAAGCTAACAGGAAGAGATAGAACTTAATTTATTGAGCAAAATCTGATTTTAGAGTGCAAAAGAGGGCACAAGTCGGTATAGAAATACGCACACAAGCTGAGCAGGACATATCCCTTGGCAAAATGTATCGATATAATCCATGTTAACCACATAAATTTAAATACACAGTCATTTGTTTTGACTCCGCTTGATGTTCTCATCTGACACTTGACTACGCCTTTTCTGCCTCAGTAGGGTAGAAATAGGCTAATATTATTAAACACTGTTTATTTCCTATTAACAAGACAATAAATGCCTTAATTAGCACACATATTAAGATATTAATGAGAATATTAAATGGATGGCTGAATTCTTTCTCACCCACAGTCTATCAGTGACCGTCATAATAGAAAATCGTGCCTAGATTTACCCTTCACTCGGGAGGGTTTTTTTCAGACACATAAACAACATCATTTGTAGTTCTTAAGATTTCCTAGTTAGTATAAACTCTTTGATAAATATTTGTAAAAAAAAAAAAAACTTTTTTCTGAAACAGGCCCAGTTCTGGTGATCACAGAGTTCTGCTGTTATGGTGACCTGCTAAACTTCCTGAGAAGAAAGAGGGATGCATTTTTTAGCTCTAAAACAGGAGATGGATATTATAAGAACCTTCTGAGTCAGACTCTGTCCTCAAGGTAAAGCAATCTGTGTAACATGTATACACAATTCCCAACTTTTACTTCCTGATATTTTTTATTTATATATACTTTGATTACCTCGGTCCAAAGAAACTTTTGTTTACTCACCTATTTTTTTAAAAGATAAAAAAAAATCATCATGTGACAAACATGTGTTGGACCTGTTAGATTGTTATTTTAAAAATAAATAAATTTAAATGTCTATTCTTGGTTTGTGCTCTGGATTTGTAAAGACTGTATTTGTCAAAAAGAAACAGTACTGCACTATGTTAATAGGCAGTAATTAGGACATGTGATATGTTGACTGATAAAGTAATTCCATGTCAATTCTGGCATAACCATAACATGCTGTAATCTAATGTAATGATATTGTAATGATAGAATAATTAAGTAATTTCCAAAACTTTTGCATAAACATTAAAATAGTAGGTAATCTGTTATTAAAAGTACCTTGTTCTAGGAAATTAATAGTGGTATCACAATGACTAATGATTGTGTCTGTGTGTTTGTGTTTTAGGGAAGGCACTGAAAATGGCTACATGCCTATGAGGTCCTATCAGAAGAAATCTAAACAAACAGGTAACGGCAAAGCAATTTTAAAGAAGAAATTTAAAAAGGAATTAAACTAAACTAATAAAATAAAAACTATCTCTCTAAATATTTTCTATGTATGTCAGAATGGAGTGATGATAAGGATGACTTGTCTATTGAAACTGAGGACCTGCTTAGTTTCTCCTATCAAGTTGCCAAAGGCATGGACTTCCTGACATCCAAAAATGTAGGTTAAGAGAAATAAAAAAATAACCATAGTATTTTTTAAGTTTCTTTTCTTTTTATATAATTTATCAGTATATAAACCTTTCTGTTTTTATACGAACAGTGCATCCATAGAGATCTGGCAGCAAGAAACGTGTTACTGACTAAGGGTCGGGTTGCCAAGATTTGTGATTTCGGCTTGGCTCGTGACATCACCAAGGACTCAAACTATGTTCTGAGGGGAAATGTGAGTCACTTATTGTTTATTTGCATCATTAAAGTACTGTAAAGTAGACCCTTCCTATTAGTTAACTATACAAAACAGAAATAGACAACTTTTTCATTTAAACTGCCTCAAAGATGAGACTAATAACCACTGATATATTTGCTTTACAGGCTCGACTACCAGTTAAATGGATGTCTCCCGAGAGCCTGTTTTCATGTGTGTATACATTTGAAAGCGACGTTTGGTCCTATGGCATCTTACTGTGGGAGATTTTCTCTCTAGGTAAGCTTGAAAAGAAAAATGTAAAATAGTAAAAATACTCGATACCTCGAATGATTTCTATGAATGATGGTAGATTATATATATATAATGCATGGCTGTTAAATTTTCAATTTTGAATAGACAAAATGCGAAAAATTACTTTTAAAAGAAAGGCAACCCAAAGGTTAACATACGTGAATATTTCTAGATAATTTCTATAGCTACAGCTAATTTATATGGACATGTAAGATTAACAGTCCATACATGTGTAATAATTGATAATATTCTCTTAGTATTTTTGTAACGGGTCTTTATACATTTGATATTGGGGGGGGGGGTGTAGGTGGGTGATTTTGCCAAGTAGGATGTTATCCCATTGTTAATCCTGGATTAACATTTCAATCAATCATTCAAACCATCAGATGTCATCAGCGTGTGCCGACCAAACCCGCCTCAATCCATTTTTGAAAGTTTCCCCTTCTTGTAAATCAAAATGTAATATTATAAATGCATTTATTGTTCTAGAATCAATTAAATTTCAGTTTCAGTGGGGCAGTGGTTGCTCAAATGGTTAAGCTGCTAAATTGCTGATCTGAAGACATGAGACACCTGGGTTCAAGCCCCACCACTGGCAAGATCCCTAACCCTTCCTGCTCGCTTGAGGGGTGCTGTATCATAGCTGACCCTGTGCTCTGACCCCAACTTACTAAGATGGGATATGCAAAAAATGCATTTAATTGGCTCTGTACACGTACCTTGCACAATGAAATTGAATATTTAAATTATTTTTTAGCATTTACTCAGGTAAAGTTTTTAGTTCAATTTGTTTGTGTACAAAAAAAAAGAAATGATTCAAAATTATATTGAGGCGGGTTTGGTCGGCACATACTGATGACATCAGAGGGTTACGACTGATATGTTTGATTGAAATGTTCCAGGATCAACAAATGTGAAATGTAGATTTCATATATTTTACTCTGGCTATAATGACCGGCTCAACTACCCCCCATAGGGAACAGCCCGTATCCTGGGATTCAAGTTGGTTCCATGTTTTACAAGATGATCCAGGACGGCTACAGGATGAGTGAGCCAGAATTCGCTCCAAGTGAAATGTGAGGCTAGAATAGATGTGCTTAATAGAATTCACCATCAGCAGTGCCGTCTTTGTACTGGAATAATTTTGTTTTGTGTTTTTAGCTATGAGGTAATGAGATGGTGCTGGAGCTCTGATCCCCTCAAAAGACCGACCTTCAGAAAATTGGTAGAAAGGACTGAAATGTTGCTGTCTGAAGCCACCAAACATGTAGGTCTTACATTAAACACATTATGGATTCTGACTCACATTTCAAACTAAATTCTGTTGTAGAAACACATTTAAGAGTACTTGTGTTAACGTGTTCATGATTTTGCCAAATTTTACAAATGTTACCTCAAAATACAATACAAACATTTACACATATTACACATTTTCAGAAACAAATCATCCTTTAAATTGACATTTTTTTCCCGCACCCAAATTTGCTTTGATGTGGTTATGAATTATTTACCAAGTCTATGGTGTCCAACTGGACAGTGTCCAATGATACATCCACCAGGTTATGTTTTTTTAAATGTACTGTACACTCATCCAACACTTTATTAGGAAGACCTGCACATTCATAGTCAATATCAGAATTTAAAAAAAGTGTGATCTGTGTGACTTCTGTGTGACTGTGGCATAATTTTGGGTGTACTCATCTGTGCCCATAAAGCCTCAACATTTTTTTTTTGCTAGTGTTTTGCTAGTCGTACTTAGCTGTAACATTTTTGCTCTGATTAACTAATCAGAGGACTGAAAAATGCTAACAGTATTGTGGGCCAGCTATCTGGCCCTGTGAGGCGAATTTGAAATATGATTGGTCAAAGAAACAGTTCCATTACTAATATAGTTTAAGTTACATGTGCCAGCACTACTGATTCTGAAGGTCCTGGGCAGATTACATTGGCATGGCGGCACATAAATCTGATTTGACAAAAAAATGTAACATCCACATACACGTACTGGAAGCAGTGCAGCAAGAGAGAACAAATTATTGGAATTTAGGTTGTAAATGTAGGTCAGTGTTTTTGATAGTGTTTGGGACAGCAGAGAAGGCCGTGATGACCCTGACTGCTCACTACTGGTTGAACCTGATATGGTCTTTTGCTGTTGCAGTTTATTCAGCTTATATGGTTTAAAGTGTTGGCAGCTTTTTACTGCATGATATATGCCTGAGCAGATGTCTAAGTGTTAGTTATACGTGTTGTCAGATGTCTATATAAGGGTAATTTTTTTGCGATTCAACAGGTGTACCTGAATCTCAGTGAAACTGGAGGCGGCAGTATCAGCGAGTCTTCTGATTGTCCAGGTCTGCAGAGAGGACTGTCTCAGAGGCTAAGCTCAGTGGGCAGCACCACGGCATCGACTCAGCCTCTGCTGTTTGGCACCAATGATGTTTTCCTGGAACACGAGACTTGTTAAGAATTACTTGTTCGCCCACCACTTCGATTTTCCTCACACTTTTTTTTTTTAGCTTTGAGACTCTTTCTTTTGGCTGTTCTATTCTTAGTGCTGCTTTACAATGTTACTGCATTTTGTCAGTACATCCAATTTTTTTTTGTTTCTAAAAAGTACTGCAATGCAATCATGTATGAAGTTTTTCTTTTTTAAACAGTAATTACACCCTATATTTTTATTTACCATCACCAACGTATCACGAATGATGTTTAACCATTTTTTATACTAAACATGCTTACAAACATTAACTTACCTTTTAGACTAACACTGTAGCTAAATTAGTGGATTTTCCTTCAAAAGATATCTGTGACCCTATTTAACACTAATAAGTAAAATATTTTACTAGTACCGATAATGCTGAAATTGCTATAGTTTATAATGAGCAAACATTGTAGCTATGCTAATAGTCTGTTGACATTTAACCTTAGGGCATCTATTGCTGTAATGTTTTTAAACAGCAGACAGAGATGTCATTAGTGCGCTCTCACTTAAGTCTTTTCAGATAAAAGCATGTACAAACGTATAGTAATACGATGGCAGTTACAATGTTAATGTATCAAATTAAAGCATGTCGTACTTAAACATCCATGAGACAAGCTAGCTCCTGTTATCGATTATAATAACTATACATATAAATAATATTTTTTTCTTTCAAAAGTAAGAAAAATAATAATAAAACAATAGTCTTATGTTAAAAATAATTTAAAAAAAAAAACTTTCCTAAAAATCTTGTTACTGTGAAACTGAAGAGTTGGGGAAGTGGTAGCTCAGTGGTTTAGCTGTTGGACTGCTAACCGAAAGATTGTGGGTTCGTTTCTCAGCACCAACAATCTGCCAATCCTGGGACCCTCAGCAAGGCCCTTAACCCTTCAGATCAGTTGTATAAATTAGATAAATATTCGTCTCTCTGGATAAGGGCATCTGCTGAATGCCTAAAATGTGAATGAGTTACTGAATTGAAACTTAATCTCAGAGCTAGTAAGCAACTAAAAATGGAGACTTCTTCTGCAAAAGTTAAAGAGACATCTCCATATCAGGTTTATTCATCAGCAATCGAGGAACATTTTATTTATTTAAATGTTTATTTCAACTCTCGATTAAATTATTAGACATCTCTAACACCATTCTTTTTGCCAAGCTAAAACCATGTACATGTTAGCGTTGAGTAAAATAGCTAGTTTTAAGATTAAGCTAGTTAATTTAAATTTGTACATATATTAATTAATTTATTTTCCTTTTAAGCTTGTAGGTTTCAAATAATGCGCTGATTACTCAGCATGTTAACTTTTGTCCGTCAGGTAAATATGGTTTTTTTTGACTCGTGTATAAAAATACTTGAGTGTAAAACTATTTTTTGGCTCAGTTTAATTTCGAATTTTTAAAAACAGTACACAGACATTTACTCAAGTACTCTCTTAAATTGTATAACCACAGGTAAATTTTCCGCTAAATAAAATATTACCCACGAACGTAAACGTTACCACAAAGTCGATAAAGAACACTTTACGAGCCCGAGTTTACGAGTTTTAGCCTGGTATAATTATGATATGAAATGTAGCGATGAGGTCTACAGTAGCTGAAACTGATTTTAAAAAGGAACAAAGGGCATCTGATCAACATTTTTTTGTTGTTGTTTTATTTCTACACACTGACAAAAACAATTCTGTATTTTGTGTATAATTAGGAGAATGATGACCAAATTTCCAGGGTGACCTGAAAAAACAAATGGTGTAATTACTTTTTAAAGAGGTCTCAATTAGCAACTCAGACGATATATTTATCCACACACGCAGCTGGACTTCATTTTGCCATATCGATCTGATGGAGAGTTACGCCGAGCACTTGAACAGTTGAGTCAGCAGGATCTCAGGACATAGCCCATTAACCAGTATTCAGAACATTAGACGAACATCATTATAACATCCCCAGGATTACAGAGATTAATGCCCAGCTGCCATGATGACATTATGCTGTAAGTAGCCAGTTTGTCAAAGTTTAGTGTGTTTCAAACTTTTAGTGGATAAATGAGTGTCTAAAAGGTGTTTTAGTGCTTTGTTCATAAACTATTAGCAACTGTTCGGTGAAAGTAAACAGTCTATTCTCTTCCTAAAGTATTTGTAAGAAAAAAGTTTCCAATTTCTCTTAGTGTCTGTGATAGAATAAAATAATTTATGCCATACTGTAGCAAACTGATAAGCAGATGATATAGTTTAGCATTGCATGCTAGCATTTTATTGAATTCATTAACTGCTGTAATTTCACTAATTGCTCTTAGTATGTGAAAGAAAACTTAGCCTCTGAACAAATACTGAGGGGAAAGGTAAATGATCAGAAAATGTAAAAAATGTTTAATGTGTATCGTTTGTACCGAGCCGAAGATATTTTTCCTGCTCTACAGTAGCAGTCTGTCCTGTTTGGCCTCAAAGGATTTTGTAAATATGTTTCTCGAAGCTTTGAGGGGAAAAAGTCATGTTTTTGATAGACTAAAATCCAAATAAAATGATAAAATAAAATGAAAATGAAAAAGTGCAGTGTGTGTGTGTGTGTGTGTGTGTGTGCTTGTGTGTGTGTGCTTGTGTGTTTTTACATTATGTATGTAAATGTTTGTAGTAGAGTGTTTGCCGAACAGTCACGTGGTGTGGGTGCCTGCAAAAACAGCTGTGTACTTCAAATACATATGACTTTATTATGTTCTTAAATAAAAAAGAGACTATGGCTGCAATTTAATTCTTTTTTTACTTTCAAACATAATAGATATGCACTAATTCAGCAAATTAAGCAATGACATAGTGCAGTTTAAGGCACTTACCAGAAAGTCGGCCATTTTAAGGGCTCTTAAAATCCTTTCGGGGAACATAGGAAGGTTCTCTTTTCTACAACATGTCTCAATGCATCACAAAAACCAGATAACTTACTAATAATTACTGTTTCCGTACCTAAAATGGCATCATTTTCTGAGCGTTTCATCACTGGAAAATATGCTATTTAAAAGCATGTTATTATTGTTGTAGCTTTTTAATTATTACTTAGCGATTTTTAACTTGATTTGACTTTCATTATAATTATTCATTTGAGATTAACAACCTTCAATTATTTACTATTTAAAACTTTATATCTAGAGGTAGATTTTACAAGTTTTAGGTATTAGCTAGAGCTAGCATTTGCTTTAGCTTGATGTGTCATAACAGAAATGCAAGTGATTAAGTTCATTTATACGATGTACAAAACTTAATCTACCCACAGGGGTTGCTGTCCTGCGGTGTTGCCAAATCTAAATATGCCAATTATGGGTTGTTTTACTTTAATAAAGGATCGGTTGAGGCCTGGGTTAAAAACAACTGCCACCAGCGCCAGGGTGGAAATTGGTTGTTGGTCAAAGGGGGAGGAGGTAGACGGAGGACGGAGGGAATGTAGGAAAGGCAAGAATGTAGGAAATATTGGTAGAAGGATGTTGGAAATGGAGCTTCAGGCAGAAAGCAAAGAGGAAGGCCAAAAAGGCGGTATATGGATGTGATAAATGAGGACATGAAGTTAGTAGGTGTAAGGGAAGAGGGGGTAAACAATAGGGCTAGGTGGAGGCAAATGATTCATTTTATGTGAAACTATGAACCTAGACAGGATCAGCTATATCATTATCAGAATTTACCAGCTATATCATTATCAGAACATGATGACAGTTGGTATTTTATATCGGCTGGGCATATTTAAAATCAGAAGGCCAAGAGTATCCAAGGCTATCGGAAGACAAAGACGACTAACCGTTTCCTGTGAAATAAGACTAGAGTACATACATTTAGGCTAACACCAAGCGGAATTGTAATGTATTTTCTCATCGTCACTAAAAGATGTCTAAAATAAACATTTTAAAACTAAGCATTGTTGTATAGCTTGAAATACAATGAAATGTGATGTTTGTTGTCGAATGTTTTAGCCCCGAAACCCCCCTCAAGAAAAATGTAGGGGTCGATTGATTTTTTTGAAAAACAACCCCCACTGTCAACTGTCCGCCTGTCCACAAATGCTTTGCACTGTGGTAGAAAAGAAACATATTTAAGTACTATTTTTTTTTCTGGTGGAATGAACCGCACAACAGAGGTAACTCAAAGGACACAAACATGTCAAATGCTGCTTTCCTGCTTTATTGTAGATCACAAATTTGCTGCCTCTTTACAGAAATATTTGCATTGTAATCAAACCAACTTGTGACTCATTTAACATAACACGGGATCAAGTGTTGATGAAGACAACATTTATTCCAAATACCTATATAACCCAACAGCCATGATGATAAAAGTTATCTTCTCGCAGTCATCCTGTTCAGCTGTTCATGGTTACTAGACTAACATTTCTTCCCTTGTTGTTACATTTGACATGAACATTAACTGTAAGTTTTAACACAATTTTGAATAACTGCATGAATAAACATGTGTACAGACATTCCTGATAAAGTGGCTGGTGAGTGTACATGACATCAGGTGTTAGATTGTACAAATGATCTTTGGTAATCGGATGCAGGGTGAAGATGACAGAAAAAAGATACAAAGCATACAAAAGATCAGAATATAATGTACTGTAATGATTTCAGTAATAATTTCGAAGTTGAAATATTTTTTCCACACAACACAACATTTTCTCACAACAGTGTTACCGGTCTAGACGCAGCTTTACACCTGGTTTCATAGCATATGGATACAATGTCGCTTAAAATTTTCTTATAGAAAAAAACATTTCTTTGAGGTATAGAACTAGCAAGCAAGTAAGGAAGTTTTGACAGTGACGTTACTGCAAAGGCAAGAACTGGTTGGTTATCATCCAGCAAAAAAGGCAAGGTCTAATTGTTTCTTTTAAGCTATACACACAAATATAGTCTGTGTATGTGGTGTTATATATTGTTTGACAAATTACTCATAACCATCAGGAAATTTTAAATGAGTTTTTTAATTGCGATTGTTTTGTTTTGATGGAGCAATTTCATTCAGATTGGACTTTTAAAACTTGTAATTGGAATAAAACACTCACTAAAGTAGGCTAATTCTTTAATGATAATTATGCAAATCAGGTTTTGTTTTGAGAAATTTAGGATCTTAACCCAACATTATAAAATGTATAATTCTATATAAAGCAAATCATTATCAATCACTGGGTAAATTATTAACCATAGCTGCGCGGTAGATATTCAAGCTTTTGCTAATTAAAGAGCAAAGAAAATATCACAACGTGCCAGCTGCAACAATCAACAGGATTGTGCAAGAAAAAAAAAAATGTAAAAAAAAATTATGACTATTTTATACTCTCTGTAGATTATCTCGGTGCGTTTTTATACACTTTTATAAAAAACAAAGCGTTGAATTAGGAACGCTAATTCAAGCGTTCACAGCTTATAGTAATATTTAGGAACATTTGTATAAAATGTCTGGGGGACAATAAGAATATTTTTTCCCGATTTCTTTGTGTGTCAACATTAAACGAAAACAGATTAAAAAGTAATTTTAAAGTTTGTTTTGGGAAATGGAAAAAAAAGTTTACGATCAAAACATAACCCCAACCCTTAAACACACAATACTGAAAACGGCATTTATGCAAAACATTGAAGCTGTCAGTGACGAATTAGAGTAGAAAAGCAAAACAGTTTAGAACTGTTTTACTCAGTACCTACTTACGAAAAAACAAAACAAAACACATTTTGAGCTAGATATGGTGTTACAAATTTCTTTGGCATAACTCCTACAACCAACATGGTGGAGCTATTATCCTTTTATAAGGAACAAACTGTTCCTTCAACTTGAATTGGTGCATGTTTAGAGAGTCTCGCTCTTCTCACATCGTAAATTATCGAAAACAACAATGAATAACACTAATTATCGAAATAAGGGCCATTTAACATCCGGTAACACATTAGGCAATAGAAAACCGCTATAGGAAACAAAAATAAAACACTATAATAAGTCACTATATTATACTTGGCACTTAATCGCTTCGAAAACTACATCGGTCCATAAAATAGAGGTAACACTGCGGTTATGTATAAAATATGTTCAAAGAATACTTTCAAAATGAGCCATAAAATATCCATGTGCAAGCTAATTCCATCTTTTAGGCTGAATTTGATATATTTACATAAAAACAACAGCTATTTCCTGACACAGGTGTATAAACGGGTAAATACTTTTTTTTCCGGCATATAAAATAGTTCCTTTCTGAGTAGATTATCACATGGTTTTGTATAGGCGTCTGTACAGTTTAATAAAATGAGCGAAGATTCCCTTTTCATTCCAGATTAAACCGTAAATAAATTATCAAAGAAGTGAAGCAAAAGTTGTTTCTTTTTAAAACGGCGCTGATGTCCGCACTGTTATTGCTGTGAAATACTGGGAGGTCGGTATTGCTGTGCTGGTGGTTATCCTGTGGTTCCATGTTTGATTCTACGATGGTAAAATTGGCTTTTGATAAAAGAGCATTGCTGACAGATAAATCATGTTCCTTCTGTGCCACTAAGTGCCCGAGTTGCCTTTCTGTTCAGAGAATGAGGATTTTGGCTTCTGTAGAGTCTGAGGCTTTAATTGCTGTGGTGGTGTTTGCTGTGGTTGACATTGTAGTGGTGTGCCGAATGCACCCGGCTGCTGAATAGGGAAAGCCTGCAGAATCAGCTGCGTGGACTGATTCGGAAAAATCCGAGTTCCCTGTAAAAGACAGAGAAAATTATTAAATATATTTCAACAACCATCAATTATTGACTTTTGGCTGTGGCATAAAGTGTTACATTTGTTCGGTGAAGCATGGTGCTGGACGCATCATGGTGACATGCTTTGCTTGTAGTCGAATAACAAAACTTCCTGGGTCTCTTTTAATTAAACCACTTGATATACTTACTTATCTCAATTATAAAACAAATTTAACAATACTACTAAGTTTATTGGAATCATTGACTGTTGCCCGGATTTATTTATTTTTTTCTACCTGTAGAATCGGTTGCAGAGGCTGTGTCGATGCCTGTGGTTGCCGCTGCGTCTCGGAGCCTGTCGCTGCTGCCTGTGTCTGTCCTTTCTGCTGTGTGAACGGGCTGTATGCGGTCACTACCTGACCCATAAACATGGTTGAGGGAACCATTACTGTACTGCAAGCCATGGGAGCAGTGACCAACTTAGTAACCAGCTGCGGGCCTGGAAACCTGAACAAGAAGGAAGTATTCATAAAAACACTGGTTGCCCTATTGCTCTTTATGTGGGCAGATTTACTGAGCTTATTTAGTGCCTGTAATCAAAATATTGTAATACACTGATTAATTAGGTGCTGATTTGATTTATATGTGACATAAAAAGTACAACAAAAACACACATACACTTTATAGTAGGGATCGGTATTGGGCCCGATACTGGACCAAAAACAGAAAATAAGCACAGAGAATTTGCTGCTAGCAGTAAAAATAGCACTCAGCAACCAACCCTACAGCAAACCCTTCGCAAGACAAGAGCCATACAAACGATGTCACATCCAAAAAAAGTACAGGTATCGGTATTGGCAAGTACCAGAAAAAAATATCACTACTCGTAACTGATCTTTAAAAAAATAGTATACAATAACAAAAGCAAGTGATTGCAAATTCTAACCTTTTTTCATGAACATTAACTATATAACAAGTAAAAATTTGGCAAATTAATGTAGAATAAATAAGGATTAATCACCTCAAGGTTTGCTAAGGCTAAAAAATAATCAATTCCATGCTTCCTCTCACAGCAAACCTCTGATTTAGCATGGAAAGATAGTGTTTGGGGATTGTGTATGCGCATGTATACACACCTGTTGACTGTAGTTACTTGAGTGATGTTATGTGACTGGCTGCTAGGGTTCTGCACGACGCTGCTGTTGCTCACCTGACTGACCATCATTGTACTATACCCTGAACCCTGCCAACAAAAAGTGAGAGGAAAAACCAATGCGTATAAAAAAAATAGTATCATTCAAGGCAACCTTGAAAACACTGATTCACCCCAGCACCATTAGCATAATGGGGTGCTAGATGGAGGAACGAGGGCCAGACAAATGTAATGATGTCATTGTTAATCGAACGGTCAGTAGCGAGCAGAAAGCATGAGGTCAGTTTCAAGAGTCATTTGGTCCAATATAGGATTTTATTGACGTTATTCTGAACAGCATAATTTGCTGCTTCATATGTCATGACAGGCTGCAGTGATTAACTCATTAATCACAAATGAGTCATTTTTTAAAGTGTACATAAGAGCGAGTCTAACCTGTGTGAGGACGGAGCCTTGAAAATTTTGCTGCAGGGTAGACAGGACTTGCGGCTGTTGAACGCCGGGATGCGTTGCACTGTGGGTGGTGCTTATAACACTCTCCACTCTCGTTTCAGCCTGTGAGCACGAAGCTCCGCTCACCTGAGGGATTTCAACAGTGACCCCACCTGACGACTGCTGCAAGTACATCTGAAATGAACGAAAGAATTTCACAATATTTGATGTGGTCCTACCACTTACTGATATACATCATTACTGTACCAGTAGTACGAACGGTTACTAACGACTTTATAGTACAGCAACCTTAGACTTGCAAATGAACAGGGGGCATCAAAAAGTGAAGACAATTGCGAAAAAAAAGATGTCAGCACACCGTTACAGGGAGTGCCTAGGGTTGGAGTGTCCCGAAACTTTTTGATACCCCCCTCGAAGTCTGGAGGATTAAAAGTAGTGTCCACTAGATAGCACAACACAGCGGAGACTATGTTAATCTGGCTATCATATAGAAACTTGCTATTTAGTGATTTTAAATGTACAGTAGGACATTTTGAATAATGATAACTACAGCCCACTCTTAGTATGGACTTTTTATTAAGAATCATATTAACTTGTGGAAAAATAGACATTTGATAATTTCATTAAGATAGTGTGGAAAAATAGACATATGATAATTTCATTAAGATAGTGTGTGAATGTAATGAGATACCTGAAGGTTTTGGCCCTGCACCTTTTGAAGCTGTTCATGAATTTGCCTCAGTTCCTCCTGCTGCTTCTTAATGTTGGCCTCGATCATCTGTGTCCTCTGTTCCAGTTGTTCCTTCAGGTGCTGCATGGCGTTCAGCTGTGCAGAGTATTGCTACACACAATTTGCACACACACACACACACGTGTTAAAAGTTTTATAAAGCTGATAAAATGTTTGGAATTTAGTACATGCCAACGTGTTATTAGTCTTAATATAATGTAGAATAAAACCTAGAGTCTATCAGCAAGCTTTAAAGTAAATAACGCTTTCAGAGGAAAAAAAGGAGTCTTATTTTTCATAGTTTATTACATGCAAAATAAGGCAATTATTTGGGACTTTTATTTTGGCACATTGAAATTACAAATAGTAAAATCATTAAAAACAATGCAACGCCAGGGGAAATTGCCTTCTAATGGTGATTTAGAAAAACAATGCGAAGAAAATGCCCTGCATGTTTCTGTGTTGTTGCTGAAAAGTTCTTTACAGACTGGAGAGAGGAACGAAAAAATGTCTCCAATGAAATAGTTACCTGTGTGGTTTGTTGAGGTTGTTGCTGTTGCTGGGTAACTTGAGCAGAAGAACTTGTGTGAACATTCTGGAAAAAAAAAAACCCACCACAATTTTTTATAGTGCATGCAGAAAAAAAAATAGCTTTCCAAAAAAGTCTTTTAATATTTATATAGGTAGCTGAAAAAAATCACTAATAGCACCACTAAGGGGGGGATGTCATGTCATGTCTAAGGTCCCATGATTTTTTGGGGGTCTGCCAGAGATATGTTTTATTAATAGCAACAGTGCCAAAGGGTGTGGTAGGAGGGACAACCTCACTCTTTCATGAGGTCCAATATTGAATAAAAATGACTTTTACCAGGCTTTTTTATGTATTTTTAGGAGATCAACCAATGAACTGTTTTCAAAAGTATTCCCCATATTTTACTATTCATCGGTTTGGCGGCAATATTGGCTTTACCGATATATGGCTAGCTTTTGGGCATTTTGAGAATTGTACGCTAGTGTGGAAGATGTCGTCAAAGTATATTCATTGTAAAAAAGGTATTATTATTATTAATATTATTATTTTTTCTAGACTCATACAACAGACTTAAATTACTGCAATACTACGAATCCAGACCAATCAAAAAAAACAATAAATTCAATAAATACAACTTTAGAAATAATTACTGATCTTTTTTTTTGACCAGAATTCTGTCCATATTTGGCCAAAACAAACATTTTAACTGAATTGCTGTTTTTGTCTTAGAAGTTTATGAATATATAAGCAGACCTCCCAATTTATCTTCAACTGAAAACAAATTCAATAAAAATGCCTTTCTTAACATCACACTGACTTTGTAATCATGCATGAAACTGGCTGCATAGAAATCCACAATTCTCTCTGTTTCTCCGCCTTTACAACAGGGTAGGTAATTCCAGGTTAATTGACATTTTGCACATCATGCAGAGACATCAGACACACGGCTTCGCATAAAAGGCTGAGTCCCACCTGGCTGTTAACAGAGGTGCAGCGCTGTAGTGTCATATCTCCGGTGCTAGGCTGAGATGGCGTGCTAGTGTTCATCTGCAGCTTAATGGGTGGGCCTGAGACAGAAAGAGGGCATGATTAGATAACCAAAAGGAAAAAGCCACTATTTTTATAATTATGAACCAATCACGTTATGACTGTGATTCCACTGAAAGTTCTGGCAGACCAGAACTTTTGTTTTTGCAGCGCACTGAAGATGTATTTAAGGTTAAGTGATGAAACTAACGTGACGGGCAAGCTTTGCCAGTTCCAGTCTGGATATCTGATTGTTATTGCTAATGTGATTTGTTCTGACTCAGATTTATTTTCCAAAGTCTGCTCTCTGGACTTTGTTAGTTTCTTCTTTTAAACAACCCAAGAAAAAACATTCAGAGCTTTTATGTGTTCAAACAGGGTACATCTAAGCAACAAGAACCACCTGTCAGTCACATGTTCCAATAGTTCTGATCACATGAAAAATGGGTTGGTTTAAACTTTATAGAGTAACAAATCTAGGAATAAACACCACAAAGTCAATGCTGAACTGTTGATCTTCTGTCTTATGTTTGGATATCAAATTTAGTGGCAGTACTTTCAGAAGGGATTGTATATACAGTGGTGTAACTTAATGCAATTAAATATTACTTTGACTTATTCTGAAAATCAGATGTAAAAGCTAAAAACACTAGTTGTAGGTTGGTATTATTTACCAATTGTTTTAATCATGAACAATGAAGTCTGAATGGTCATTGACAACAAAAAATATTTCAGAACACATCTGCAACACTTACTGGTACACGTGCTGTCAGACATGGCTGTGTGCGAGGACCTCCGGGAGCTATTTGAAGAGGTGGATGCTGTGCGGCTGTGATCGAAACGCTCAAGAACCTCTTTAAGGCTGGAGGTGTTTAACTGAGTCTCACAACCAGAATCCTGAGACTGCTTAAGTTAAGAGAGGAAGGAGTGGTATTAAAAATCCATTAGGACCAAATTATTAAAGTATTAAATTACAAGTACAAATAAAAGTATTCTTTTAATATTAGGGGTGTGATGACACACTTAGCCCATGAGACGAGACAAGACATGAGACTGGGTTCACGAGAACGAGACGTAAGATCTTGTGTCACCCCTATCTAATATTAAAATGGGTTCTATTGATTTCACTTTGTTTTTAGTTAGATCATACCTTGTCTCCTGTTCTCTCAGAAGGTGATTCCTCAATGCCCATCTCCTTTCTAAGCTCTGCTCGTACTTGAGCATATCTAAATGCAACAAATAAAAAGAAATAGTCTTAAAAAAAAGGGATGAAACTTACATAAAGTGTGTGAGACTAAAGGAAAATAAAATTAATTAGCGATTCAATATTAGTGAAAAAGAAGTTTCTTGCTTTCTGTGGTAGTCCTGGGATTTGACCCTTCACTAATAAGCTATATCCCAGGCCTTTACACTTGATTCTCCTAATCGTGACTAGAGCTGAAAACCCAGAAAATTAATAAGAAACAGCCTTGTAGGAAAACTCTTACTTTAACACCAATGACCTGTACAGAAACTGCAACAAAGCTTCGTTTTTCAGGATCACTGTTTTTTCCCCATTACCTGCGAATATCATTTCAAAGATCTCCAGAAATCTTTCAAATCTCATGGGAATTTGTCTAGCCAAAATTTAAACACTCCTATATTGTACATGTGGGTTTCTAGTTGCCATGACAACCTTAAAAAAAATTCAAGGTTAACCTGCTAAATTCAACTACTTCTGCTGCAGCTCTTCCTGCTTTCCAAAATGATCTCTTAAAATCAGAATAAGACCATAAGTTTCTATTGTGTTTACCAGATAAATCTTTTTATTAGCCTCTCACAGGTTACCCGCTTCCTTTTTTCAAATTGTCTAAAACATATAGTTAATGAACACTACAGTGACCACCAAACTTTGGCCCAAAGTACACTGGTATTAGGTAGGCGCAGTGGATAAAAACATAATATTTCACCTTTTAAGGTCATCGGCTGATCATGCCTAAATACTCTGTACTGATATTTGGTCAATGCTTACAAACAAAAAGTCGAGAACTTTCCTCCACACACTACTTTTTGACCACTAGCAGAAACAACTGCAACAACAATTATCGCAATATCTGTTTCACGATAGCATATCGATACACTGCAGGATTTTAGTAACTATAATACAGGAACACTGGGTCATTAGGAACACTCTTCATCTCATCTCTCCTCTTAGATTTGCTCACTGGGGGTCAGGGTATTAAACTCAAAGTACCATAGCAACACAACCACAGAATCTCTGCCTATGAAGGGGCAGCAAGTATTTTTTTGGATTTTGTGAGGAAAATGTGCAAACGTTACCCGACTACGGTGTGTGTGCAAACGATGAACTCGGGCCGCGAGTTCCACTGGTGGTAGGTGATGTAGTAGTGAGTTTGGAGCCAGATCCACTGTTGGCCTTTGGTTAGGAATCGATAGTAGCATGACTTGCCCTTTCCAAACTGCATCACTGCACAAGGTAGTATTAAATTATTTAGTGTTTTATTAAAGGGGCACACCTTCTAGATGACAAAATTTGGGGCATTCATGTGTACGCTCACTCACAATGCTCGTGACATTTAGCCAGTGACTCCAGGTCATCTACATGATAGTAGTCATAACCTGACGTCCCCAAGACTTCAAAGGGAAGATAGCCAATAATAGGAGGAGCTCTGAAAAAAATGACATTAATAACACAAACATTATTTTTTTAAACAAAGTAGCATTAAAAATGTAAGAAGAAAGGCAAATCTTACACAAATAAATGCAAACCTTCTACCTGTGATCTAACAGAAGAAATTTCCATTCCAGACTGTGTCTGGAGGTAAACTCTTCATTGGATTTTTCTACAGTACACAGCTCCTGTAGATAATCATTTAAATCAATCAATAAATGCTAAGCACACATGTACCTAAGGTAGACAACATCTGCAGTCAGTCGATCAGTAATCAATACAAGCTTAACACAAATGTGTTGGCACATAGACATGGCACAAGCATAGTTAATCAACGCATTCACTACGAGCTAAGCCTGAATCCACTCAGAACATGCATTATGGCCTATAATTAATCCTCTTTCCAGGTAAACACATTTGCTTGACGGCAAAAATAACATGGAACCGTCAATACATAACGAAACCCACAAAAAACCTTTAAAAGCAAACAATAATACCACTAAAGCCACTTCTCAAACGCAAAAAGAACAATCCACATGACCACACCAACAAATTAAAATAAATAAATCTCATGAATGTGCTTTGCTAGCAAAAACACACAACTAAAATAAATCCTCTTGCCTTTATGAACTGAGGTCTCACTAGCCGCACGGTTGCTACAAAACACACATGGTCATCAAAGGCGGGGCGCAACGACCGCTGGAGGACTCCTTCCAAACCGTTACGGCTTATACGTGGCACTGCAACAAAAAGAAACAAACAAACAAAAAAGACCAGGGTTGTGAACGGAGCTTTACCCTGCATAAATTCCATGCTTGTTTTGGGGTATGCAAACTTCACCTAAAGACCGATAAATAAGGGAAGCTATTGTTTAGTTTAGGATGTTGGGCTGCTAATTGGACAATCAAATAGTAATCGTTCTGGATAAAGGTGCCTGCCACACTGTAAACTGTATGTAAATGTCCTGGTATATGGCAGTTTGGCCACCTGATGGTGTTAAAGTTATACGGTACTCACTGTTGCTGAGCGACTTAAAGTTGCCAATAAATTTGACGTATTCGTACACAGGCAGTTCTTTGGGGTCCACAGAACCTCTGCGCATGTGGCAGCAAAATTCCAGCTGGCCCTTAGCTGGAAAATAGAAAAAATATCAGAATAGTAGCATATAATTGTAGTCCAAGTTACTGTGTAATTAAAACAGATGTTTATAGGTAAGACAGTAGTTTTTGATGAAAGTACTTACTCTTGAGGTATTCTGGGCTGAGGTTCTGGCCTTCTGGGTGTGAGGAGAGGGCTTTGCACACGTCGGTGTGCTCTCCGGTTGGAAGGAAGTTTAGCAGGTTCTGATCCACCAAATCTGACTATAACCCAGAGAAAACCATACCAGGTCAACAATTAGTGAGAGCTATACAAAGAGGTGTGCTGTGACTTGAGTTGGTCTGACTAAGCAAGGCAATTTTATTCATATAGCACACAGTGGTGATTTAAAGTGCTTTACATAAGAGAAATGGAAATTATCAACAACAACATCACAACAGTAATAGACAGAAATAAAATAAAAATAAAGATTTAAGAAATGCTTTTAAAATGAATGAAAACAGTTAAGAATATTAAATGACATAGTCAGTTGGGACGTAGCAGATCGCTTGGGAGGTAGAACATTCAGCAGATCTAAACAGATGTGTTTTGAGTCTGAATTTAAAAATGGCTGCTGATTTAACACATCTGATTTCTTCTAATGGCTGGTTCCAACTGTGGGCTGTGTAATAGCTAAAAGCAGACTCTTCTTAGAGTGAACCTTTGGTACATCCTAACCATTGGAGTGATCTAGAGTGATAAACAGCAGTAACGGTACCACTGTAAGTTGATCCCAGATTGTCTTATTTCTCTTACATTGTGAAATGTAGAAAAAAATCATTTACTAAAGAAGATAAGTATTAATCTCGTAGATTAAAAAGTAATTTGACTTATTATGCCACACACAAGTAGTTACCGGTAGGTGGCAGAGTAAAGACGTGACGCCCTCCGAGACGTAAATGATGTTTCCATCAGTCAGGATAACCAGGAAGAAGCCATCCAATGCCTACAAACCATAAAGTGTAAATATGCATTTGAAAAATAAAATAAAAAATCCTTGATACACACACATCTAAAAATCTCACCTCCAACATGAGCTGTGTGAACTCCTCATTGCTGAGAAAAGGAGGTTTCCAGTTCTGTCTGATCTCACTGGACTCGGACTGTGCAGCAATTTCTGCACAAAATTACCATATGTTATCGTCAACAGGTCAGCTTTTAGCATTAACCTTTACACTGATGTTTAAATGGCATTATTTTACCAATTACATTGATTTTTTTTAAAGCTTCACTAGAAAAATTAGAAAGTAGTAGCTCAGTGGTTAAGTGCTGACTGCTAATTGGAAGATTGTGGGTTTAATTCCCATGGCCACCTAGCTGCCACGGTTTCCTGGATAAGTCGCTCTGGATGAGGCCTTCTAATTTTATAGTTTTATTGCTTTCATACTGACTAACCGGCTCACAATAATTTGTACATCAACGGTGCTTTTGGTGACATTAGCATTACCTTTATGTTTTTCCTGAAGAAGACTTTTGACAGCAATAACACCACTATCGTAACTGTTTACTGCTAGGAAGCATTTTGAGCTAAGAAGTGAACTAACTGTTGTATATCTTTTAATAAGATACCTCAAGGCTTTGAACTTTAATAGAAATACTGCTTATATAATGTGTTTAACAATAATTAATTAAAGACGAAGACCTGGTTCTGGCACCAAGTTGAATTTCCCATTAATACCAGAACAGCTGAGAGATTTTTCCAAAGGTTTTGGGTTTATGTTTCTTTTTGATCTAGCGGCCCAGAATTGAAATACTCATTGATAAAGACTGAAAGGACTTTTTGTATGTCGCTCTTAATAAGGGCGTCTGCCAAATGCTGTAACCGTGTTAAATAGAAAGAAAAACTTCTGTTGAAGTTTATAACCGCCGAAAAGAATGACACTTTCAGACGTGACTATGCTGGAAAGTTCCTCTTTCCAAACCATCTAATCCTCTAGCCTCTGAAAAGCTACAGAAGTCTGGCTATAATGAAGTACAGACCAGCAGGCGTGTAGCAGTCGTATTACAGAATCAGCCTCTTTAACAGCTTGCGATTTGGTCCAAATTCTACCTCACTTATAAGAAGATAAGTGTGTCATTTGTACTAACAGCAGAACAAAACCCACAGGGTGTCTGCAGTGTTCAGCACTTAAAACAAAATTACAGTGAATGACAAAAACACAACTTTTTTTCCTCATCCTCTCATGCAACTGTGACTAAATTCATCTTAGAAAAACGTTTCATTAACGGCACAATTAAGTCACCAACAAGACTTTCAATGTCAGTTACATCCTTAAATGGTACTAAATTTGTCATTAGCGACACCCGATACCCACCTGATACCACAAACAATGACAACACCAAAAATGTCATCAATAAATGTCAGCTTTAAAACCAAGCACGTCATCACCGACACCAAAAAGCTGTCTCTATAAAATTTAAAAAATGTCATTAATGACACTAACTGTTACCTTAAAAAAAGCCTTTAGATCTATAAATCACCTCTGGTGCCAAAAAGATCAAAGAAATGTGAATGTCAATAGTACTAAATTTGTCATTGGTGACACCTAAAGTCATCAATGACACCAAAAATCCTGGCAGTAACACACAAAGTCATCAATAAGTAAAACATCAATAAAACATTTAATGAACAATGAAAATTTACAATTTACACCTCCTGTCAACAAAAATGTATGTGTGTGTTACCTTTGTGTTTGCGTAGATAGTCAATGCTTTTCTGTAAGATTGTGGATTTGTCCATCCTGCGCGTGTTGGCAGGCAGCAACGTGCCCAGTTCTTTAATAAGGACATTGAACTGATCTCTCCTCTTTTTCTCCGATTTGTTCCGAGAAACGCTGAATCACGATACAACAATCAATTCTTTTAATAAGAATTTACAAGTTTTGTAATCTGATGTCAGGAAGCTCAGAATAGGTGCAACAGACCTACCGTTTGGCTTTATCCTTTTCATCTTCTTCCATCAACTCATCAAAAATACTGCCATCATCCCTGTGACATAAACGACTCCATTAGGTACTGTGTGATCATATATTGCACACTGTTTACACTGTAATTAAGTCGCACTATTTTAAAATCAGAATCATCAGAATCAAAATACTTTATTGAGGAACTGTTGTATTTAACAAAAACAACAAAAAAAAACTAATTTACACGCCTAGCCAAAAAGACAAACACTTTAAAACTTTGAAAGAATTAAAAAAACACAACATGCATTTGAGTTTGGTGTCTTCTGAAAACAAAAAACAGTATCCTTGACACTCAACCTCTTGATACCATAAACAATGACGACTCGTAAACAATGACCCTCGTAAACCAAAAACGGCATCAAAATCATCACCAAAAATGTCATTAATAAATAACAGCTTCAAAACCAAACCTGTCATTACTGACACCAAAACGTTTTCTCTATAAAATCTAAAATGTCATCAATGACACTAGCTGTCAACTGTAAAAAAAAAAAACAAACCTCTACAATCACCTCCGGTGCTGAAAACATAAAAAACAGAAATGACATCTCTAAAGCTGAAAACATCAATGAACCAAATAGTCATCTCTAAAACTAAAAATAGTCAATGGCACCAAGGAATGTCACAACCAATGGCAGCAAAAACATTAATAAAGCAGAAATGCATCTCTGACAGCAACCTGGTCTCCCGAACTCTCAAACATGACCCTCTGAAACAAAAGAATTGTTATTGTTGATGTCGAATGAATTCTAATCTGCTAATTCATTTCCAGAAAATCTTAATATCATCAGTAGCTAAAAAATTAAACAAGGAAGAGAGAGAGAGAGAGAGAGAGAGAGAGAGAGAGAGAGAGAGAGAGAAAGAACAAGCGTGAGAGAAAGACAGTTGCACCTGTCTGTGGAGCTCATTGTGATGCTTCATGAGTCAGTCTGTGGTTGACACACTCCAAGCATTGGGAAGACATCTGAAAGAGTAATGAAGGCGAGCCTGCAAAAACACACACACACACACACAATTTATATATTATACAAAATATATATATTAGATATTTTAAATGTATAATATATATAGTATATAATATAATAGTACGGAATGAAACACCTGATGCATGCATTTATTGAAAAAATAATCAACAATAGTTTTTTGTTTTGTTTTGTTTTTTTTAAAGACCAATATTTAGTAGCAAAAATGACATCAGAAAATAATTTACAATATTAAATATTTAACAATAAATCAGTTGTACTACTAAGGTTAAGCCCTGTGGCCGGTTTTGGAGAGAAAACTCGTTGCTGAATTCAATCTACGAATAAAATCGAATCATTGAAATGAGATGATTTGCGCTGCTGTAGTTTTAATGCATTGTCCCTGGCTTTGTTTTTCAGTCTTGTTGACTTATTAACAGAGAGTCAGATAAGGACACGCGAGTTTATAACTGCTATAACAAAGACTTAAGAAACGAAACTACAAGCCCTTTTTTCCATTTTTCTTTAGCTTTAAAATTGTTTAAAAATTAGTTCAATTATTACTTCAGTTTGGGAACACCGCACAAGACCTGCTCCAAGCTATGACAATTTTTCCCTTATTAGTTTATTCAAATCTTTATGCTTGCCCGTTTTTCCGGTTTCAGAGGCACTGACTTAAAGAACTTACTGTTTACTTGATGACTAATCCCAGGCGTACTGTAATGAGATAATCAATGCTTATCACCTGTCAGTAAAACTCTCATAGCTAAAACCCAAACTGGCATAAGACACCCAAAGTGTCATTACTGACGCAAAGAAATGTCATCACTGACACCTAAGCTGTGATTATACAGCAAAAATTTCATCGCTGACACCCAAACCGCTATTAACAACATCCAAACTATCAGAGAAAAAAAAAAAGATCATACACCAAAAGTCATCATACATCCAAACTGACAGACACCAGATCTTTCATTAAAAAAAATATTGGTCACCCAATGGCAGCACAGACACCCAAACTGCCACCCACAGACACTCTAACCGCCACCGCTGACACCCGAACTGCCACCGCTGACAACCCGAACCGTCATTAATGACACCCAGACCGCTACCGCAGACACCTGATTATCATTGCAGACAACCGAATTGCCATCCCTAACACCCAAACCGCCATCACTGACACCCAAACCCAGTCACTGGCACCCACTGGCCCAAACCCAGTCACTGGCACCCAAAAACCCAGTCACTGGCACCCAAACAAGCATCACTGACACCCAAATTGCCATTCCTAACACTGACACCCAAACCGCCGTCACTGACACCCAAACCGTCACTGACACCCCAAAAAACCCAGTCACTGACACCCAAACTGCCATCCCTAACACCCAAACCGCCATCACTGACACCCAAATTGCCATCCCTAACACCCAAACCGCCATCACTGACACCCAAACCCAGTCACCCAAACCACCATCATAAACCAAAACTTTTATAATATCCCTTAAAGGTCATCACTAACACTCAAACTATAATCAGACACAAAAAGAAATGTTATTGCTGACACTCAAACTGTCATCACTGACACCCAAATTGTCATCAGACACAAAAATGTAATATCTGACACCCTAACTGGCAAACACAAGACATCACCAAACACCAAATCTATTAGTGACAAAACCAAAATCTTTGTCACCAAACCCACAGTGTCTTAAATCAAACCGAACTGACACCAAATGTGCGCTGCCTCTTTAAAGACATAATCTCGCAAAGTGGCTAACTAAAACTGGCTGCCAGTACGTGCTTGTAAAAAAAAAAAACAAAAAAAAACATAAAGCACGTAAGAGCACACGGACTGAGATATAAAATATCCTGCACAGATTCTGCATCCGCTCAGATTTCGATACGCACTAATTCACACAAGTTCACACTTACTAAAAATCAGGATCACTGCGCTCCTACATTCCCCAGTGTGGGTCAGGAGGCCTCGGCGTAATGCGCGACCGGAAGCGCCGTAACGGAACTAACTGCTGCAAAACTGTCTGAAATTACCTTTTACACTCATTTAACCAGTTTTAATTATTGTGTAGTTAATTTCTTTACGGACTGTATGTGATATTGCTAAAATGCATAGTTGGAAGTAAGAAATATCCAGGCCTAACCTAGTTTGGATGCAATGCTGTACTTGTTTGTTTCTTTGTCATGCGCAGTAAGATCTTCCGGAAGCATTATTTTATTTGCGGTCCAATGTGACTGTTGCACTTTGTTAATACCTGGAGATTGTTATTATTGTTTCTAATTTAAACATTTTACTAAATATCAATATTGTATAATTGTTAATATGACTTTTACATCACTCCCAAAACTAGTGTTAAACGCATTCATTATGCGCATGTGCAATATAATCACGCCTGTTCTCTCACTCTTGGCACAGATCTATATATATGTATTGATTTTATTGATACATATATAATCCTGAACTGTACATATATAGTAAATTAAATAGACAGTATTTTTTTTTGTAATTGCTTTCATCCAGTGCATGACAATATTATAACAAATCTCAGATTACAGTATTATACAAATACTGTGTAATGTAAGACCAGAATATGTACAGTGGCTAAAATTAACAGATAGAAATAACATACAATATTCTTGTTTTATAACTTGTTCTATTTAGTACATTCTTTTGCTACTGTTTGTACTAATCAGCTTTATATGACATAAAAGGGCAAAACTATTTCAAAAAGTCGCGTTTTAATGACGTAGGCGCCGTGGCGAACTCCCCCTGAGGGCTAAATCTCAAACAGATCCCTACTTCCTATGCAAGTATACTATATAGTGTATTTAATAACTGCTGCCACAAGGTTTTTAGTGAACTTCATATGTAAAAGGACATTATTACAGATGTTGCTGAGGACAACCTTCACATCTGATACGAGTGGAGCAGGTTGATGTAGCGCTGCTGTTAACTGTGTGCTGACGGATTGATTGTTTCAAAATGCTGCCGAATTTTAGAAAAGCGTTTGTATCGGGAGTACAAAAACACCATTCTAGATTTTTTTCTGCTTCACAAACGAGCGCTAGAAAAGTAAGTTTTACTATTTGGAACAGTTAGCAAGAGATTCTGTATCCAGTGAATCATTGTGGCTCAATTTGACTCGACATGAATCAACTTAAATGAACGATTCACTATGATTCAGTATGATCTGTGTGAACTATTAGGCTGTATTTACACTGCAGTTCGTGATCCCCAATTCGGAATTCATTTTCTAAAACTAACTCGTATCTGATACATGGCAGACACTAATGCATGAATCCGATTCATATCTGATTTATTTCACATTGTAGTGAGGCCTGAATCGGATCTGTATCGGAATCCATGTGATTTTTTTTAACCTGCTTACACTGTCATGGGTCTGTGCCAAATTGGAGGAAAAATTCGAATTGTGTTATTTGATATGTCTAGTGTAAATGCAGCCCCAGTGTGTGTGTGTGTGTGTGTGTGTGTGTGTGTGTGTGTGTGTGTGTGTGAGAGAGAGAGCGAGAAAATGAAAAAAAAAAAATATAATATTTTAACTTCAACTATTATATCATTTCCGAGGTTGGGATTTCTTTCCATTAATAATTAAGTTAATGAAGAGTTCCTTATTGATTAATTGTGTGTGTTTTTGTGTGTTTCAGGGTTTAGTTCTTGGTGTGTATGAAAAAGATAAAGAAGACAACAGGAACAACGGGGTTTTCACTGAGGCGGCTGCTGCATTTGATAGATCGGTTTCTGGAAAACTCAGCGAGATTTTGTCAGTGTAAGTGAAACGTCCAAGTCCGTTTGTGTTATTAGAAAGAAGAGAAAAAGTCAAACAGTAGAAGATGAAAAGCTTTATGATACACACAGTAGCACCGTAACTCTACTGATGATCAATTCTGACTAAAGATCGGATGATTATCGATTTTACTGACCCACAATATTTATGCCTTTTTTATTGGATACCGGTTTTATTATAAAGAGCCACAGATTATATAGCTCCCTCTTGTGGCTTTTTTAAAATGTTTCATACAAGCCTGTCATTACACCACTGCGTTGTTAGGAGACACAAGTCAACAACAGTATTAGTGTAAAAGTTACTTGATTTATTATGTAATTATTTCTTTTGGATTCAAAGAGAGGGAGTAAAATAACAGTATTGGCAGGTTTCTGAATAAAAATGCAGTGCTGTTGTTTTCACTGTGTCAAAAACATAAATAATTATTTACTGCAAATACTTAGTAAGAGTCTTTGTCCATACAAATCAATATTGGTCAATCTCTAATTCCGATTTTGCATTTCTAGATCTGGACCTCCCTTAAAGAAGGGAAAGAGCCGCATGTTCTATGGACTTCATCAGGTTTCTATGAAATTATTTTTTTATAACATTTGTCTTGGGAGATCATTTAGAGATTGCACGCATTAGTCAAAGCCTAATAATTTGTCCAGTATCTGAAAATATGTAACTGATTTTATCACCTTTTTTTTGGTAACAGGATTTTCCAAGCATAGCAGTGGTGGGTCTTGGGAAAAAAGGAGCAGGAGTGTGTGGGAAAGAATACTGGGATTACAGCAAGGAGAACATCCGATCAGCTGTAGCAGGTGGGTCTGACTACTTGATTTATTTGTCAAGAAAGGTCAGTTTTTTTAAAGAATATTATCAGACATTTGAGCTGACTGGTAGAATACAATAACTCGTATAAGCGCTTTAACATCCTTGTTTAGCAGAAAAGCAGCTTAAATTAATACATGTTAACTGTTTTTTTTTTCCCCTAGTGGGCTGCAGACAGTTTCAAGATCTCGAGATTCCTCATGTGGAGGTGGACCCATGTGGAGACAGTCAGTCAGCAGCAGAGGGCGCTGTGCTCGGTTTGTTCGATTACAATGAGTTTAAAAGCAAAAAGTCAACCCAGGTCACGCCACAGCTTCACGGCAGGTACTGAAGGTTGTGTAACAATTTAACGGAAGAGAACAGGTTGCCTGGTTACGCATGCCGATGCTAAAAACAAACTCAACTTAATTATTACTTCAACTTAAAAATACTATGCAGTTGAAGATTTTATATTTTGTTAAGGACAGACACCAAGACCTGCATTGTGATTTTTTATCAATTTACAGTTACAATAAATAAAGAAACAGTCCTCATACCTAGACATTATCAAGCAGGAAGTGTGTCGTATCTTTGCAGTGGAGATGCTAAAGCATGGGAAAAAGGCGTCCTCTATGGAGAGGGGCAGAATCTCGCCCGGAGGCTGATGGAAGCTCCGGCAAATCATGTTACACCTACGATTTTTGCCGACACCATTGAGCAGAAGCTGTTTCCCTTCTCTGACAGAGTGACCGTCCATAAAAGGTATCAGACAGAGCAGGGTGTATGTTCATTAAATTGCTTTCAGGTAAGTTATGTTGTACCATAACTGCCACACTGGGTGTCGTTTCTAGAGCCAAGGCGTGGATCGAGAGCGAACAGATGGGGGCATTTTTGAGTGTAGCCAAAGGTTCAGATGAGCCCCCGGTCTTCCTCGAGCTCCATTACTCCGGAAGTCCGGATACCAACCAGGCTCCTTTAGTGCTTGTGGGTAAAGGAGTCACGTTTGACAGGTGACCTGCTTCACAAACACTTCGTTTGTCGCAGTAATCTCGAGGTTTCTATTTATTTAGTTTTTACATTTACTGTCTCATATCCTAGTGGTGGAATCTCTATAAAACCTGCTTCTGGGATGGACGCCATGAGGGCGGATATGGGTGGAGCCGCTACGGTGTGTTCAGCAATTGTCACAGCGGCTGCTCTGAAACTGCAGGTCAACATTATAGGTCCGCTTACATTCCGTGATTTTAATTTTACATTTCGCTACTATTTATTTTATTGAGCTAAGCAAGGATTTTTTTAAAGGTTTGGCACCTCTCTGTGAGAACATGCCTAGCGGAAAGGCTAACAAACCAGGAGATGTGGTGAAAGCGAAGAACGGCAAAACCATCCAGGTATTCTCCCTTCATCTACCAAAGTCGCACGTTTGGCAAAACCTATTTTATTTTGAAGTTGTTTTGCTGTACTCTGATAGGTTGATAACACTGACGCTGAAGGACGTCTGATTCTCGCTGACGCCCTGTGCTATGCTCACAACTTTAATCCCAGGGCTATAGTCAACGCCGCTACTCTTACTGGTGTGTCCTTTTTTTCTCGAAAACACACAAAAACCTGTATTTAGCTAGCTGTTTATTCTGAACAGTATGCTGCAATGCGCCAGTTTCCACTCACCAGATTTTAAGTTAGTCTATACGTGCTTTTGACCAGATATTTTTATTTTTTGGTTCCCTAATCATAGATCTATACTACCATCTTATGTTATCTGTCTAACATTTACCCCTATCTTTCTCCCATTATACCAGGGGCCATGGATGTGGCCTTGGGTTCTGCCGCTGCAGGTGTTTTCACCAACTCTGACTGGCTTTGGGAGCAGCTGCATAAAGTAAGCAATTAAAACTCTTTAGTAACTGTTTAAGACTAGTTATAATCTGAAGAAGGCATTTAAAGCAACTGGCATGTTAAACATGACAGACAATTAAAAATACAATCTATTTAGAAAATAGAACCCAATTAGAAAATAAAACAAACGTGGCGCTAGTTGAGTGCGCCAGGAAAATGACTCCACAAGAGGGCGCCAAAACACTATAAATCTTCCTATTAACTGCAAGTCTTAGAATAAAGAGATCTCAGGCCTTTTTATTTATTTAATTATTCCATTGTTAAATTACATGTCAGATATTTAAGAATGAAATACTCAGAGTATTTTACAAGATACTGAATAACACAGAATTAAAAGCTGAAATAGAATTTAGTTCACATTTTGATTGTCAGAGGGGAACCAAGATGAACTAGGGACCCCAGGCAAAATAAATAGATGAGGCCCTTTTACGAAAATTATTTTGTATTTTGATTATCTCCGTAAATATATATTTACACAACATACAAAAAGGAGTCAAAACACATGTAATAGAACTTTAGTTGTTTATATTTTAAAAAACAGATTAACAAAACAATCTTCAAAAAATACAATACTGTACAATGCAATCTTAAAGATACAGTACAATCCTAATAATACATATAACATTTTGTTTGTCATAGACATAACATGGACTTATGATAATATCACTTATCACTGATGTCATGTGTCCTTTCTTCCTACACTTTTTTTCTTGCTACTGTGAGAATAAACGTGAGAGGAGGCTTGCTAAGTGAATGCATTCATTGCTTCATGCCAGATAAATAATGTCATTTCCGGTTATTTGAATGATTAGTTGTCAGGGGCCCCCTCCAGATGTGGGGCCCACGGCAACTACCTGCCCCATTGCTGATTATGGTGCTGTTGTGTTGTGTGGTATGTTTTAGGCGAGTGTGGTCACAGGCGATCGGGTGTGGAGGATGCCGCTGTTTCAACACTACACCAGACAAATCGCTGAAAGCGCTCTAGCAGATTTAAACAATATTGGGAAATATAGCCGGTAAATGTCACCCTCTTTCTTTCACATCCTCTTTCTTTCACATCCTCCGTCTTTAACGCTCGCCCTCACTTCTCTATATCTTCTACAATCTGTTTCTCTCTTTCTCTTACTTGTTTAAATTCAGTATCGCTTGTCTGTTGAGCTGTGTACAGTCAATAGTATGGGATAGTGGAGTGTGAAAGTGTAAATCAGTTGAACGCTGCTGTAGTCAGTGTCTCAAATTATTTAGGCGTATTTTTACCTGATCTATTATTCTATAGCACTTTATTTTTGCCAGCTTTCTTTCTCCCTTTGTCTTCCGCTCTCTATCTTTCTCTCACTCTCTCATTCTTACTTTCTGTCTCTCTCTCTCGTTGTCTCTCTCTTACTCTCTGCCTTTTTCTCACTCTGTCTCTTTTAATCTGTCTGTCTCTCTCCATTTTCCTCTTGCTCTGCCTCTCTTACTATGTCTATCTCTCTCTCTCTTTCTTTCACTCTCTTACTTTTTTCTCTCTGTTTCTCACTCTCTCTTTCTTTCTGTCTCTCTCTTTCTTTCTGTCTCTCATTTTTTCTCTTTCTCCGTTTTTCTGTCTCCCACCCTCTGTCTCTCACTACCTCTGTTGTTCTCTTTCGCTCTCACTCTTGCTCTCCCTCTGTTGCTTTCTTACCTCCCCCTCTGTCTCCTCTGTCAATCACTGTTACTCCAGGCTCTTCGTATTCTCTGTCTATGTATTTGGTAGAGGACACTTTTTTTTTTATAGAAGAAAGTTTAGGTGTTTAGGGCTTAATGGTGTTATGGTTATGCTGATCAAAAGATCGCTTGTTCAATTCCCAGCAACATCATGCTGTCAATGCCCTGAACTAGTAACTGTAATCTGCTCTTTATTGAACAGCTCTGGCGGAGCGTGTACCGCCGCTGCTTTCCTGCAGGAGTTCGTCACAGCCAGTCACTGGGCTCACCTGGATATTGCTGGAGTAATGTCCAATAAGGACGAAGTCCCTTACCTGAGGAAGGGGATGTCCGGAAGACCCACAAGGACGCTGGTGGAGTTTGCGGCCGCTTTGGCTTCTGGGTCCTGAAGGAATCTGCGTGCGAGCTTGTGACATATGGGACATTAGGGGTGAATTCCAGATTCCCAACATTTTTGTTGGAAAGTGCTGCAGATTATCAGTCACTTGGTTTTCCATTTTTTCCTCAGTTATAAGAACTGGTGAAGAGGAAGATGATCCTCCCCTCTTCACAGCCTTTTGATAAAAATATGCATTTTGTAAAGGTTTTTTTAATCTCACTTACTTACTTAGTAAGTAAAGGTACAACAGTGGCTTGTTTTTCCAGTTTATTTTCATATCTTTGGAGTATAACGAAGATGATGATTAATAATAATAAATAATTAAGATAATAAGTAAAGTTATAAATTGTTGCAGTTATTATTATTATTAACAAAAGTAAGTAGATTACAGCGTTTTTTTAAAATTTTCATCAAATTTGGGTCAAGACATTTCAGGTGACATTTTCACAACACGCCTACAGCCAAAGCTCACTTCTACTCACGTGTTAAACATCAGATAGATGGATGGATGGATGGATGGATGGATGGATGGATGAATGGATGGAGGAACAGACAGATAGATGAGGTTCAGCATGACGTCATTGTTTATTGGTATTTTTTACGTCAAAAAAGATGACAGTTAAAATTTACACTAAAGCGTTTAATACAAACGGACAATATGATGAATGCTGTCAACTGAATACAGGTATTAACATTTTGTTTACGGAAAAGAAAAGAACAAAAACCTGAAACCTAAATTCGTTTTTCACTTTTTCACTCGGTACGTTCCAACGCATTTTATTCAGCTGGCTGTAAAACACTTTATGGACAGCAGATGGCGGTGTGGAGACAAACATGGTGATTACTCCAACGTTCACGCATAGGCGACGTGTGTGTGTGTGTGTGTGTGTGTGTGTGTGTGTGTGTGTGTGTGTGTGTGTGTGTGTGTGTGTGTGTGTGTGTGTGTTGCTTAAAAACCTGATTCTGGCAAGTCGCACCATAAGACAATGGGGAATTTGTGCAATAAACGGTTAATCTGTAGCAAACCTCTCTCTCTCTCTCTCTCTCTCTCTCTCTCTCTCTCTCTCTCTCTCTCTCTCTCTCTCCCTTCTCTTGCCCCCCCCCCACAAAGATATGAAGCTGAATTTCAAACGATAAACCCAAAAACACTGAATTTTTATCAGATGTGTCATATAAGACATTGTTACTTAGTATGGAGAAAAAATTTTAGGTTAGATTTATAAAAGTGTGTGTGTGTGTCTCTGTGTTTACTCCGCAGTCCCTTACAGTGACACTCACATTGTTCAGAAAATCGGCCAAAGGACAAGGTCACAGAGATAAAGATATTTTTTAAGCCAAACTGTTATGTTTTAGAACAACTGGTTTTGTAGTCAATGACATCTGATAACTGCTCTACTACTCTCTGCACAGTGTGTGTGTGTGTGTGTGTGTGTGTGTGTGTGTGTAGTAGTGCATATATGTCTTGGCGATGAGATTACATGACCAAATTGTTGGAGGTGTGTTTGTCTAGGGGTGTGTATGTAGTTGTTATGTATGTAAACACATCTGTGTGTAGTGTGCGTTAGTGTTAAGTTTGAATGATTCCGTGGTGCATGAGGCTCAATTGTTGAACTGGTGTTTGTGTGTGTGTGTGTGTGTGTGTGTGTGTGTGTGTGTGTGTGTGTGTGTGTGTGTGTGTGTAAGACACGGGTTCGTTTTATCATTTCTGATAATATAGTCATCGTCTGTCTCTCTTTTACTTTTAGTTTTATTTGTCTCTCTGTCTTTTCTATATCTTTTTTTTTGCTTTCTATGTCTCTCTTTCTTTCAGAATGTCGTTAATGACTCTCTCTGTTAACCTGTCTGTCTGGCTGTGTCCAGAATCTGCAAACATTTTTACTATATAGTATGTAGAAGAACAATAAATAAGATAAGAGTATGTTTGAATTTGTAGTATTGAAAAAGTTTGTAAATGTCCTGCTACTTAAGCCCAGATTCTAAAATATGCATACATTGAATACTTTACTATCACATGACCACACAGGAGAGACGATTCGTCATATTCCAAAATAGCCGTAAGCGGCAATGCAGCAAAAAAACCCTTTGTTCCTAGGGTTTAATTTGCATTTGTTTAATCCAATTTTAAAGTTTCAGGCTGTTGTAACTTTTATGTCAAGTGTCTGTGTAAACATGGCGGATGTAGTATGTCCGAAATTCCATTCTTCATTCTATACTTTTGTAACGAAACTAATGCAAATGTAGTACATACTTAAGTAGTATGAGACTTCGGTCGCTGTGTCTTGCTTCTTATTTTTTGTCTCTAGGTCTTTCACTACTTAGGTCTTTCTCTAATATAGCTCTCTATCTTTCTCTCTGTCTCTCTCTCATTTTTTTCTATCACTCTATATATCCCTATCTCAGTATATTGCATTGTCTTTCTAACAGCTTTTTCTCTCTGTAAGACTTCTCTCTCTCTATCTCTGTGTATGTTTTCCTTTTTTGCTACATCATGTCTGTTCTCTGCATGACGCAGTAATTATAGACGCTCGAGGCATGTCATTTTTTCCCACCTATTCTCTGTGGTTAAAAAAAGGAAACACCCTGTTTGAAAATGTAAAGAGCATTTTCCCTCTCCCTCTCTCTCTCTCAATCTCTCTCTCTCGCTCTCTCTTTCTCTCAGGTTTCTCCTTTTTTCTATCCACACTGATATTCAATGCGAGAGGAGAGTAGGAGGGTGTGTTGCAGTTATTGTAGGGGAATAATAGGTCTTTTTGGCTCTGTGTCGTTCACACACATCTGCTTATTGTAGAATTACTTTTCCTTCAGGGGTCGGATACTTACTTGACTTTTGTCCTGTTGCCCCCCCAAAAAAGCAGCAAACAGTCTAAAGTGATCCAGGATCCTCTCTCTTGAATAATTCTTGCAGCAAAGCTGAGATATATTTTAACTGGTATCAAAAAAAGTGAGTCGATTTTTAATTGTTTGTTGCAGAAATAGCCTTCTGGTTCAAAGTTGGTTGGTATGGCGCTTTCCTGCCGCCCCAAAAATTTACATTTATGGCATTTGGCAGACTTACATTTTTTTTATTTAACTGAACAATTAGGGGTTAAGAGCATTGCTTAAGGGCTGAGAAGTTGTAAATGTAAATGTAAAATGATGTAGGCAGTTAACATGCTAAGATGTCAGAAGATCAGGGTTCAGGCCCCACCTTCGCCTGTCTTGCCCTTAACCTACCTCCTTCTCCAGTGTCATGGCTGACCAGGCACTCGGACTCCACTTTCCTAAGCTGTAAATAGCTAATAAACTAATTTTATCACAGAATATATGTGACAAATGAAGAGCTCGCTAGTTAGGAACCAACTTGTTCTTGAAACCTTCTACAATATTCGTCAAGAATAACTATCCCAGCGTAGAAGAATGCTAAAGCAATGTGATGCTAAAACCTACGTTCATGCCTACGTCTCCAGTTTCCGTACTTTTCCGTACTTTTTGTTTCTGCTACTGGTTGCAATTGCATTTTCGTTTCTGGCACATGGCAAACATGCTTATCTAGACTTGTATTTTAATTGTGACTGAGCAGTCAAGGGGATCAGGGCTTTGCTCAAGGGCCAAGTCATGGCAACCTGTAACGTTGGGCATTGAACCCTCGTTCTTAAAAGCAGCAGCTGAGCTACCACTCGCATTCCATGGTTATAACATTTATCAATGTAGAGAGATTTGGTGTTAGCAATGTGTATTAGCATCATATTATACAAGACGAACGAGTGCCTTCAATCCCATTGGGTAGCTGTATGTTTGATAAGCCCACAGCTGGCCAGTGGTAATGCAAGTGTTTAAGGCTCTGCTTGGATTCCGCTATTTCTGGGCCCTTAAATAAGGCCCTTAATCATTTTGTCTCCATTGATGTTGTACCATGGATGACCCTGAGAATTGACCTCAACCTTTAAAGCTGGGAAATCTAAAGAAAAGAATTGCACTTTAATGTGTGGTAGTAATAAAAGCTTCTCGATCATCTAGTCATTAATAATTGCTGATGGTTACATTTTTCAAATCCAAACTGATTTAATTGATTTACGTTTACTGTTACTGTGAACGAAGCTTAAGTGATGATTCACTTTATATATGTAACGTACTGATTTACAGACATTCCGGATGCCATTTTGTTTTGTGTTTTTTTATATAGTAAAAAATGTTAAGAATGATATACAAATGTATATTTTTTGTTAAGCTACATGATATTCGGAATCGAGGCATATTCTGCTCGTCGTAGCGTCATGACACTGTAACGAAATTATACAATCCTTAAAATTGAGTTGCATTAACTGATTGTTACTTTCAGATCGCTGAGTTCTGCAACACACACACACACACACACAGACACAGACATACGCTTTATGAAGGTCAGGGTGAACTAGGTGAAACTGTTGTTTTGAGGTTGTGGTGGCTCAATTTGTACTTCCTGCTACAGAAACTCCAAGTATTTGAGAGATGTGTGTGTGTGTGTGTGTTTTAATAAAGTATAATATCAAAGTAGGTTTTTAATCATCAATATATTTTACGTACTGAACTAATAGTTTTGGTGTTTTTTTTTCAACTAAACCTTTGTGTGTGTGTGTGTGTGTGGATGGAATGCAGTTTTGGCTGTTGTCCAGGTTCAGCGAGTATAGTGTTTCCAGTACAAGTACCTGGAAGCATTCTGGTTTGGTGAGTTTTAGAGCCACACATACATAATAGAAATAAGTTGCACCCAACTAACATGAAACTAAACATTTCCTGATACTGTATGTTTCACTCTCTCTTTCTCTCACACACACACACGCACACATACATACACACACACACACGTTATCCAAAACTCTGGTCAACGTTTCACAAGCTTTAGGGAGATTTCTAGATTTTTTTTTACTTTATGCTCGACTAGTTACTCCTCATTTATCAATCTTTTATATGTATTTTTCATAATTAGACAAGGGGAATTTGTAAATTATGTCAGTGAGAGGCAGGTACTGGCACTAGTGCTAATTGTTCTCTCTCTCTCTCTCTCTCTCTCTCTCTCTCTCTCTCTCTCTCTCTCTCTCTCTCTCTCTCTCTCTCTCTCTCCCCCTTTGCCTCCACCCGGCATATCTCTCTCTTTCCCTCCCTCTAATCTTGTCAGAGGAGAGAAGTGCAAGAAGGAGTGTCAGCACAGACAAGGAAGCAAAAGAGTTCCAGAGACCGAAATCAATATAGAAAAAGAAGAGAAGAGGGAGAAGAAGAGAGAAGAAAAAAGAGAAAAAAAAGAAAGAAAAGGAAACTGCTCCTGTCGTTTCTGTCACCTGACTGTCAGAAGAGGGGGATGATGAAAACGGCTGGATTACGGCGCTGCTGAACGAGACAGCGGCTTTGACAGCTAGTGAACGTTGCAGGTGCGACAACTACTTTCTTTTTCCCACCTGCTTTTCTTCTATATGCTTTTTTCCCTCAGCTGTGCAGATGGTCCTGAGGTTTTGATGACATTTTTGACCTTATTTATTATGATAGTCACACGAGGACCCATTCTCTCTCTCTCTCTCTCTCTCTTTTTTTACTTACTTTCTTCTTCTATTTACTTTTTGAAGGTACAGTCTTTGTATATTGTCAAAACCAGGTTAAATGTTTCTCTCTGTGTGTTTTAAAGTGTGTGTATTGTGTAACTGCTCTCAAGGGGTGTGCTGTAATTTAATGTGTGTGAAAGAGTTTGGTTTCACACACTCAGAGATGGCTCAATCGAAGTTAAAAAAACCCGACAGAAAGAAAGAAGGAGAGATGGAATGTTTCGGGATCGGACACTAAGGGTACAGAGTATCAGCGTGACCTTGAACTGTTCTTTTCGGGGGTTTATTTCCTGTGTATATGAAATATACACACAAGGACTTTCAAGGATTCATTGCTTCAAGATGGACGTTTAGTTGAGCTAGTTTATTTTTTTTGTTTGTAAAATTAAACAAATTTATTTTAAAAATCAACAGCACAAATTTTTTAAAGGACAACTCGATGTCTTAAACTATTTAGTTACGTGTAGGAGTTACGTTGTGAAAACATTTAGGGTTCACTCCAAAGTTTGTTTTCTAAACAACATAAAAATCACCTGTTCACAACATTCCAATTCTCTGATCTGATTGGTCAGAACATGCTTGGTTTTCCTTGCTCGTTGTTGTTAGTGTTTCTTTAGCAACAGGTCATTTTCGCCGCTTCGTCTCACCTACGGCATTGTTTGCGAAAAGAGGTCTTCGGTGTCAGTACTTCGAATCTTTAAGTCTTCTTAAGTGAGTTAATAAGCGAAGTGCTGTGTCTGGTGGTGTCAGAGGAATAAAACACCAATGGGGCATACTGGTATTGCAAAAAATCTTCAGAACCACATCAGGCTTCATCACAGTGCCTCCAATAAATAACAGCTTATTTTTCGATAACAGCTTGTTCCAGTATACGAGCAAGAGTTTGAGTTTCAATCCTGCTGAGAGTGTGTGTGTGTGTATGTACACGTGTGTGTGTGTGTGTGTGTGTGTGTGCAAAAGGGACAGTATATTTGAGTAAAGTCTTGCTGTTTCGTAGAGATCAAAGGTTATATTTAAAGGGCAGCATCCAGCTGTGTTGCATCATAGGGGTTGTAGTTTTACAAAACTTATAGAAAGAGAATGAGAAGTGTGTTCATGATGGTTCTCTCTGCAGGGTGTGTATCTGTTAGTTATCATGTGACTATCGGAGTTGGAGTGTTTAGGGTAAATAATGCATTGTTAATATGTGTGCATGGATGTTTGTTTCACAACAAGGTAAGAAAGGTTGTGTGTGTGTGTGAGAGAGAGAGAGAGAGAGAGAGAGAGAGAGATAGACACAGTGTTAGTAACTGTGGGAGTGTGATCTGATCAGCTGAGACCAAACCTGTTTCTACTGTCTTTGTTTTGATGCCTATCAGTTCTCAGAACACTTTCAGGTGGTTTTTTCAACTGTTTGTGTAGTGTATTGTTGGGTTGTGTGAAACTCTGTGTGTGTTCTTTTCTGAGTTTAGTGCAGATATTCTTACTTTTTCAATTTGTCGTCTGTAAAAAAAATGTCAACCTTTGATCACAATCTTGGGCCTCAATTGTTGGACACAAAGGCCAGTTTAGAACCAATTTCTTACGCTTAATCGACTGAGTTAATTTCTTGTGACGCACACACACACACACACACACACAACAGAAAGGGTTTAAGGAACACTAGGGTCACTTCTCTGTCTGTTTCAGGTCTTGAAGTCATATGATTGGTCATGTGACCTTCTCAGCATGATTTTACCCTCACAAACATCTGGACGACACTGTGTGTGTGCGTATGTGTGTGTGGGGTCACAGCAAGACAGAAACAGGATCTCTCCTCTTTCCCTTCTGCTTTTCTTCCCATCACGGTCTCACCCTTTCTCCCTCTCTGACACTCTCTCACACACACACACACACACACACACACACACACGCACACACACACGCACACACACACACACTACATACCTGCACTTGTTCGTTACAATGAATGCTTTCTTCCTCTGGCTGTTGTGTGTATGAACACACACACAATTCTACACACACTACTCTACATACCTGTTGGCTTATTTAGAGTTTGTACCCCAGTATGTGTGTGTTTTACACTCATGTGTTACGCTAGCATGTGCACATTCTAGTAATTTAAATTAAATATAGTTAGTAAAATTATCGGTTAGTTTCAGGCTATTATTTGTGAAACAGAGTGTCATAGTGGCTGTGCATTTTTTAAGAATCAGAATTCATTACATTAAGCTTATTCTGCTTATAGAGTACGTTTTCCTTTTCCAGTCAAAACATCGCTAAAACGTAGGAATGAAGAGGTAAATTATTTTTCTTTTCTTCACGTGATCTTCAGAAAAATTTGCTGTGACTTCCTGTTCAACGAGTGGTAAATGTCATAGAGTGGAATTTTTTTAAGTAACAGGATTTAAAACACGGAAATTAAATAGTTTCTTTTATTATTAGTTGTAGATTTTAATGATTTTTGTTCAAGTTTTTAGTTTAAAACCCCTTTATAGTTTGTTGCCATTGAAATATTTGTTTTGTAGTAAATGTTTTTTATTTTTACTTTGCATATAAAATGATATTAGTGAGACACAAAAAAAAAACCACCTGACAGTTTCATTTTTTAAGATTTTAATGTTGTTATTTTAAAATAGTTGTTGTATTGACACTAGAATAACCATCAAATTCCTCTGTTAGCATTTGTAGTAACTAATTGAATCTGGTGAGTAGCATCATATCAATAGTGAAGTTTCTACAAAACTTTATGACCTTAGAAAAGCATAGAAAAGTATTTTAACGATGTGAAATTTAACTAGACAAATTTCCTTTCTTGTTTGGCAAAATTTACACCCATTAATTAATTTTTCACCTGAAGATTTTTAAGTATAAATGTTTTTACTTGCTTCCACTCTGTGGTTTAAAACTTAATTAAATAAGGCAGAAGATTTTTTACATTTAATTCGCAATGGACAATTTTTCTGTATTTCTGCTATTTAAAAAAAAAAAATCATTAACAAACATTATTGTATTAAATTTAATGAATTTAAGTACTTTTAATATTTTTGATTGTACTTTCAAATGGGAAAAAATTACTGTAAGCAGAACTGAGATCTATTTATGGTTTTACTTCTGTTTATGAACAGTAATAACGGTACTGAACTGAACAAATTATTTATCTATTACACTGTTAATACTAACTTTACTCCCTGAAAAAACTTTCGTTTCCACATTAATACAAATAGAGTCCAAAAATAAAAGAATTAAAAACAGATATTTGAAAGATAAAATTAAAAATGAACAGATTATTAATGAAAAAACTAAATGCAAAAAAGGGTCTTGGTTAAATAAAAGCTATAATCAGGTAAACAAACAGGTGACCAGAAACAAAAATAATTTTACTATTTTTAAAAATAAATATTCTGAAGCATCGGAATTGAAAGAATTCTACTTTAGAGTGGTGTTTAATCCTAACTGAGAAATTGAGGATGTTGTATAGTGTCACTTTATTTTACCTGTAGGCACCCCACAATGCAATGCCGCAAAAAAAGTCACAATATATATTGGTGGATCCATTATTTGTAAATCGATATTCTATATTTAAAAAACGTTGGAAAAAATATTAGTCAACTTTTTCACACTATGTTCAGAAAAGTCACACATTTGTTCCTATTTTCTGTATTTTAAAATACTGCAGAATATAATGTTTTATTACTTCCTTTTTGTTTCATGGTTATGTTTGATTTTGAACTTTTGGTTTGGGTTCACACAACTTTTCCTCTGTTTTAAGGAGTTTCCTTCAGGCGACACCATCTGCCTCCATCTCTCCCTATCCTCTGCATCCTCTTTACTCTCACTTACTATCTTTATTGCATTCGTATACCTCCTCTTTGCCTTCTGCTTGGCAGCTTCATTAATTGAACTATAAACAGCGTAAAGCTTTTGTAAATCTCTTTCATTTGCTGGTCAAAAATACAATATTACTATGAAAAATAGGTACATGATGTGCATGTGGAAATTAAGCAAGCATAAAAAACATCGCAATAAGACACAAAGTGGAACTGCACTTAACAGTTTTCCTGTAGCAGTTCTATAGCTCTGCTATTTGTGTCTCACGGGTCATGTGATATATAAAAAATCTAAACAGTTAGCTGTCATTAATGTTATAGCAGCTATAAATAAATAATAATAATAAATCTTCAACTTCATTGTGCAAGGTACGTGTACAGAGCCAATAAAATGCATTTTTCGCATATCCCATCTTAGTAAGTTGGGGGTCAGAGCGCAGGGTCAGCTATGATACAGCGCCCCTGGAGCAGGAAGGGTTAAGGGTCTTGCTCAAGGACCCATCAGTGGTTGACTTGCCGGAGGTGGGGCTTGAACTCAGGTGTTTCTGGTCTTCAGATTAACAACTCAGAACCTTAACCATTTAAGCCACCACTGCCCATAAACATTCATTTCCTGACAGAAAAGTTTCTTGTTTCTTGTTCTTTTTTTTTCTTCCAAAACTGTTCTGGTACTGGACATTCTCTGAACATGCAAACACTAACGAGAGCAGATAAGAACTCATCCTGTTTTACGGTACTATCTCTAATCCGATGTTTTTCTTTATAAGAGATTTGACCTGAATGATCCATACACTCAGTCCTGGTCATAGAAAAGCAGTTTTAATAATGTGAGGAACCGACAAAGTTTTATTAATGTGAGGGACCAGACAAAGTTTTATTAATGTGAGGGACAGACAAAGTTTTATTAATGTGAGGGACAGACAAAGTTTTATTAATGTGAGGGACAGACAGCCTGACATTTCACTTAAATACCTCATTCAGAGCCAAATGAGTTGTTTTTAAAGTAACTGTTAAATTTAATTAATAAAAGTTAAGGGTTATAATCATTTATAATCAGATCCTGAAAATAATTATATTAAACGGCAAGTCTGATTAAATATTACTGCCATTAAGGTGCTTTTCTTCGTCACTCTTTGTGTGTGTGTGTGTGTGTGTGTGTGTGTGTGTGTGTGTGTCTGTTCAAGATGTATCAAAGAAAACAGAAAAAGCACACCAAGTCTCTGAACTGCTACAATATGAAAACACAATGTCTTCGAACGTCATCACTGTTCTTTCACCCACACACACAAACAAGACACAATCACACAATTTACACAATTTTCACACTAAACACACATAGACACACAGTAACACAAAAAGACATTCAGGAATACACGCACAATAACCCAACATTTCTAGTTACACCTATTCGTGCATGAAAAACACACACACATGCAGACACACACAGACTGTGTAGTGTGTTTATTTGACTTATTGTAATATAATCCTCATAATAGAAAATAGTACACACACACAAAGTTATCAGATGACCTTGACTCAACAGGTTGCGGCACCAGACAAGACTTCCCGACTTGCAGTAATCAAGTGACACGCGTGTGTGTGTGTGTCTGTGTGTGCTTTAAATAGTATATTTACAGCAGACATTTAAGGCTGCAGTTTATCCTGATTTTCCAGTTATCCACTTTAAATAATGCAGTGTCTGAGAAAACCTCAGGTGTCTGATGTAGGCATGCACCCACACACACAAACGATTTAATATTTACCTCTGAGGTTCATCTTTCTCTGATTGTCCACCAACGCTGTTTATTCATTTATTATAAGGGCGGGACTGTGTGTTGTATGACAGCACACTGTTATAATCATACCTGAAATATTTATTACTTTAATATTTCATTATTTCTTTATGAATAACAACCTGACACTGAAGTTTCCAGGTGTGGAAAAAATTAAATTAAATTCCATTTTAACTTGTTAAACCTGCTTTATTCATTGCCAAATTACATACTGTAGTTGTTAATAAATCATACTATCTTTTAAATCATAATTTATATCTTTTAAATCATAATTTATATCTTTTATATCATTTATATCTTTCGCCTTTTCTAAAAATGTCCACAGTTTAACCTAAACTTCAGGCTAGTAACGTAAGTTGGGACAATTCGCAACACAACAAACAAGTTTGTTTGTGGTCACATTATCCACATCAACACATTTTATTGATGTTATACATTTTTTAAAATAAGTATAATTATGGTTTCTCAGGATGTTGATATCAATTGTTCGTTAAAAATGGAGAACTTAATAATTACAGCTGTTAATTTAACTTTAACATAAAATTGTGTGTAGACTGATTTTAGAACATTGTATTTAACTATATTGCATGTTTTATACCACAGGGTTAAGTATTTGTTAAAAGTTTTGTTAACTCAATATTGAAAAAGTCATACTCTTCATTCACGTGTGAGATAAAGTTTTAGTAACAATAAATGAATACCTGTGTTCTTATGCTGATAATATGAATGTTGGGTTTCATGCTTATTATACCATTAAAATTATCTTAGCATTCCACCTTAAAGTCATTTTTTGTTTAAACAGCAGATAAGAGCAATGTGACCGAGCTCTTAGGTGTGATGTAGCAAACAGTTACTTTATTGGTACTTCTATTTCTACTTCTTACTTCTCACTATACTGTACAGGTATTTCCATTTTACACATTTACACTATAAACACTACATTTGGACAATTCTACCATAAAACACTACAGTAGTACATTTACACTATGAAAACCACATTTGTACTATACACTACATAAGTACATTTACACTATAAACACCACATTAGTACATTTACACTATAAACACCACATTAGTACATTTACACTATAAACACCACATTAGTACATTTACACTATAAACACCACATTAGTACATTTACACTATAAACACCACATTAGTACATTTACACTATAAACACCACATTAGTACATTTACACTATAAACACCACATTAGGACATTTACACTATAAACACCACATTAGTACATTTACACTATAAACACCACATTAGGACATTTTTACACTATACACTACACCACTTAGGACATTTACACTATAAACACCACATTAGGACATTTACACCATAAAACACTACATTAGGACATTTACACTATAAAACACAAAAACCACATTAGTACATTTACACTATAAACACTACATTAGTACATTACACTTTACCACTACAACACATAAACACTACATTAGATAAACACCACATTATTACATTTACTACTAACTATAAACACCACATTAGTACATTTACACTATAAACACCACATTAGGACATTTACACTATAAACACTACATTTGGACATTTACACTATAAACACCACATTAGTACATTTACACTATAAACACTACATTAGGACATTTACACTATAAACACCACATTAGTACATTTACACTATAAACACCACATTAGTACATTTACACTATAAAAACCACATTAGAAAATTTTTAGAAACACACTATAAACACCACATTAGGACATTTACACTATACTAAAACACCACATTAGGACATTTACACTATAAACACTACATTTGGACATTTACACTATAAACACTAAATTAGTACATTTACACTATAAACACCACATTAGTACATTTACACTATAAACACTACATTAGGACATTTACACTATAAACACTACATTAGTACATTTACATTATAAACACCACATTAGAAGATTTACACTATAAACACCACATTAGGACATTTACATTATAAACACTACATTTGGACATTTACACTATAAACACACACATAAATGCTGAAATGAAATGCAACATCAATGATTTTCTAGAAAGAAGACTTTGCTCCTCATTAAAGCTTATTTACTCTTTAGTCAGGCTAACCTTGTTTTATGGCTTACCCTTGATACTCATGGTGGAGTTTTATGATGTTGCCATGGCAGCTTGAAGATTAACCCCCCAGGATTTTCTCCATTTCAAGGTTCAGCTTAAGAGGTAAATGTTTTAGAGCTCTGTGTGTTGTTTTTTAACAGTACCTTGTTGCTTGTGTGTTTACTCGTTTACTTCTGACCAAGCACCTGGGGTCAACCTGATCAGCCAATGACCCGGAACAGGAACTCAATTTGACCTCAATAATTTCCTGTTAGTGTGCTCTTTTTTTCAAACAGTTTATTTTTTTCTTATACACACACACACACATATGCAATAAGTTACTGTTTAGGTAAAAGTTGAATGTATAACCGAGAGTGACTGTCATCTTATGACTAGCGAGTGACTTGGCAGAAATCGTTTAGCTGAACTTACACAATCCCCCAAACTTAGTTGTTTTTTTTTTAACATTGTGAAACTTTTTTATTCAGAACCTCATTGTTGAATTATTCTTGATCTACTGGCCTTAAACTGGATTTAAAGATTATTTTTTATTAACGCCATTGCTTTTCCAAAAATTACAAACCGTAATTTTTTATTCGTTTATGGTTGCAGTTAATACTTAGAACCTTTACAAACTTTTTTCGTTCAAGTTTACACTTACACTCACATGAAACAGTCTGCAGTCGCCATCTTTGGATCCACATACATATGTAAGCAGGTCTTCTCTATGATCAACTATATAAAAACAAACATTGTTCACGCCTCACAGACGACAGTTTACAATCCTTTGTGAAAATTAAGGTGTCTTATAGCCATGATGTGGAGACGCTGTGCGATGAGGTTCAGGAGCAATTAACTAAGTAAAATAAATATTTTAATTGGCTATTATTTTGCAAATATTTAACATCGTTCAGTGAAATAGTCCTTTTAATGTATTTAGGTTGATGGCTGACTGTGCGCTCCGGTGAGCACGATAGAAAGATGACGGCACACAGGAGTTCACTGAATTTTGGTTAAAATACGAGGATGATTTAAAAAAAACTTTTTTTTTAAATTTTATGAGAAATTTTAATTCATCCCAGAGTTTTTTCAGGGTTCAAAATATCTTGAAGTTGCATAGGATGCATGTCGTTTTCACCGTAAAAGTTCATTGATTTTAAAAATGCAACACAAGTTTTTATACGTAATATATAGATAAAAAAGATATATGCAGTTTTTTATCTTTAATTTAGATGTAAAAGGGCTTTGTGGCTCCCGATGTTCTATTTACCCTAGGATTACATAGAATTGCGTTAATGTCTACTGTGTTAGTAAATCGAATCTTTAGTCTAATTGGTATGTTGAATCTTAAGTGATTTTATTCTCTTCATATTTCTGTTCTCGGACACGTATATATCACACACATCATTAAGTGGGGGAAGTGGTGGCTCATGGTTAAGGTGTTGGATTACCAACCTGAAGGTTGTGGGTTCGATTCCCAGCTCCGGCAAGCCACCACTGTTGGACCCCTGAGCAAGGCCCTTAACCCCCAATTGCTCAGTTGTATAACAAGGAATATTGTAAGTCGCTCTGGATAAGGACGTCTGCCAAATGCTACAAATGTAAATGTAAATCATTACAATTCCGACCATGTTTTCAACTGGAGTAAAAATATCCTAGTGTGAACAATGTCTACTTAAAAACATTGAGGTGTCTAATTTCGGTAGAAATAATGTATGTTTTAGGACTACTTATGTGTTGGACTACTAATTTAAAGACTAGTGTTAGATTTCCAGCACCACCAAGCTACCACTGCTTTGTCTCGAGCAAATTTTCAACCCCCTCAGTTTCTCAGTTGTTTATGATAATAATGTAAGTTGCTCTAGAGAAGGGCGTCTTCCAAAATGCTGTGAATGTAAATGTTGAAATTGTCCTGTGACATACATATGACAGATGATGTTTAACAAGTGTCATTTACCCACCAGGAACATTTTCTTCAAAGCTGTAATACTTATTATATTCTAGTAATTACATATGGAAAATACTTTACACGCAAATGAGCAGCGTAAAATCCTGATGTTTATTTTAAATAAATTTTAATTGTTTTGAAACAAACGTATTATATAATAAAAGAAGCAAAACAAAACATCAAAGCAAAATATATATATTTAAATTATTACGTTTTAAATGTATCTTTTTAATTATTTATTAAGTATGTAGAATATACGTTATTTGATTCCAAAGAATTTCATTGTTTTTCTAACTCGATGTATTTGATTTGATGTAATTGATATAACTGCCTTACTGTGTTCATAAACTAATAACGCTGCTTTCCACCATTTTGGAATATGACGAGTCGTCCCCCAATAATGTGTCCATCAAATGTGTCCATCAAAATTCAGGCCCGAATAGTAGATCATCCAGGAACTTTTTACCTACTGTTTTTTGCATACTATCAATTTGAACGTGCTACTTGCCCCACATACCATTTTTTTATACTATATAGTAAGGAAGTATGCATATTCGGTCACCGCAGCAGTTTTCTGCTGTTGTGTCTGTTATGCCCCAAAATTGGAAATGTTTAATGTTCTGACAATTTTTCTCTGCTTACCCCATTTTACTTCGTGTCTCTGGGTATTTCCTAAAATACTCAAATACAGTGTGGAGCATCTCTAGGTATTAGAACAAACCAAAATGCATCTCTTTCTGTCTGTCTTACACTCACACACACACACACATTCTCTCGTTCGCTTGTTCTCCTGCTTTATCTCTCCTGTCACACCCAAGAACTTTGCTCTCTTGAAAATCCTGGAAGAAAAGTTCACTAGGTAGGAGGGGGCACCTTTGCTTTGCCCCACCCCATGCAAGCATTGAGCAAACACATCACCACCTCCTACACACACTCCACTCCAACGATTTACCGGCCGTACCACTGTGTCCGTGTGTGTTGAGGGAGAAAGAGTGAACCTTAAGGTGAGAAAGCAAGAGCACATAAGAGAGTGTTTGTGTGAGAGGTGGGAGCACAACACACACAAGAACTAGGTGGACACACAGGTGCACCTGAGGAGGCAGGTACAGTGTCGCAATTATTTTTTAGTGGTGTGTGTCGTAGTGTTTTAACGAGTGGATGTGAATGACACAACTTCAGGCATTTTTTTTGTGTGTGTGTCACTTTGTGTGTAACCACACGTATGTTTGTATGACCTTGCTTAACCTTCATGTGCACAAAAATTGGTTGTACTTTAAATTGTTAAGGTTCAGGATTTGTGTATGTGGTTTTCTTCCATCTTGGTCTTTGGACTTCCATGTTTACTGATAGGGTGGGCCCAGTGTGTGTGTGTGCGTGTGCACGTTATCAGCAAAACTGCCAGGATATTATTTGACGCATGTTTTTCATTTGAGTCTTTTATTTGTTAAATAGGATACTAATTGCAGCTGTTACTTTAATCAACATACGCAGACCACAGATGCTTGTTTGCTAAAAACAACAAAAGTTAACAGTAAGTTAACATCCAGCCGATTTAATGTCGAGAAATATTCAGACAAATCCAGGGCAAACAGGGTTTCTGTTAGATTTAATACAAATAAATCAGCTTAAATGAAAATATTATCGTTGTCACTATCAGAGATTCAACTTCCACTTTTTCCCAATGCTTTTTTGTCCAATTATTTTAATTTCGTAGGAAATAAAACACACTGTGGTTTTTGTTATAGAAAAACAATCAATTCTACAATATAACACACCCCCTAACCTCATGTTCCTAAAACAATATAACAACATATCTGTAATGTATTATTTTATTTCTCCTTGTTACCACAGCATTTTGCAAGTGATGACATTTTGCATGAAATACAGTAAAAACAACAACTTGCACCCTTTATTCATGTTTAATGTTACGTGGAAGGCTATAAATCACTTAAAGACTTTCTTGTATTCAAACCAATAATAAAAAAACTATTTTTATAGGTATGTGGTTAAAATTTGTTCAAGCAAGACATCTATTGTGTGAGGCATTAGTGTAGGAATGAAAACTCATCAAAACAACCCCCTTTTACAATTACGGTTATTCCATTGACCCGAACCAATCATATTTAAGAACTTAACAGCGCTGTGGTGTAATGCTCAAAATATACACAATTTCGTTAGGTAATAATTCTGACTATAAAATTGATTTGTTTGAAATTTCCATTGGAAACCCATTACAAGTCATAAAACACACTTTGAACCTTGTCTGTGTCTATATAAATTCCAAACTTTGTGTTACTGTAGATCAAACTGTGTCGCCAAATAAACCAAGCTTCCCTTTGCTTGGGAATATATGTGTTTATTTTTGTTTTTGGTTTATCTTTGCAATAAAGGTTTTTAAAATGATAAAAGAAAGTAATTTTAACATCAACAACATTCATTATTAAATGATGCATTCAGGTCGTTTACATTTCTAGCATTTGGTAGATGCCCTTAACCAGAGCGACTCACATTTATTTCATTTATACAATTTTATGCAATTGGGGGTTAAGGGTCTTGCTCAGATACCCAGTGGTGGTAACATGGTGGAGCTGGAACCCGATCTTCCAATTAGCAGTTCAACACCTTAACCAATAGGCTACCACTTCCTGAATGTACAGGCTGAAGGCACATGAACGTCACTACAAAGTCTCGAAGAAGGAAATGATTTTAGGGAAAACTTCTTTTAGCTCTGTAAGCTTTTTGTTTTTGTGTTTAGATGTTTAGAAGAACATACTATACATAGAGTTAACATAACTTAACCTTCACCTCCTTTCTTCGACTCAAGTGACTTGAACACACCTGACAGTGTAATTACAATTTCTTAACTTGTAACTACAATATCCCATCAAAAATTCTGAACATTTTACAGAATTATACTTGAAGTATGTAGTCTTGCTCTTGAATATGTTTAAAAAAAGACGAGTTGGTGTTAAATAGATGTGTTGCAGAAAATAAACCAGTTTAGGTTATCAGGTTTTAGTGCAGTTCTCAATAAATGATCAACTTGACTCGCTGTTAAAATAATGTAAAGTTTTATTTCTTAAATTACATTAAGTTGTGTTATTAGTTGGGCAGTGAAATGGATAAAGTACATGACAGAGAGAAAAACCGAAATGTCCTTATTACAGCTGAAGGTCAGTTTTCAGAGAAAGTGCGTCACTTTCACTTTGATACAGGTATAAGGCTGTTTTTCCCCTCAGTCATCGAGAGCGTTTGTCTCGGCTTGACCAAACCAGAGGAATGTGTGTCTGTGTGACAGGTATGCTCTGTAGGGACAGGGTGTATGTCACATACAGGTTGTATTTTTTTATTTCCTTCTTCCTGATTCTCATCCTAAGTTGCAGGTTTCTATTGTTGTGACAGATTTACAGTGTTTTGTAAGGATTGTAAGATTTTTTTTAGGATATTTTTTTAAAAGTTTGTTTTTTTTAAAAGTAGAAACCAATTCTTTCTTTAAAACTCTAACCAGTAAAGACATAGCGTATGTACTGGAGTTCGCTAAGAATATGGCAAATTCTATAAGAAACTATTCACTTACACTATGTGTGTGTCATAGAAGTGAGTTTAAAATAAAATACTGGCCATCAAAATGTCTACAACATTCTTTGTATTGTATATGTCTATGGTTTCGTATGATAAAACGCTTCACCTGTAAAAAAAGAAACATTTCAGGAAGACATGCTCATGTTTCACCTTTAAGGGTGGGGGTTTTGAGTTGGTGCGTGGAGTTTATGTTCTCTCTATGTTTTGGGTTTTTTTTTCGGTTCTCTATTTTCCTCTTGTAGTGTTTGAGTGGAATAAGCGCCAGACATTCAATTTTGTAATTTCTAAAAGTCTAAGAAAAAAATACTTCTGGTTTACCAGTTTTCACAATGTTTCACCGAAACTTTTATGCAGAGCAGCTTACATCTATCTCATTTATCCAGCTGAGTGTTACGAGGCTGAGCAGTAGCAGCTTAGTCATCCTAGGAACTGAACTCACAACCTTCTGATAAATGGTTCGGTGTGTTACCCAATACGGCACTAGTATACAAAATAGTGTATTGTATACACTAGAACGAGTCCAGGCCACCACACACACACACACACACACACACACACTAACTATACTAAAGACATCAGCACATCCCCCGTATACATTGCTCTCACACTACTTCTGCTGAGTCACTGCTTTGTTCAGGTTTCTTTGGTAAGTCTCATTGACTCTTTAGCTAAAGTGGTGGTTAATCTATGGAGAAGATAACGTGCGAATGAAGTGGAAAGCTTAAAAAGTGCCTAGCATTGCTTTTGCCCCTGTTAACCTTTAGTCACATTTCAGCTAGCTTGAAGAGCCAGAAATCTAAACAAAAAGTTTTAAAATATTATTATTTTTAATCCCTGAAGCTTTTACAGCCAAGGACACGAAAGAGCTCAGTGTAATTTTAAAGCAGTTGTAGATTTTGGATCCTTGTTTTAATAACATTTTTGAGCGTCTGGAAGCGTAACTGATTAGCTAGTGTTGCCCTGTGGGGCAGTCTGGGTACAGTCGATAGTTAGCGCCTTTATTTTCTAACAGCAATACTGCATTTAGCGTAAGTGGTATAGATTTTATATTTTATTAGCTATCGTCCATCTATACTAGCACGCTCTTGCCTTTCTGGGGAAAAAGAAGCCTGTGCTATGCTACACCTAGACTTTAAATTTTGATTTGTAGCAAACTACTTTGATTCTTTTCCTGTCTCTATGAATAATTACGTAATATTTCAGCCTACTGATTTGTTTAGCACTGCAAGGAAAACACAGGCCAAAAAAACCCCACAAAACTAATGTCTCCCTCACTAAAGAGACACATAGTGCAGTAACAGCAGTTATATATATCAGTGTGTGTTTGAGGGGGCGGCTGGCACCCTGCGCTACCTGTCCGCCTGTTTGACCACACCTCGGGCTGTTCACAATGAGTCTTACGTCTTACAAAACGCCTATATTAATTTAACAATACCTCAACGTGATAGAGGAATGCAGAGTTGACACACACGGTGCTTTTTCTTTAATGTGTCACAGCTGACAAAATGGCAGCCTGTACCAGTGGATTCGGGCCTGGATTCTTGGAGTCTTGTGCACCTGCTAACTGGAAATCTTGCACAGACTGCCGGTTTTGTTCGGTCATCTAGATTAGTGTTATCACACATTGTAAAAGAGGACGTGTCCTCTTTAAGTAGCGAGATAACTCGTTTAACGCAGTGATCCTGTGAGGTCAAAGTTGCCTTGAGGTTTAATCTTTAGATCCCTGTTCCAGAGATGAGGAAAAGAGAAAAGTTTCATCTCATCAGTGTGTGCATTATCATAGACGTGATCAAAACAACTGTTTTAAAAGTTATTATTAACATGAAAAAGTTGTTTTATTAAGGGTCTTGACCTTTAAATTCCCAGTCAACTATTGTGGTATATGGAACCCTGAATTACATTTCTGTCTGTCTGTTGGTTATTCTTTCTTTCTTTCTTTTTTTTAATTTCTCTCTGTCTGTCTTTGTCTGGTCTTCTTATTCTCTTTTGCTCTCTTACTCTCTTTGATCCTGAAAACCCACCACATCCTTCTCCCCCGCCTTCACTTTACCGTGTGCACTGATGTGTGTATGCACTTTTAAGTCTTTTCTTTTGTTTCTTTTGCCCTCTTAACTACTCTATACACTGTGCTGTTTGTTCAGGACAAGTATTACAAGAGCATTATATTTAAACACACACACACACACACACACACACACAATGTAATAAAAACAATTAGGGATAAATGTGTGTCAATGTGATTAGTGTTAGTAGTAGGGATATATATGTGTCATTGTGGTAAGTTTTAGTAATTAGGGATATATTTGTATCAATGTGATAAGTGTTAGTAATTAGGTATATGTGTGTCAATGTAACTAGTGTTAGTAATTAGGGATATATGTGTGTCAATGTGATTAGTGTTAGTAATTAGGGATATATGTGTCATTGTGATTAGTGTTAGTTATTAGGGATATATATGTGTCATTGTGATTAGTGTCAGTAATTACAATTACAGCATTTGGCAGTCGTCCTTATCCAGAGCGACTTACATTATCTCATTTATACAACTGAGCAAAAGGTTAAGGGCCTTGCTCAGGGGCCCAACAGTGGTGGCTTGGTGAAGCTGGGAACCGAACCCACAATTTTTGGGTTGGCAGTCCAACACCTTAACCATGAGCCACCACTTCCCACCATCACTAGGGATATGTGTGTGTCAGACTGTGTCGTTGTAATTAGTGTGACTAATAAATGATTAAATTGCAATGTTAATTATTCGTGATATTAGTGATAACAAGTACTATATCAGTGTTACTGTAATTAGTTGTGTTATTGTGATGAGTGTTAATAAGTGGTAATATGATTGTGTCATTGTGATTCGTGGTAATAAGTAGGGATATCAGTGTCTCATTGTGATTAGTGTCAATATCAGTTATATGAGTGTGTCATTGTAATTAGTATAAAAAGTGATGTGAAAAATATGTAATCAGACTGTGTCGTGACTAGTGTAAATAATAAATGATAAAAGTGCAGCGCTACTTCAGATTTTCTGTGTTATCAGTGATAAGTACCCTATCGGTGTTACTGTAATTAGTTATTGTGTTATTTTGTGTTAATAATTAGGGATATGAGTGTCATTGTGATTAGTATAATAACTGATATGATGTGAAAAATATGTAATCTTTTCTGTGAGTTATCAGTGATAAGTACTCTATCAGTGATACTGTAATTAGTTATTGTGTTATTGTGGTTAGTGTGACCCTGAGTGTCTCAGTGTTAGAAACTGCAATGTCTGACACCAGGTTTGCTTCTGTTCCCTCTCTATTAGTGGTGCTGAGCTGCATGTTTTTATTTTCATTTTTGTATAGACCAGTGGCATAAACCATAACTAAACCATATATAAATCACTTTGACTTTTTATTATCAGAAAAATTAAATTTAAACTATTTGTCAATTTATCATCTAGATAAACCTGGTGTATATCTGTGTTTCCATATCTTCACATTGTTAGCATTTCCATCCAGCAGCTCAAAGGTCCCTGTGCCAATCCGTGTCTAAGATAAGCATGCATGTGCACATGATCATAAACTCATTAACTCATCACACACTGCAGTGTTGCATCACTCATCCTAACGTTAATTAAGCTTTAAAAGTCATAGCAGTAAAGAAATAACTAGATCATATGATAACTCATATGATCTGGCAACTAATCCCGAGCACTGCATGCACATATACAATGTACACTCTGTTTGGCAAGAACAAAAAGCTTAGTGGGGACCTGAGGTCTGTTGGAATATTTCCCCCAAGAATAAACTTTTCTTACCGCTTTCTTTCTTTCTCTCTCTCTCTCTCTCTCTCTCTCTCTCTCTCTCTCTCTCTCTCTCTCTCTCGCTCTCTTTGTTGGTTGTTGGTTTATGTCTTGGTGGAGACCAAATATTCCCACAAGGTCAAACCTGTCAGATTTTGAATTCCACCTTCCACTTTTAATTCCACTTTATACATTTGATTGGTCTCCACAATATAAGCTGTTTTCTAAGGTTTGAAAGACAAGATAAGTCCTGTTATGCTTTTTTTAGTTTTGACATTCTGAGGACATCCGTCTGGTCCCTATAAGGCAAATTTCCTTTTTCTGTCAATGCTACAGTTACAGCTTCTATTAAGGCATACCAGTGCCAAAATATGTTGTTGGGATGAGGCTCAGATTTAGGCAAAGTGTTACATTAATTAACTGTGTTAATAATTATGGCAGTGGAAAGTCCTCACAAATATAGTATAATCTGTGTGTGTGTTTGTTCGCCAGTAAGCAAGGATTTCTGTAAGATAATCATTTACCTGCTGCTGCCTCAGGTTACTCGCTCTATGTCTCACTCACAAACACACAGAAACACACACAATGGTCAAGTTCTGCTTGGAATTTAGTGAGAAATAGAGGATGGAAAATAAATAGAACCTTTCTCTTTCACTCTCTCTCTGTCTGTCTTTCTCTCTTTTCTCACTTCCAGCTGTTCCAACCACCACTTAACAGAACTGCAACCATAATGCTTTCACTTCCAGAATATATACACACATACACATATCCTTCTTTGCTCCAACTTTTTTACTTCTGCTGAGTTTTTAATTTAGATTTTTTTCCCCTCATAGGAACACACACAACAGTCTTAAACAATATGTTTTTTTTTTTTTTTTAGCTAATTCCTCATTTGTGAGTTCATTTCCACTCGGATATTTTTAAAAAGAAGTGTCTTTAGATGAGCAGGAACGGAGATGATGACTTGCCTGTCCGTCAGTTGCCTCGTGATTAGCCGGTCCCTTACTCTTCCTGTTTCTGCCTGGCCTGGAGCCAAGATACTTCTTTTGTATCTGTGTGTGTGTGAGTGGATGAGGAAGTGTGTGTGTGAGCATTGGGTTAGTTCTGCTGACTTGTCTGTTATTCAGTCATCACACTTGGTCACATGCTTCTACAGTGCATTTCTCACAGGACGATGAAACCTACAGGTACTACTTGTATTTGTGCGTGTGTGTGTGTGTGAGAGAGAGAGAGAGAGAGAGAAAGATTCATGTGAGTGGTTGTAATCTTGTAAACTTTGTAAGATTACTTATTTGCTGATGTTTACTCTCTTGTTTTAAGCCATGAAAAGTGTGTGTGTATTGCTAGAGAACAAGCACAGTGTTTTAACATGTGCCTAGGTTTATTCCATATTACGATGTGTGTAGATCCTCGGGTCAGCTGACTGCCATTCTATAACCGTGGCACATTAACTAAGCAACTTTAACCTTCTCACACAGAAACCTCAGCGTCAGGCTCTCGGATTAACCTTTTACCTGCTGAACACTGCAAATTCTTATCAGTGACAGAAATTATCCCACTGACTAATTTAATAGGGATTTTTAAGTTAACCTTAACCTTTGGATGTTATTTTTTTCTGCTGTTTTCTGCTGCTGTGTCAGGCGAAATATTCACCAGAGGATTGGGGTATTTAGAGGATTTTTTCCGTTCTGAAGAATGCAGGTCTGTGCGGCTTAGCTGGCATTATTAGGGGGCTTTAATTTCAGCACAGGATTTAATTTTTTTTTGGTGTTGTATCGTTTTGTAAATGTGTGTCTGTGTGTTGTGATGACAAGAGAGGGTTTTGTTATATTAGTGCTGATGTATGAAGCTATTTTATGAATTCAGAAATATCTCATGCTAATTCATTCATGTTTCTACATGCTACACAGTCAGCTGAAATGCTATCTGAAGTGTTAGTTAAAATTGCTACCCAACACTGAAGTGTCAATACAAAGATTTTACGAGGGGGCATTAAAAATTTTTTTCACACCAACAGATATTCATTGTTGATAAACTTGATGTAGTACAATAGAAATAAAACACTACGGGTCAAAGTATTATTGTTAACAAGAAAAGTAACCAATTAGGGTGCTACCAGTAACTCTAGATACTAACTAAATGCTCCTCTTTTTTTTTAGACTCCAGCAGCTCTGATTGGACGCTTGTGTCAGAATGACAGCAGAGGACTCTACTTCTGCCGTCACCATGAGTAACTCTAGCCACTCCTCCAAATCGAACCCTGCCAACAATCATGCAGTTCTTCACGGATCCATTACCGAAGGTGTTGCCGGAGCCCCTAATGAAGCGGCCCTGATGGCTCTGATGGAGCGCACAGGATACAAGATGGTTCAAGAGAACGGACAGCGTAAATACGGCCCACCGCCCGGCTGGCAAGGAGCGTCCCCACCGCGTGGCTGTGAAATCTTCGTAGGAAAGATCCCGCGCGACGTTTATGAAGACGAGTTGGTGCCGGTGTTTGAGTCAGTGGGCAGGATCTATGAGATGCGCCTAATGATGGACTTCGATGGAAAAAATCGTGGCTATGCCTTTGTCATGTACACTCAGAAACACGAGGCTAAACGTGCCGTGAGGGAGCTGAACAACTACGAGGTGCGACCTGGACGGTTGCTGGGGGTCTGCTCAAGTGTGGACAACTGCCGCCTGTTTATTGGTGGAATTCCCAAGACCAAGAAGCGAGAAGAGATTCTGGAGGAAGTCTCCAAAGTGACAGAGGGAGTGTTGGATGTAATTGTATATGCAAGTGCTGCAGACAAAATGAAGAATCGTGGCTTTGCATTCGTAGAGTACGAGTCTCATCGTGCAGCTGCCATGGCCAGGAGGAAACTCATGCCTGGACGCATTCAGGTAAGACACCATGTGTGCAAACTGGCTTGTCGACTACAACTTGTTACATAAGACTTTAGTAATCAAGATTTTAGATTAACAGGTCTGGTGTCTCTTTTGTTTGGGGGGTGTCATACATTGAGAGCCAGACCGCTACCAGAAGGTTGTAGTAAATGTACCAACATGTTTTTGATTACTTAAATCTTTTTTTAAAACACAGCTCTGGGGTCACCAAATTGCCGTCGATTGGGCCGAACCAGAAATCGACGTTGATGAGGACATCATGGAAACGGTGAAGATCTTGTATGTTCGCAACCTAATGATCGAGACCAGCGAGGAGACCCTCCGCAAAATTTTCAGCCAGTTTAACCCAGGCTGCGTGGAGCGAGTGAAGAAGATCCGCGACTATGCCTTTGTACACTTCACTAGCCGGGATGATGCGGTGGTGGCTATGGACAACCTGAACAATACAGAAATTGAGGGCTCGTTCATCGAGGTAACGTTGGCCAAGCCAGTAGATAAGGAGCAGTACACTCGCTATCAGAAAGCATCCAAGGGAACCATGACCAGTAGTGACAGTACTCAGCAAAATTTTGTGTATCAGTGTGATCCCTACACTCTTGCCTACTATAGCTACCCTTACAACACTCTCATTGGACCCAACCGAGACTACTTCATCAAAGGTTAGAGGCATTTAATGTTTTTTTTTTTGCGTTCCTTGGTTAAAACCGGTCAATCAGCCTGATTATGAACAATCGCTGGTTTGGTAATCAGATATATTGTGGCACAAATTCTGTACGACAATTACTGAATGAATCTTATTGCTTAATGACTTGAGTATCATAAAGTGTCAAAGGTTCATGCTGTTACTAAGCTTCCGAACCGATTTGAACTCGAGTTATAGGCCTATTTATCATTATTGGCGTTTCATGGTGAAATTCCTAACAGGTTTCCAGGGGAGGGTTCTGTTAAGAAAATGTTAACGCTGGTTGTTTTTTTATGTTATATGAAGCTTAGAAACAGCTTTTATCCTGACACAGTATGATGATAAAACTGGTTTTTAGGGAAAAATCTGTGTTATTAAAGATACTTTTCCAGATACAAATCTGAAAGATTTCTTTTCGAAATCATTTCTTTGGTTGGTTTTAGCAAATAGTTTGAATTTACACAAGTGCAATCATTGACGCAATTTATGCAATCTATGTAAAAATCAAATCTCTTCCCATCATGTAACATTTTAACACATATTCAGCTGCACCTCTTTTAAGCTTCAATTCACACCAGTCCTCCATCCATATTATATAATATTAAATGCACCTTACACCATATATGGCCCATGATGTCACTGTCTATCTTATGTGTCAGGAACTAAACAGCTCCTGCTATGTCTGAAAAAGGTCCCCTGTCATTTGTATTTTAAGCAGGTACTGCACGAGGCCGTGGCCGTGCTGGAGCCACTAACAGAGGCCCAGGGCCTCGCGGCTCGTACCTCGGTGGCTATTCCGCAGGTCGAGGCATTTACAGCCGCTACCATGAAGGAAAGACCAAGGTCCCGGACAAACCATATGAACTCATGTCCAGTCTGGAGCTGGCAGCTGTTAATCCAGTGGGCATTAAGCCTGGCACAAGTCAGTGTGACACTTTAAAGGGCACACACACAGCTTAGTCAAACCTTCAAATCTTCTTAGTTCCCTCAATTCCAAACACAGGGGCAGACATTAGATTGTTAGATTACATTAGATTATATTAAATTAGATCAGATAAATTTTGATAATTGGTCCCAACCCCAAAAAACAGCAAAAAAATAAAATAAAAATAAAACATGCTGGCTGGCTCTGCTGCCCCCTAGTGGAATAGAGTGGAATGAAGAAACACTAACTTAACATTTTTTTCTGATCTGCGAAAATTATTTTCCATTTTTCTTAAATTGTTCTCAACAGAAACGTATTTGAAGGTAATCACAATTTTATCAGAACTTTCTTTCTCTTTTTGTTGAGAATTTTGATCCTGCTGAGCTTTTCTGTTCTAACACCTTCTGACGTCGGGTAAATCTACTGATCCCAAATCGAAATTAACCCCAGGCATGAAAAGACTTTCTGTTTGCCGAAACAATGGGGAGCCGTGTGTGTGTGTGTGTGTTAATCTTAAGCCAAGTCACTTGCTATAACTTAAGAACAGGTTATGTAGCAATTTGTGAGCAATTTCTCCTTTCATTCTCCATCTCTCTCTCTCTCTCTCTCTCGCTCTCTCTCTCTCCTCTCCTCTCTCTCTCTCTCTCTCTCTCTCTCTCTCTCTCTCTCTCTCTCTCTCTCTTTCTGTTTCTCACCACTGTAAACCCAACACATTTACGATTCACACATTTTGATTGTGTATAATAGAAATATGCGTGTTAATTAACAGGGGTGGACTAATCCTTCCATTCTAAACTTCTATTGCCTACGTAGAGGAACGGTTTTATTTGTAAATATTCTTGATAATAATTATAAAAATACATTTAACATGATTTTTTAAACTTATTTTTTATTTTTTTGTTTGTTTCCTTTAAAAATTGCTCACACTTTTGTACAATGATTTTTAAAATGACCCATGCGCCCTCTTGTGGTTAATTGCTGTTATAAAAAAAACTCACTATATAAGTAAAACCTGTAAGTTCCAGAAAACTGATCAGGTTAAACATATAATAACATATGATGGTTATGTGAATTAATTAGCTGTACAGGCAATAAACAAAAATCTGATTATTTTGGTGTTTTTTAGTGTTTCTAGGTAAAAATCATAATCATTTTGTTGCGCATTTTACTTTAGACATATTCATTTTTCGACATATCTTTTTCGATCTGACATATAAAAAAAACCAGACACACATAATCATGATCCTGATTTTTCCACCCCTGATATTGCAATAAACTTGGATCTGATCTGTTTTTTATAAAGAATTTTGTTGATAAAGTTGTGTCTTGTGTGTGTGTGTGTGTGGCACAGTGACTCTACCAGGCCTCGGTGCACAGTACCCCGCCATGTTCTCTGCTGCACCCGCTGCTACTAAACTGGTGGAGGAGGGCAAAATCCACCCAGTGGAGCACTTGATCAACCCCCTCGGCCTTCCGCATGATCACCCAGCTGCTCCCTCGAGTGCTGCCGTCATTCCTGCCGTCTCGACACCTCCGCCCTTTCAGGTACAGCACTGAAACATTCGCCCAGCTCTTATCCAGTGTTTACTTAAGCTGATATTCACTCACTGCTGAATTCCAGAACAAACAGTTGGAATGATGGAGGTGGGGTATTATTTATTAAGGAGTGGCCACTGATAAAAAATTAACTAGAGGCTGCATAGGAGAACGTACACTGTTACAGATGCACACCTATCGTCAAGTGGATTTTCTCACTATTAAAAAATTATTTTCTATATTTTTATTTTCTATTTCCCAAACCAGATCAGTAGGATATTCACACTGCTATAATACAGCAGTCATGCGACTGTAACAATCAATAACATCAATGTTATTATCCTCGGAAGCTTCCTTCCGTAATAAAGGATGCAGGTTTTGTTTCCAGGTGAACAGTTAAACAACATAACACGCACATCCCCCAGAAATCCTCTAAAGTTTAATCCAGTGGCAGGCGCTGCATTTGGTTTCTGGGCCTTTAGTGGGGACCGACTGATACATCCCTTCATACCAGCAGAACAGAAACAGGCATTAACCAATGAGCAATCTGCCAGTGCTGGTGTAGTTTAAGTTACATAGGCAGCACTACTGATTCTGAAGGCCCTGGGCAGATTAGATAAACAAACATCGAAAAAAAAAAATCTACCATCCACTTACATGTACTGGAAGCAGTGCAGCAAAAGAAATGAAGAAAATAAACTGTTAGAAATAAATTAATACAATATTATGGAACAAATATTAGAATTTAGGTTGTAAATGTAGGTCAGGGTTTCTGATAGTGTTTAGGCAGCAGAGGCGACCTTTCTGTCCCTGACTGCACACCACTGTTTTGTGTGTCGTATGCATCAGATAATCAGACGTTGGGCTCATATTTCTTTCTTTTCTTTTTCTCAGGGTCATCCTAAAATATTCTACTAGACTTCTATTGCCGTTATGTTGTCTAGCAACCACAGCAACAGATTATTTACATAAAGGAACGAGTTTATTTGTTAATATTGTCAATAATAATCCAAGTAATAAATTTGACATGATTCTTTAAACTTCGCATGTCTTTTAAAACGACCCATGCGCCCTCTTGTGGTTAATTGCTGTAACAAAAATCGATAGACAAGTAAAACCTGTAAGTTCCAGAAAACTGATCAGGTTAAACATATAATAACATAGCAAAAGCTGGTTATGTAAATTATTTAGCTGTACAGGCAATAAACAATGTTTTTGAAGCATCGACAAAAATCTGATTGTTTTGGTGTTTTATTTTAGTGTTTATTTTCTCCTTAGATGTTTTTTATGTGATAATTATAAGGAACTTGTTTTTGCGCATTTAACTTTTTCTTTTCCTTTGTTCAGTCTTTCAACATGTGTTTTTCCAACTATTTGTACAAAATTAGTTGAATTAAATTTTTCCTTTTTTTTTTTTCTTAGGGTCGTCCTATCACTCCTGTTTATGCTGTGGCTCACAACGTCCCTCGGATCCCTGCTGCCGCCGCGGCTGCCGGCCTGTATGGAGCGAGCTTCGTGCCCATTGCTGCTCATACCAACACAGCTGCTCTGGCAGCATTGCAGAAGAATGCAGCTGTAGCGGCTGCTGCGTACGGAGGTTACGCCGGCTACATGCCCCAAGCCTTCCCTGCTGCCACTTTCCAAGTGCCTATCCACGAAATGTACCCGACCTACTGACCCGTGTTATGCCTTGACACAGCCTTGACCCGAGACACAGCATCAGATTTATGAAGGCTGTTGACTGATCAAACAAAACCCCCAAAACTTTAAGCGCATATATACACAAACAACAGTAACTTTCTATAAATATTATAAACTTTATATATACTCTGTAATGCCTCATAGCGCTCTAATAGTGTATTACATATAATTTTCTGACAACCTAATAACCCATGCAAATGCCCTGCCCTGATTTTTATTGTAAAAGTCCTTATTTTTGGTTGATGTCTCATCCACTAAGGTAACAACTCCTCATCCAAAATTACCATCTGGTGGTGCTTTCTATTTTAAGCAAAGTTGCAACTTTTAAGTGCATGAGGTGTTCTTTTTACAATTGGGTTAAATTAGTACATTATCCTATTATGTGCAAATCTCCCTCCTAATGATGAAAGCACGACTCTACACCATGGTGTCAAATGCTGTATTTGATTGGATTTTGCCCTGGGATTTGGGGCACAACTAACCTTCAGTTGAAAATACGATAGCAGGAGACTTTTCTAATATAACGTTTTAATGTTTTTTAATGTCAACTTTTACTTGCAATGTCTCACACAGTGGACAGTGTTTAAAACTGTATGACAGAAAGCATGGTGTCGATTAAGCAGCCAGATGTAAAGCCTGGATTAGCGCATGTGCATTTCCAGATGTTTAAAAATATCTGGGTTGTACAGTTTACTTCCTGAACTTTACAAATACGTTGCAGCAGGTGGATTGGCTAAGATACGTCACCCCAGATGTCAATACGTGTGTGTGTGAGTGAGTGTGTGTGCTTGCAGGGTGTGTTCTCACCTTGCATAAATAGACTCCGGATCTGCCGTGAATAAAGCGGTTACTGAAGATAAATCCAACAAATGTTATTAGAGCGTTAGAGGCGTTGTTGGTGTTTTGTACTGTTGTGCTGTGTATAGGGTGTTTAAAGATAAAATATGATCCACCAGACCTGCTGACAGGAGACTTAGACCTAAACTAAGAAAAAGAAAACAGATTTTGACCCACGACTACTGAACTGTTCCTGGAGATTCAAGCACAGGACACGGGATTAAATCTCTGTGGCCCAACAATTAACCAACTGACTACATGAAAAGCACCAGTTGTGGCCTGTGTGTATGCTACTCAATTTCCAAGATAAAAACCTCTTTCCTTATTGCAGATCTACTGATGCAGTCTCATCTCAAGCTCCACCCACTTGAACAAGATTCCCCTGTCAGCCAGCAGGCGAGGTGACAATTCAGGGGGGTTTAAAAAAAGCCCATCATTTGTGCCCATCAAGTGCCTTAAGTGCAAATATGTCACATCGTAAAACCACAACAATCATTCATTCATTACAACTATGACGTTTTTATTGCTGTCTACATTTTAAAAAAAAAGTGCACTAGTGTTTTTGCACTAATCGATCTCGACTGATTGGTTTTAACCATCCAAAATGAAGGGTGAATGGAAAACCTGCGCTAAAGTGAAGGATCCGATCCCGCCGAGAGTCTATAAGCACTTAAATCAGCGTCATATCAAAGCCAAACACCCCTTTAAGGAACACTTTACACTCCAAACATAGACTAGAACCTTCAACCTTCGTCCTGTCTCTGCAGCTGTGAAAAATACTGAAGGATTCCTGTATGGACGATCACCCCAGCACGCTTGCTATAATAGATTGAAAAAATATAGAAAAACCTAAAGAAAAAAAAATATGTAAACTTGCTAAGCAGAGAAATATATGACCACTGAATATTATTGACATGTCTGACTAATACTATTACATCGTTTTCTTTAATAGGATATTATAGTGTTAGATTTCCTTGTGGCCTGTTTTATTTTCACTGTTGTTTAAAGGTTTTTCAGACGTTCTTTAAAAATGTTTTTGAGAATTTTATAAAGTCTAAAAGTTGGAGACAAAGCAAATAGTTTGAAAAAAATTACAACATGGGAACCAAGACAAAACTCCAGACACTATATAGCCTTAATATAAATACATTCAGCCTTTATAGTTTAGACATTATAGATTTGCAGAACTGCTTTTTTGTAAACTCGAGACTGAAGACTGACGTTCCTTATTTTAAAAAATATATACAGCTTCGTTTAGATCAGTCGTTCCAGGCTCACACTTTTGTTTAATGCTGTTGTTAGAGGTTGAATTTCCAAAAATGTTATTTCTTGTCAAAAACCCAAATTTGTGACTACTACATAGCTGCTTAATTATTTAATGTTGTTATAATAAGATGTAGCCATATAGGCATTGAAAACCGTTTTCTGGACACGCTACTCGTGGTACAGGAGCCTGAGCAGGGAGCTGACTAATGAGTTGATGTTAATTTCAATTAATTACAAAGAAGCTTTAGACAGATTTCTTCTTTTTTCCCTTTTCTGCTAATTGTTAAACCTGATATTAAACATGGCATTTCACAACATACTAAATTGTATGCACAAGTTATAGCACACCTAACTTGTGGGCACTAAGATGAACTTGTGGCCTCAATTTATTATCGTATGGCTTAGATATACTAATAATATCCACCATGGCGCGTCAGAGGATTTGTAGAATCCCCCTTTCTTTGTTTCTGGCACATTTACTTGAATTTAGTGCCCATTTTCTTATAATTGTTTGTATTTTTATTATTTGTATGTAGGATATGTTTTTTGTCCCAGAAATGAACAAACATGTACAAGGGCTTTTCTTTTCAGTCTACATTTTTTTTATTAGCCCATTTTTTCGCTTTATATAATATTATAGTTAACAATTAACCCAATGGGACTGGATCAAATGTCAGACTGAATTGTAACACATTCAGATTCCTGCTTTGACCCACTCCAGTGTTGCAGGATGTTTCTATAATGACACTGTAATTTCGTTTGGCTTTATCCGTCCAATCACTATGCTTCCACCATCATGCTTCACTGACGGCATGCAAAGCATCATTGTTTTATTTGCTAGATTCATCCCAAATGCTAAAATGCTGTCTGATACTTCAGAAAACATTTGTCAAGTGCTTGCATACTCCAGAACTCAAAAGGAACTTAAACCTCTTCCAGATTTCAGCATTCAAGCAGACAAGATTAAATCCCAGCAGAACCAAGTGTTGCTCCGACTGTTGAGTTCTGAGAGAAGTTCAGCAGCAGGGTTTCAATAATAAAAGTCAAAGTGTCCTTACAGTGTTGTTTTGTAGGGGTTTTTTTGATCCAAGAAAACAAATACCAGGGATTTGTCTGGCAGTCAGACTTTTCTACATCAGTAAATGAATGTGTGAGTCCACATGCACAGGTTCTCTTATAGGTATTTTTAACCAGTACCACCTTTTTGAACCTTAATCCTTTTTAATAGATGTCCGAGTTTTCTTTTTTTTTTTTTTTTTTATTCTCTTACATTCAGGTTTTGGTTTAAAACACTCCAGTGGAGATTTAGCAGGAATCTTAAGGGTCGCTGATTCCCTTTTAATGAAAAGCATCCCTGCAGTGCAATGCCTCCGCCACCATGCTTTACTAATGCAGTGCTCAGCGTGCTAAGCAGTGTTGGATTTCCTACTAGATGTAGCTAAAGCTTGTCAGAGCTGATTTTGCAACCTGGCTTAGTCTCTAACATGCTACTTAGCAAACTCCAAACAGGATTAAAAATGTATTTAATCTTGGAAACTTAATAGTGAGTGCCTTGATCAATTATTAGATCATTTATAAACTGAAAAGTGTGTGACTGTCCCTTTCTCCCTTTTTCTTCCAAAATAAAGGTAAAGAATTGCGTTGTTTCTGTTGTTGATGTATGATGTTAAGTTGGTTTTTTTTGTCTTTTATTATTATTGTGACAGATTGTGTTTTATTGAGTATAGCAGATCTGTTAAGACTGATTCACACTGGCAAAGCAACAAATGAACCAACATACCCTAACCTCTAAACTTGAAGTTGCGTCTGTGTGTGTTTCTGTGTATTTTGAGAAGAGTTTCATTTTTTTCATGTGCATCATTGTGCCTTTACTTCAAATCTGTTCATATGACCGAAAACCATCAGGATATATTTTAATATATACAATGCATTCTTCTGTGTATGAAGTAAGAAAAAAATCTTATAATATATTTAAAGTGAAGGTTTTCCTCTGTTAGCGACTTTTAAGGTTTCTTCTTTTTTTTAAAGCTGTTTAATGTTTTGCCAAAGTGTTCTGTAGTCTTTAGTAGGTTTTAAACCCCCCCAAAAAAAAGAAAAAAAGAAAATGAACTGTTTTTATGTTTATTTTATTTCGGGTTTTTTTTGCTAATATATTAGATTCAGCAGGCCAGTTTGAACTGAACGTGGACCTGAAGGTGTCACACATTCAAGTTGCTTTGTATCGCGATCATTTCATTAACACTAAGTAGTTGTTTAGGAAATTTTTTGTTGTTGTTGTTGATAAACAAAACGAACAAAACATTAAAATGCTGAAGCGTCGTCTTCAGAGATTCCTTAATTGAGCTGTTTTCTATTGTGCTAGATATTTGTAACAGGCTTGGCATTATTGTAGGCTATTTATAGTGGTTCACTAGTTTGAATAAAGCATTTTCAAAAAGACAAACTGATGTTTTTGCTTTTCTTTGCTTATCCCTTTGGCTGTCATACAGCTGTTACTCTAATATGCATCAATCTAGTTTTTCACATCTGGAGCCTATTCTGTATTTGTCTTTTTAGCTTTGTGTGATTAAACTAGGAACGCTGATAAACTTTGTCAGATTCCTTGGAGGATAGTTGATGCTTAGGTTAACTTTTGGTGCACCCATTTTTTAGACAAAAGCATTTAAACAGCTGTTAATATGCCACTAATTTGATGCGTTATTTGACAAGTTGTTTGACTTTTTTTTTTACACGCAAATTTTCTCTATGTTAAAATATCCAGTTTGCTTTAATGTGCTACCTACCAGCTGCTTCGACACAGACAGCACTGCTCAAACTGGGAGGCTGTTTTTGCCAAATGTTTAGTTTTAATGTTTGCCAACCCAGATGTAAAAAACTTTTTTTTACATTGTAATTGTAAAGTTACACTGTAACCCGGTTGTGTTAAGAAAATAACATGCGCCAGGCTAGTAGTAAATAGAAAAAATCATTTATTTATTTAATTAGGCAATAAAGAGACTGGAAACTATCTAACCAGCAGGAAAAAGATTCTGCTCCAGTTTGACTGTTTTGGCATGTGTGGAATAAATTACCAACTGTCTTTTTACTACAGACTCTTTTTTTGCAAAATAGAGGTATAATTTACTAAAACATTCTCTTTGTAGAATAAGATTCCTGTTGCCCCTTTAATATCCCAACAATACTAAACATTTAATTATACGTATTTATGATTAATTTACTAAAACATTCCCATTGTAGAGTAAGATTTCTGTTGCCCCTTTAATTTGTGGTAATTGCTGATTTTTTTATTTGCATTTGTTAAACTGGTGTAATTTATGCATTCAGCCACCAGATGAGTTCTAATGCAACACCTTCCTGGTTCAAAACTCTGATTCAATACATCATTCTTCATAAACCTGCAAATACTTTTACCTCAGTATTTTTTTTAGGAAAAGCGTTCACCACACACCCACTTTTCATCTACCAGCAGCCACCATTGGGTTCTGCAGCTCAGATTAAAGCTCTGGCGTAGATACAGAGGAGACATCACACTGGCACTAAGGTTTTTTCTAAAAGTGACTAAGATCCAGGTGCAGACCTGAAAAAGTGGCACCTAATAAAATAAACACGTAGCATAAATATATTTATTCTGCAGCCCACAATTATATTGTATAAACATGGAATAAGGAATAAATTCATTTTGAACATATACCATAATAACAGAGGGAGAGAAAGAGCGAGAGAGAAACAGACTGAAAGAAAAACAGAAAAAAGGAGAGAGAGAGAGAGAGAGAGAGAGAGAGAGAGCGAGAGTGGTAGCATGCAGACAGTCTATAAGTGGTTTTTTTCTTACCTCTTACCTATTTCTACGAATTGTTTCTAGTTACACTATGTTATCATGATGTTCTAGGTTGTTTGAAGAAGCCTGTACCATTCTGGATGGTTTTTTTCCATGTCCACATACTACTGTAATGTTCTACCCCAAAACAGAGGTTTTGGGAAACAGGCCAGTGTGTGTGTGTGTGTGTGTGTTTCGTGCTGTTTCTGCATCACACCTGTTATTACTAGGATAAGTCTCCTCCTGCCGATGACCGGATGAACATTATCTTTCCTTGTCTGTACGTATTAAAAGAAAACGCACCACTTCCACATTTGTTGCCAGTTTATTTGTAACAAAAATGAAACCAAAGAGTTCCACAAATACCCCTGCATTTGTACACGACTTTTTTTTTCTCACAACAAAAGTAGGAAAATAAAAAAGCATCAGACTATTTCTCTAAAATATTTACATTTACTACAAAATAAGAGGTAAATAACAGAAGATGGGTGTCACTTGTGCTCACGTGACTGGGCGGGGCGAAATCTTAGAAACTATTACATCAACGGCTTCAGGAGGGAAAAGAAAAGAGCAGGACAATGGATATTTGGTCTCACGTAATCAACAGTAAGGATTTATTTACGACATAAAATAAAGTTCCAGGTAGAAACTGTTCACATTTCTAGCGTGGAAGACGAAAAAAAAAATAAATTTTAGAATTAAAATGTGGAAAGTTTCATGATGTTTGGATTTTTTGCCCCAGAAATTGTTTAAGATGCAGAGAAACATGTCGAAACACCATGGAAGTCCTAAATGTTTTAGTGAAGCCAAAACCGATTCCGACCAGCTCAAGCTTTTTTGGTGAAAAGTTTCTATTTCTCATGAAAAACAAATTCAATCCCGTCCTTTCGTTTGGGCTTCTGAACACGGACAGATTTACAATCACCGCATTGTGTCTTCGGGTAAACATTGAACACTAAAACACTACAGAAGTGTATATTCTCTTTAACTTCAACACCCCAAAATATCGGTTGTATATCGTAACATGCACACACACACACTGTGATCGTCACGCTCTGTAGTCGAGAATGAACAATGTTTAGTGCATAGAGCAAGAGTGTGTAGCGTCCCCCTCCCCGCGGTGTCATGGTATCAACACCAAGGCTGCTGTCATTGCTCAAACAAAAACACACACACACACACACACACACACACACTATCACCACATCAACAGCTAATTACGTTTCAGGGATGATGCAATGCTTTGCTTGTTGAAAAAAACCCCAAAAACTAAAAAAACAAAAACAAATCATATTTAAGAAACATTTAGTGTAAAAGGACCAGCGCATGTTTTCGGCTGTTAAACTTTTTTTTCTTTACATTTGTTGTGCAAATAATATTAATGTATATTATAATATCATATCATATATATATAATATAGAATTACTTACTGTACATATAACCAGGACCCCTACATAAACATTCTTGAAAAGGGGAAGATGTTAATACGGACTATGCAGCAGCACCTCACTACCTAAAGTTTATTAAACACTGCATGCTCTCCAAATCATTACAATAATAAAAAAAAAGAAAATATACGAGAGCATTGAATCTAATGTCATATTTAGTAAACTGATCTAATTCATGTCAAGAACAAATAATAGAAAAGATTCGTGATTTCGGTCAAATATATGGTATAGATCCATCCACAAACGTGCATGCATACACTTTTTAATGTAGTAACAATATCCTAAGGCCTTGGCAGCATTAATTCTTCATCATTATGGCTTTGTAAAAACTGTGAGCTAGACAGAGACTTATTGATACACTCGTCATAAATTTCAAAGTGGTATTTAAATTTGGTGTGACACGTGTGGATTCCTAGTATACGAAAATTGTACAGAGAAGTGAAACAAACCCAAATTATCAAACACTATGATAAGGCACTACTACTGTCAAAACAATCGGTTGTGTTACCGGAACGTCACTGTGGAGATTTGAATTTCGGGTGCTCTTAGGGTTTTTTTTTGTAAAACATTGTGCTCACTCAGGTTTTTATAGTTTAACTACCTACACGGTGAATGTGCTAATATCTGTAATAAATGTGGCCTGAAAATGTGGCAATGACTTTTAGTAACTAAAGATCTGTTACTAGACACTAAAATAAATTTTATATTAACTAGACCAGCGGTTCCCTGCCTGGAAGGGGGAGGGGTAAAGTGTGTGTGTGTGTGTGGGGGGGGTGTAGCGGGGACACTGAGTTATAATAAAAGGGGGCGTGGAATACTAGCATAAAGTCAGAATAGGAATTTAATAGGGATGCAAAAATATGTTAAAAGTGAAAAAAGGCCGAAAAATTAGTTGAGAATATCTGCCATGCCGAGTTGCACCGGCCGGCAGTGTTCAGCGTGCGGGTTTTACTTTTCCTCTATGGCCCATACAAACACTTTACCGCTTACCGTTTTCTCAAATAACACTGCCACAGGAAATTTTGCTCCTGTTTGCAATAGCGCTGCTAAGAAATCTGTTAAAAATATTGAATACTGTTACGTAGTAATATGGATGTAGATTTATTGCTTAGATATTTTAGCAGGTTGTCAGACACTGAATTTATGTTTATTACTATTAATAAATTATTCTGTAAAAGGGGTTACCCAACAGAAAATAGTTTTGAGGACCGATGAACCACAGAAAAGTCGAATTTTTCAGGTGTTCATTTATTTTTAATTCCAGTAGCTCAGGTAGATTTATATTATTATTTTTTAATATGTAAGATTTAGTACTCGATTAACGATTTCACTGTTGCAAGTACATGTTTAAACGTTGAGAAGACTTTAAGTTAATATGACGGAGTCTCCAGTGTTACTGTTTTGTTTTTTTGTAAGCGTTTTTTTTTTTTTTTTTTACAGCAGAATGCTGTAAAATGACGAGATGCTATAAGTGTTTTGTGCTGACACCCTTTTTTGGAGCAATGGATATTCATTTCTATTACTTCTTTATCCATTTGAGCAGTTAAGGGTTAAGAGTGTTGCTCAGAGGCTCAGCAGTGCCAAAATGGTGGGGTTGGGATATGAATCCATGATCTTTTGACCAGCATTCCAACACCATTTAACCACTAAGCTTCCGTGTCCCTCCAAAGTTCTGATAAAATTTTATCTCTAAAATACGTAATATAAAAAACACTTGTTGAGCAAACGCTGTGCTATCAAAGAAATAAAACACTTCAGGACACCGTGTGACTTACAGCTATTTCATTCTGACTCATCGCTCGACTAACAACTTAATTAACCAACGTGATGTTTTTTGTTTTTTTTAAGAATTCTTTTTCCGGGATTCAGCTATAACATCTGAGAGGGTTTTTCCAGACCACCACATACATATATGAATACTGAACAATTCAACAGGCCACGAAAAACTGGATTATTGTGTGTGCTTTCAGGTTACATCCAAAGTGCAGTCAGATTCAGTATTGCACAGGCTAAGAAGGGTCTCGGCTGCCAGTGGTCCACTACTTTGCCACTATGTGTGTGTGTGTGTGTGTGTGTGTACCTGTGGCGTAGCATTAGCTCAAAACGTCAGTGATTGGGTATTATCCTCAATCTTTTACAAGTTGGCAACTAATCAGTGGTAAAGTAAAGTAAAATCAAGTACAAATCCAGTTGAACGGCATTTAACCGCTCATCTCCCAGCCGCTAGATTTGTTGTTCTGTCCGTGGGGATTATTTTAGAGTTTATCGTAAGGTAGCCCTGAACTAAACTTCACCTTTAAATCAATTCAGCACTAGCTTACATTTCCGAAGCCAAGAACAAGCAGTTTGATGGCACATTCCGTACAGACGGCATAAAGATAGCTGCACTGGGGGGACCGAGGAGATCACGTAGGTGGGAAAGTCCTGCTGGTCCGGAGGAACTGGGAGAAACCAGAGCCGATTTATGTTGCATAGTGATCGAAACTGCCCAGATACTCCAGTGCTGCACGGTAGCAAAACTGGTATTGTTCCTGAGGAGCAGAAACACACACACACACACATTTACAGCATTTGGCAGACACCCTTACCCAGAACAACTTAATCTCTTTCATACAACTGAGCAATTAGGGGTTAAGGGCCTTGCTCGGGGGCCCAGCAGTGGTAACCTGGTGGTGCTGGGAATCGAACCCCAATCTTCTAATTAGCAGGTTAACGCCTTAACCACTACATTACCACCTTTCACACACGACACTCAAGATCCACTGTGCATATTTCTTTGACCTCGGTCATGTGTGTATGAGTGGGTAAGGATACACACCTCTGTCTGTACCATGGCTGGCCTCTGAGTTCGCAGCATTTTGACAGTTTGGAAGATGTCGACCACTCCTTCATAACGCATTCGCTCCAGCACTATGCTTAAAGTGATAAAAACACCTGTCCTCCCAACACCAGCGCTGCAAAACACACACACAGACACACAATGATTCTAAACTAATCACCCACTCCATGCTATCAATTTAGATTAGAAATGGGCCTTTGATAAAAAAAAATTTGAACTGAACTTTCACTTTCCACCAGTTCAAAAAACTAATAAAATTAATCAACCATTTTTAACAATTATCCACAAAATTGTTAAAAATAAGAATATAAACAATCATGTATTGGACATACAAACAAAACACAAATCAGCAAAAAGACAAAGCACAATGTTGCTATAACAAGTACATATAAACTATAAAAATTAGTAAATTGCTAAAAATAAATCAATACATATCAATAAATATCAATCCTCAAATGTCAACTATGAGAAACTTTTTTTAAGGCTGCCAACCGCCCTAAATACGAAAGTCACTCAAAAATGAGTTGCCTTCCATAAGATTTTTAGTGTTTCACAATAATCAATTCTTAATCTTATTCTTCTTATTGCGGATCATCTTCAGACCGTAGGAGTATGTGGGGAGACGGGGGGCAAAGGTACTTGTGAGAATATGTCTTATCTGTACAGATATGCAGAAATTATTACACAACCACTTTATAATAATACTGAGCCGTTTGCAGATGCCTGTTTTTGCAATGTCACACGTACCAAGGTTTTATCAAACGCTCACGATTGTTGATTAACACAGTTTAAGCATAGACCAAGTTTTAGCATAGACCCGCCCTGAGAAGTCTAGACAAGTTAGATCAGTGGTTTCCAAATTGGATGGCGAAATCCCTAGGGGAAAGTGTTAAATTAAGGGGCAAGAAAAGACTAGTGTGAAGTCATCTGATTTTTATAGGCATGCACTAAGATTTTGAAAGAGGGAAAGGTTTCAAATATTAGCCAATATGTACCATGAATGTGTATTTCATTAAGTTGCTATTGGCCCATATGAACACATAAGTTCTACCATATAGCTGGTTATTTGTTAACATGACCTTTATAAATGTCCTTTTTAACCTAAAAAGGTTTTACTAAAAAAATACTACATTAGTTCATTGATAATTAATTACTATTATGTAAACAATGCTGTCTTAGACTTTTAAGTAAAAAGAAACATCCTCAGGGTGACGGGACCTCACTGTGAAATTATCTTGCCTATTATGTGGCTATTTGTGACATATACAAATAATTAAACACAAATTATTGAGAAGATGTCTTGAGAAGATGAAAAGACGTCATGTAATTAACCATGTAATGAATCAGTAATTTATTAATCTAAAGATAAGAATAAAATGCTTCCTAAACATTGATCAACAAAAACTAACAATACTGATCTGAGAAACACCTACTTTCTTCCTTAGTCAGATGGGACTGTTACCTGCAGTGTACTGTGATTGGTCCGTCTTGGCCAAACTGCTCTTTCGTCTTGTGGACCTGACCAATAAAATCTATGAAGCCTTCACCAGACTTTGGCACGCCCTGTTCTGGCCAATCAGTGAACTGAAACTGGCGAACAGTGCGGGACTGGCCGTCCTGAAAACAAAAACACGTTAGGTTGAGTGCGTGTCTGTGTGTGTAAAAAAACAGACCATTTAGTTCCAGAGAAAACAGGTATGGCATGGGTGTGTGTGGATAACTGTGTGTGGTAAAGCAGAATTCTGGGGTTTAAATGGATCCAATTAAAAATGCAGTTTCTATGAACAATTTATTTGGTTTCAGCAAAGTAGGGCAGCACGGTGGCTTAGTGGTTAGCACTGTTGCCTCACAGCAAAAAGGTCCCAGGTTTGATTCCAGGGTCTTTCTGTGTGGAGTTTGCATGTTGTCCCTGTTACTCCGGGTACTCCTCCCACAGTCCAAAAACTAAATAAGTGTGTGTGTGGCCCTGTGATGGACTGGTGACCTGTCTATGGTGTACCCCCCTGGGTTTCGCCCTTTCATAGACAGCTCGGATAGGTTCCAGCAGATCCCAGTGACCCCAAATTAGGGAATAAGAAGGTATAGAAGATCATTATATTAATAAATGGAATTGAAGTAGTGTGTAGTAACAGAATTTAGCTACTGGGATTCAATCCTATTCTATTTATAAAGCAGATTTCTTTCATGTGTCACTAGTAGCTTTTTAAAAACACTTGTATGGACACTCTCAGTATTTGTGTGTATGTGTGTAAGCAACATACTCTGGCATCAGTCACTTTAAATTCCCGCAGTATGTACTGTGGCATGTTGTACTCAGCCATGGGGTCCACCACAAAGTACTGATAGCGAGCTGATCTTTCTGATGGCCAGTACTGGTGGCACTTCTCCTAAAACACATACACATATGCACAATTATACATCTCTAGAATCAGGACTGCAAAATATATATAACCGTAGGGTTGTGTTAATCAGTGTGTGTGTGTGTGTGTGTGAGAGTGAGAGAGAGAGAGACCAACCCTTCCCATCTCTCGAAGTTTAGTAAGCATAACTACAATAGTGGAGTTGTGTTCCCACAACATTCTCCAGTAATCTTCAGCTGTCTCGGCCAGAGGACCCTGCGTGGCGATGTACGCCCTCTGCTGCCTGCAGGGAAAAACAGAACAAGAAAGAACACAAAATTTTACCTCATCAAACAATCAGGACAAGAATAAGATACCACTACACAAAGTATAATATATTTCGGAAACTGAGCTTTTTTTATTTGACTCTTGCTATTAACCATGCAACATTTGTGCTTCTAAGTAAACTGTATAAGAAGCATGAGGCAGAACATTTACAATAGATTCTGGGTTACCACATGTTCACTTCAAACAATTACATATAATAAATCAATAATTAGAATATAAAAACTGTTAAAGCAGGTCAAATATAACCTGAAGACAACCAAACATTTCTTAACTAAGACATGTATACCTTAATTCAGGGGTCCCCAATTATTTTTTCTGTAATAGGGCAATAACTTCCTGTCTTTAATGGAGGGGGTTGGTCTGTAAGATAAAATGGCCAGATTGACTCCCAGTATTATTCTGGAGATCTGATGATATTTTTTAATGTATTTATTTTGTCTCCTAATGCTAGATTAGTTGATTATTTTATGTGTACAGACAAATGAGAGTTACTTTTTAAGAGATAAAAGAAAGATGAGACAAACAGCAGTTTACTCATCCACTTTTGGTTAAATTTCCTTCATTCTATATCCACCTTTCTTTTCCCCACTTTATTGTCTTATTAAATGTTCTCACTAACTGGCGTGCAGTGGCTCCTGCTCCATCACTATAGAATGTACCGTACTGTTATGCTGTATGTACTTTACTGTTGGTGGTGATGAATCTAACAAATAAACCTTCTACCTTAATAAATAAGAGGGTTTTCGTTTAAAGTTTAAAATTAGTTTTTAGATTTTTAGTTTTATACAGATATTAAATGAGTAAAATTAATTGCAAATTAAATATTCAAAACACATCTCAGGTATGGTTTAGCGGGCAAATGGTAGCGCACTGCTAATTGGAAGATCGGGGTTCAATTCCCAGCACTACCAAGCTGCCACTGTTGGGCCCCTGAGCAAGGCCCTTAACCCTCAATTGCTGAAATATATAAAAGAGAAAAGTCGCTCTGGATAAGGGTGTCAAATGCTGTAAATGAAATGTAAATGTAAAGGGCTGGACCAATTGTGGGGCGGGTCATAGTTTAGGGAGTTCTGTCTTAAAGAATCAAACTTCACTGACAGAAAACACTGCATTATTGATCAAAAAGCCACTATTCTCTGTTGCACTATTTTATTTTTCAATATATTTTTCCAGTTGCGTAGTTTTGTCAGAGTGATAGCGCATCAGACACATTGCTGTTTTCTATTAGTTATATCACTAGTGTAACCCACATTGTTTTTCGTTTTATTTTTCTTGTTTTATAAAAGCTCCGCTCCTAAACTCCACTTGTCATACTCACTCAGGCCTCTGTGAGCTCATGCAATTCTGACTTATTGCATTTTGGGAGTGGCCTTTAAGACAGGGATGGGAAAAGGGCACAGTGAATACAGATTTACTGAAATGCGCAGGTCTAATCCTAAAGAATCTTAAAGGTTACTTTGTTTTGCTCAATACAGTTGTGATATATGATTTCATACCTATACCCATCTATAAAGCTGGCGTTGATGTAGTCTGAGCCCTCCACTCCTCGGATGGGCTGCAGTGCCACACGGGTGCTCTCGTACGGCATGATGTTTACCAGCCGGTTTTTAAACTTGTTGCAGGGCAGGTTGGCGCTCACAAACCGGGAGTTGTGTGCCCTTGCATTGGCTAACCTCTGAATAAAAACACAGGACAGAATAGGGACTATGTAAACCTCTAAAACTTAAAAAGTATTATATATGTGGCTTAGAAACCTTTAAAGAAAATTACATCTTTTTTAAACAGGACAATAAATCTACATCAGTTAAAAAGACTCAAACAGGAAGTGTTCTGTTAAAGAAAAAGCATCACTAGTGGACTTATAGAGTAACTAATACTATATACATTTTTCTAACAGCACACCGTTTATAAATTAAGTAAGTAAGTAAGTAAATAGGTAAGAACTGTACATGTACATTGAAACTCTGGTGAAGCAATCAAATCATCATATCACAGGAAATCTGGATAATATCCCAGAGGACTCAGGAAACGAGATGCGGGACACTCTGGACAAGGTTTCAACCTATTCTGTGCCACAGAACGCCTGACTCTTGTCAGGTTATAGAGTAACCACAAAACTATAAAAAATAAAATAAAATAAAAAACAAAAATAACAAAAGTTATTTCCTTACATGGGTTGTCCTACTACTGTTATGCTGATGACACCTAATTAGTTTTCTTCTTTCCTCCAGCCTCTGTCTGGATCTTGGCATACCTGGCAGACATATCATTGTGACTGGAGGCTTTTTCAGCTGAAATATAACTCAGCAAAATAAAACTGCTCTTTATCCCAGCTGATTCCTCCCTAAGACAGGATCTAGCAATCACCATGGGCAATGCACTGATCTTCTCTTTGATCATCCTTGAATTATCCTTTTCCTCTCATGTTGCCAACTTGACACGCTTTATCCTCTAAAACATCATGAGGATTTGACTATTCCTATCTACACAGTTGCATGTGCAGTCTCTTGTAATTTCTAAACTACTGCATCTCATCACTGGCAGGTCTTTCGCTAAGCACAATTCTTTCTCTGCAGATGATTCAGAATGCAGCTGCGCGAGTTGTTTCAAACCTACCAAAATTCAGTGCACCCCGCTGCTGCACTCACTCCAATGGCTTCCAGCAGTTGCATGTATCAGATTCAAAAAAGGGAGCAACATCCTCTTACATCCATTTACCGTGCTCCCTCAGATCCACAAGCACCGCTTAACTAGTCCTACCATCCCCTAAAATGCAAGGTAGTTCTGCCTCAAGACTTTTCTCTGTTTTAGCACCAAGATGGTGGAATGAACTTTTTAACAATGTCAGAACAGCAGAGGCTGTCGAAGGACGATTAAATACCCACCTCTATCTCAGTTGCCTACCACTTGACATTTAATTTAAAAAAAAAGATCCTTGCTGCTCTTTTTTTACAGTTTTTGTGGGTTGATACACTGTAATTTGTGATCTAATGTATCAGTATTGAGCTGTTCAACGATGAGACTTAAAGCACTTTTGTACGTCAATCTGGATAAGAGAGTCTGCTAAATGACGTAAATGTAAATGTAAATGCAACTTTACAACATTACAGACAATTATGACAGAGCTGACATTGGACATTCCTTTCACCAATAGAAAAAAAACAGGAAATCCCAGAAACAGGAAAAACAAATCAAACAGTCTGACCCCTGTGTTGCATTCATTACAAAATTAACCAGACTTAACAAGCGTAATAATATCTAAATAAGATCATCCACAGTTAATAATGTGAATGACTTTAGCATAGCGCTGAACCTTAAGATCTGCACTGTAAAGCACTGAACTATAAAAGCAGTGAAGGGCCACAGCGTATATAGAACTATATGATGTTAGCACTTCATGATTTGAGTCGTGAACTCACTTTAAACTCGTGCTCCATGGCGCTGATATTGTCGGGCGGCTCAGCCTGAGTGAGTCTCTGGATGTAAGCGTAGAGGTTGCGGGCAGGCACCTCGGTGTTGCCGCAGGTAACGGCCTCCAACAGCGCGTCGTATATAAACATATACTGCTCTTCCGTTTGCACCATGTAGTTCCTTTGAGAGCGCATCAGTGTCACGTGACCGTAGACTTCCACGGTCTTCTCCTGCTTCACACGCTCCAGCATGGCGTCAATCACGACGAAGCAGCCAGTACGCCCCACACCAGCACTGCCGCAGATGGAAAAACAGAAACAAAAAAGGAACGAGAAGGAGTCAATTGAGACATGTTTTATATCATCAATAAACTTCAAAACAATAGTAATTATGGTTTCAACATTACTTATTATTTGATGCAACAATGGAGAGCTGCAAAATTGAGAAAAAAGTTAGCATTTCTGCACGTCCTCTAATTTTACAACATAAAACAATATAGTTTACTAAGACCCATTCAGCGCATGTTTATTTAGATTGCATTGAAGCATCTTAACTGTATTAAATATAAAAAAACAGTCCTTGTATTGCTTCCAGTTAAAAGTATTAGTTTTTAGAAAATATTTAATTTAATTTCTATGATTGTATTTAGAATGGTGACTGATAGAAATCAACGCTGTGCAACTTGAGAAAACATTCCAAATACCCAAAAAATTAAGAAAACCCTCAAACGCAAGAAAGAATACTGAAACATGCCACAAATACAGAAACGCCACGAAATGGCACAGACGACAACGGAAATGTTTGAATAGGCCCCTGTTTGTATTGTTCAGTGGCATCCGGTCAGCGGTGTTGGTGAACTAAAAGGCAATATTTTTTGTCTATTTTAACAAATTGATTGTATAATTTCTTGGTCTTTCGGATATGATTAGTCTAAATAATCTAACAAATTACACAATTAACTGAAATGATAAACAGGTCCCAGCTCATCAATTTTTGGGTTCCTCTTGTAACATTATTAACATTAACTGTATTTTGTTGTGTTGTGCAGCACATGTGTTACTGAAATGATGAAGGTGTTTTCTTAGGTTGCGGTGTGATGAGCTCTCTCGGCCAGTGTAATTTAGGCTTTTAAATTAAATAGTTATGTAATAAACTTTTGTTCAGAAACATTTTACTGGCTTTTTGTCAGAATAAGAAATGTCACAGCTAAAAGAGCAGTCAATGGGGTTTTTTTTGTTTTATAGAAGAGACAGTAAGACCTATTAAAATAAATAGAAACTTGGTGCTGCTTCTTTAATAACTGTATTTGGTTTCCCAGTGCTTTATATAGTGCAGGTGAGACAGTCAGTACCTGCAGTGTACTACCACTGGCCCGGCATCTGGTGGATTACAGGCTTTGACCCTGCGCAGGAAGGCCAAAAAGGGCGTGGGGTGTTCAGGCACACCGTGATCGGGCCATGCTGTGAACTGAAACTGACGGACCTCCCGCTTCTCAGTGCTGCCACGCTGCTCAATACACACAACACACAAAGGAAATGCGAGTCAGGCACCAAACAAACAAGCGAGATTATGTGTGTATGTAGAGAAAAACAGAAGAAGAGTGGGTGAAAGAACAAAAGTCATAGAGAAGTCATAGAGAAGATTTTCTGTGTGTGTGTGTTTACCTTAAAGAGAGCGAAGGTCCTGACGCAGTAGGCTGCGAGCTCTATAGTGTCTAGCACAGACACCTGCATGAGTCCGTACGTCTCTGTGCCTCGACTCGGCCAGTACTGATCACACTTATTCTGCACACAGTGAAACTTCTTTTTACCGCTCAAACACACACATATACACACACACACAGGATTATCACATCAGCAGTCACAGCACACGGTTGTAAAGTGTGAGCCGACTACCAAAAAACTGCATGCATTATGAAAAGCGGTGCATTTTTTTGCATTGTTGGAGAAATTGTAATATATATATATATATATATATATATATATATATATATATATATATAAACCTATACAAATAAATAATTGTTATTCCAAACATATATCCAGTTCCTGGTAGTACAGCATTGGGTAATGTCTCATGTGAATCATGAAAATCATACTAGTAAATATTATGTTCTATTTCCCTTTATAGTTTAACTGCATATCATCTTTGACTGCGTTTCAGTGATTTATTTAACTACCACTAACATGCAGTGATCACTTTTGTGAATACTTTTGGAAGAAGCCAGTAGTAGAAAAAAAAAGTAAGGAGTTAAAAGAGTGAAAAGTTTGAAAGTGAGAGAGTGATAAAAGAAGGAGAAATCTTGCCTTGGAGTAGAAATATGAAGGCATCTGGGGAATAACACACAGATATACTGAGTCACCAGCGACAGGATGACTGATGCACATGCGGAACGGGTGATAATAAGGTTTTTAGGTCACTTTAGAGTTATTTTAAAGTAGTAGAGACTGATAGAAGATAGGGTTTTATTTAGGAGAAAGAAAAAAAAGCTTACTGTAGATGTTTTTGAGCTATAATTGTAAAACCACAGACTAATACAATAAACATTCATTATGTTAGCTACATTAACCCGTAAAAAAAATCTTACAAATATGCTCAAATATTTATTGCATATATGTAATATTTCCTATGATCAGTTTGTATTTAACAAAGCACATTACTTTTACTATTTTTATTAGCAAGAGCCTAATGATACGATACATATCACAATACATGGGACACGACACAATATAATCACAATATATTGCAATACAATATTAATTGCAATGCATAAAAAAATACAACTATAAAATTTTATAATATATAAAAAAAAACAAGTACAAATTCGGAGGCACCCAATGTTTTTTTAGCCATGTTCGTTATGAGACGATAGCTGTATGTGTCAGCGACAACTACAGGAGTGAAGGAAGAAAGACTTTTATAATTAAAGAGAGTTCTAATTAAATATTAACGTAAAAGTAAATCAGTTTAAAACATGTAATGTAAATATGTATCGATACTAGTGGTTAGACTAGCGATACACTATTATGGAAAAAAATATTGCGATAGTTTTCTAGTTTCAATATTTTTATACAGCCCTTAAAATGTGTCACTGAGTTTAACTGAAATAATCTTAAAAAATTGTGGATAATATTTTATTATTTAAAAATGTGGTATTCAACCTTCTTTTTATTTTATTAAAAAAGATAACTAAAACAGGTTAAAAGTGTAAATAAGCTCATATTGATTTATAGTTTATATGTATTAATAGGGCAGCATGGTTATAAGCACGGTTGCCTCACAGCAAAAATGTCCCAGGTTCATATCCCCGGTAGGGGCCTTTCTGTGTTTTCCCTGTGTACTCCGGTTTCCTCCCACAGTCCAAAAACATGTATGTTAGATTGATTGGTGAATCTAAAATGCCCATAGGAGTGAGTGTGAATGTGGGGTTGTTTGACTGTATGTTTATGTAGGCGGGTGCAGATGATCGATGGATGAATATAGACGATGGATGGATGGATAGATGGAGGCATGGATAAATAAATGAATGGATGAATGAATAGATGGATAGGAAGATGGATAGATGGATGGATATCCAAATAAAAAAATTAATTATATCTGCTGCCATTTAAATTAAAATATGCCATATTAAAATATGGTGTAAAATATATTGTTAGGATATCAGTTTTTTAATAGTCTTTTCAAACTACTCCATAAACCGATTACATTTTACTGTGTTAACTTTAAGATGGTTTCTCTATTCTGTCTCCTCATTGGAAAGTGGTGGATGGTTTTTTATAGAAACTGAAAAGTGAATTTGTAAGACTAGCGCAGACTTGATTAGGTGTGTGTGTGTGGTGTGTGCACTTACCCTTGATTTCTCCTCTAACTTGGTAATCATGATGATGTTAGCCGTGTGCTGCTCCCACACCATTCTCCAGAAGTCACTAATAGTGTCTGGCATGGGCCCCTGTGTGGCGATGTAGGCGCCTTGCCGCCGGTAACCATCAATGAAATTGGCATTGATGTAGTCGCCGCCTGGCTGGCCTGAACATCAGCAGCAAGAGAAGAGAATTTAAGATGCTATTCTACAGGATAAACTGTTCATCTTTGTAATTATCAACAATATAAATGATATTCAATAGTAAAACATGAAAAACAGTAAGGATTAAACAACAGCTACGTCTGGAATAGCATACAAATTAGGGACTGTTAATAAAGTCTGTTCTATATGCAGTGTGACGATTATGGGTAGTATGACTAAAACTGTAGACGTGAAATGTTAAATGATGTTAAACAAGTACAATTTAACCACAAAAAAATTTTTCCTAAAGTACTTAAAGCTGCATCAAGAACTTGAAAAACTTTTTAAAAATGACAAGTCATCTCTCCTAAGAATGATGAGTCATCTCCCAATATTATGGGACAGTAAAATGTCTATTGTATGTGTATTTCAGAAGTATTTTCAAAAGTAGTCACTGTGATCATCTGGGTACTTTTTGCCTACTGTTATTCAAATACTATAAATTGCTATATAGCATATAATTTCACCCAAATGAGGATGGGTTCTCTGTTGAGTCTGGTTCCTCTCAAGGTTTCTTCCTATTTCCATCTCAGGGAGTTTTTCCTTGCCACCGTTGCCCCCAGCTTACTCATCAGGGACAAACTGATTTCTGTTTCATTTTATCTCATAATCTCTTCAATTGTGTAAAGCTGCTTTGTGACAATCACCATTGTAAAAAGCGCCAAACAAATAAAACTGAATTGAATTGAAATTTAATATAAAAGTATGTGATTTTGGACACAGCAGGTTATTTTTGTAAGACAAAATAAAGAGAAAATTATGCATCCCTTATCTTTCACTACTCATTAAATTTAGATTTAAAAACCTTGGCTGAAACCTAATCTGTATTAAACAGCCACCACATGAGAGTCTCCCACCTGCACACTCACCGTCGCTGTTGGACAGCGCCACTCTGGTGTGGTCGTAGGCGATGACATTTGCATAACGATTCTTTGGTTTGTTAATGTCCAGGTTCGAGTGCTCCCAGGAGAACTGTTGTCCAGGGTCAATAGACTAAACATAGGTAAGTGCCAAGGAAATTACAAATGCAAATGGTTACAGTTTCACAAGTTTCACTCACTGTCGAGTTTAATCACCTTAAAAATTCATGCACATCACAAATCCGGGCTTTTTTATTTTGTGGAAAGAGGTAAAAAAAAAATTGGGTACAAGTTTTTTTAAATTGTTTAAAAAAGATTCTCCCATGCAGGGAAAGTCAAGATGATGATTGTTGGGCATAAATTTAACGCATCTTGTCACTTTTTAAGCATAATCTCACTGTGAAGCATGGTGGCGGTGGCATCAAGGTAATATTTTAACCAGTTTTCACAATGAATTAAAAAACACAGACTTTGATCTGATAGATTATAATTCAAGAATTGAACATTTTGAGAAACTCATGGTAACTTTTTTATATAATGTACAGTTCAGTAATAAGAATAGTAATCCACTGTAACTAATTTACATGTATTAGTCATTTTTATCTGTTAATCAAATTTTTCATGAACAGTCATTCGAACTTTTGCTGTTAAAAAGTAAAGAATTGTGCTAGCATCGTTCTCTAAACCAAATAATTGCATACCTGCAGTACTGCACAGTCCCTTATAAATATACAAATTTCTAACAAGATATTGTCCTAAAGAATACATCAGATGAGTGACACCTCATACCTCGTACTCCTGTGAGAACCCCAAGCTTTCGTTGGCTTTATTTCTCTCTATGTAACTGGGTAACTCTGAAACAGGAACTGGAGGATGAGTGGTCATACCTGCCAATCAGAAAACAAAGAATGAACCCGAAAACAGCCTACACATAAACACACCACACAGCGATCTGAACGGTTAGGAGTGAACTGAGAAAGAGAAACAGAGAGAGAGAGAGAGAGAGAGAGAGAGAGAGAGAGTAGTTTCGCAAGGTATCATCATATAACTGTTGAATCCAGTTATAGGTTTATGTTTTGGCAGGTGTCAGTTTATTAGCGTTTCAGCTCCATTCCATTATGGATGACATCAGACATTAGATAACAGTTATTCTTGTGTTTGTCTTGACCTGTTAATTAGTTAGAATGTGTTATTGTAGATGGAAGGTAAAAGGTCAATCTAAAAATGAACCACGACTAACTTGGTAAACGGTGATAACCAGCAGAACGCAAACCTGAAAAGAAAACAGCATAACTTTGCTAATTGTCATAACGTTTGTGAGTGTGTGCTTTTTCAGCATCTGGTAGTGCCCTATGTTTTTCTATATGTGGACACATTGACTGTAAAATAATACAGACTTAATTGCATTAAGTTTTAAATAAAGTTTCTAAATAAATAAAGATGTAAACACATTATAGTTGTATGGTGATATTAAAGCAGTGACCCATAATGTCCTCTGTCTTGTAAATCATTCGGCACAAATGTCAATTAATAGACTTAGAAAATGCTTAACATAAATTAAAGATTCAAGATGATTACATTTCCCCTAATGGCCGTTAACTGTGATATCACTAAATACAAGCACACCCATAGTATAGTCCCACCCCTGACTTGACAGGTGAAAAGTGGCAGCATAGTGGTGAAGGTGTTGGATTGATGACCAAAAAGTTCAAATCCCAGTACTAACAGACTGCCACTGCTGGGCCCCTAAGCAAGGCCCTTAACCCTTAACTGTTTAGTTGTATAAAAGAGATAAATGTAAGTTGCTCTGGATAGGGGTGTCTGCTAAATACTATAAGTGTAAATGAAATACAAACGTGAAAGGATTTATAATTCCATTTTGGCAGTCATGGTGAGTTCACAAAAGCGAAAAATTCCATTGGTGATGCAAGATTTGCAATCTCAGTTTGGATTATGTCACAATTTATGTGCCTACATATAGAAAACACAACTGCAAATATAATTTCTTTAAATGCCTGCAATCTACTTTCATAGTTCCATCATGACCTGTGTGTTATCCAGCCTTAAAAAAGCAGGTGTTTGGAGGCCTGTGTGTTTTACCCGGTGTTGGAAAGTTAATTCTGCGGAGCTCCACAGGGTCTGAAGGATGCTGGGAACTCATCGCTTTGCCGCTACTAGGGAAGCTGCACTTCCTGCCTTCTAACTCCGCCCGCTTTCTGTAAATGAAAATCACAAGCACACTTTTCTTTCCAACCACGATTTACCTGTTTTATGCATTACTGTAAAATAAATAAAAATCTATTTCATATTTACTGACCTGTCTGGTTTGCTGATTTGTATCCAAGTCATAGGAAGAGAAAATATTGTTAAAAAAAAAACTGATATACTTTTCCATATACACAGTGTACTAAATTAGCCATTTAAACCCTCTCTTTTATTTTACCTCTTAAACAGAAGAATGAGGATGACTATGCTTATGATAAAGATAACAGCCAGTACAGGCCCAACCACCCAAAGCAGGCCCTCCTCTTCATCTACGATTGGTTGAGGCTCCAGGTCTGTGAATGCAACAGGATCCGAAAATGGGCTGGTTGAGTAAACGGTCTGGAAAAAAAAGAAAAGACAAATAATAAGAGGATGTGAGAGCAACACTGAGAGCAAAATAGAGAGAAAGATTTAGATAAAAAAGCCAGACAGATAGAGAAAGAAAGACTTACATTCTGTCCCAGGTCCAAAATAGCGAGCACGAAGCAGACATACTCCTGCCCATTGAGAAGCGGTCGGTTTAGAAAAACTCCATACACACGGCCGTCTCCCAGCTTAAACTCGGACGGAAGATTCTGGAAGTAGGCGCTGATGTAAGGCTTCGGTTCGGCCTGCCTCCGTAATCGCACCGATCGGCTTGTACCGTTGATCATTCTGAGGAGCTGAAAAAAAATATAATAGAATATAAAACAAACTAATAGAAATATAAACTAATATAATATAAAAAGTAATAAATTGCTTTACATCAAAATATATAAATATACATTCTACAATAAATGACGGTCTACAGTATGACCTCTACTCTAAAAGTACCTCATCTAAATTCATTTCATCTGGATCATTCCAAGAATTCTGGAAGTTTCCTCCTCGCTGCCTCTTCAGTGGGACGACGACAATATAGAAGCCCCTACATTGTTTCAAAAGTAAATAAATATAAGTCATAGCTTTTACCTGATGGCATGTACGAAACCGATCCACAAAAGTTAAACAATCCACCTTATTGAGCTCGAATGATGCCTATTGTCTTAGAAAGACAGGAAGGCTTAGCACCTTTAGCGTATTAATGCCAAGCAGCTCAGATCCTTGACAATAACAATAAACTGTTGCTTACATTTACTGAAATTTATCAGTTTTTCTTGATTTTAATTATTCTGTAAAAAGTATTAATAAAGAAACCATGATAATAAGCATTTTGATCATTTTCATTTTCATTTTGACGCCATTAAGTGGTGTTTCCTGGTGGTGGAGGGAACAGGAACATTATCTGCAATAACATCATTACTATGTTAAAAGCTTTAATTGTTTTAATTATATGAGGCTGACCTGACATGGGCGTGTGTGTGCACAGAGGGTAGCTGCAGCATAGCTGTGCTGTCGGAGCTGCTTTTCTCCACTAGTTGTGGTTTTCTGGGCAGCAGGATTGGGGCGGTCATGGCGTCTGCCCGGTGCTGCAGCCCCTCGCTGCCATCTGCTTTATTACTCAGGAGGAACGTGTAGAGAGATTGCGGCTTTAACTCGGTGAGCCGATGCAGCCCGAGCTGTCCATCTACCTCCAGTTTACGCCCATCGCCGTATGTGATCTGAGAGATGATGTGTATAACGACGGTTTATGCAACTTTAAAATCAGAACTTTGGTAAAACACTGGCACTGGTGTTGTACTTACGATAAAAGTCGCGGGTTTGTTCGGTGCGGTTCGGGGCTCCCAGGCGAGCCAGACAGAACTTTTCATTGCGGCTTTCACACGGAAGTTCACTGCAAACACTACAGGAAAAAAGTGCACTGTTTAGTCAAAGAAGTGAGATTTAAACACTATCAAGTGTAAATACAAAGTGATTAGGAAGTGTAGGAACAACCTGGAACAACACGCTCATCAAACCACACACAGACACACACAGACACACACACACACCGAGGTATAAAAGCCTGACTGACATGATGACAAACCAAAAGACAGATGCAAATAATAAAATGTAAAAAGAAGTACATGCTATTGTGCATACATGTGTGTTTGTATAAATATTTTGTATTTGGTTTTGTATGAAGGTTAAACTGCACAACCGTATGACAGCGCCGATGAATATATTCTGTTCTGGGTCTCTTGAGGAATGTTGTCGTAGTCGGTTTGGGAAGCTTTTGAGGTTGTTGCTATGGTGTGACCTCGGGCATGGGGAGCTGCTTGTGAAGATTGTAATAACTGGGGAGAGGACGCGGGGACATTCAGTATGGATTTTCACACACAAATAATAGATTGAGTGTGAATTTAATAGCGTGTGGATGTCTGGCATCTAAATAACTGCTACTGACACCATCATAAATTAAACAAGCGTTTTACTGCACAACAACTTGAAAGACATACTCGTTTATTATATATTTTGATGGATGATTGAATTATATTCGAAATTTTACATGAAAAACACAAAAGTCCACAAACGTGCCAGTACATCATGCAATGTTTACCACAAATAGGTCAGGGCTATCTCTAGATTCCTAGATTTCCTTTCCTCATACATCCATTCCATTCATTTTTTTACACCATAATTTACCTGACCTCCCCAAAATAAGCTTGCTATTGTGTGTCATTGCCTGCAGCCTTTTCTTTTTTCCTTTTAATTCAGCGTGTCAAACAGACACGCCATTAGGAAGACGAAATATCCACTGAGGAAATGTTCTAAGGCTGAGACGAGGGTTTCTGACCCAGCCGCATGGTTTGTAAGCGCTCGGCTCATAAGGGCGTTAATAATTCACTGGTGAGTTAAAGCAGAAAGATCTTTGGAGTATTCAGTCTAGTATGGGGGCATTTTTTCAATTTAAACACATTTTTTATGTTGTAAAGGTTATTTAGCAGGAACAGGTTACAATACGTCTACAAGCATTGATCTCAGCTTTTAATTAAATCTTGTCAGGGCAATAACAAACTGAAATCCTCTGGCATTTGATCTCAACATGCTAAAACTGAAGCGTCCTCTGATTTAGGTGTTACTAATTCGAAGCGATAAGAAAGATCATAGGTTTAATTCTTAGCTCCACTAAATTGGCATTACTGGGCCTTTGGGCACATCTGCTAAATGTTATATAAATGCAAATATATTTTTCTGTTTTAACAATGTAATTCCTTTACTATTATGGCTTCTGTTATAGTCTTTATTGTCTTTAATGTAATTATTACTTTATTTTAAAGTGTGTGTGTGTGTGTGTACATACGAGTTTGCGGAGTCTGTACGCTGAGTTCGCTGGTGAAGGCCCCCACGCCATGTTTACTACGCGCCGCTAGCTGAAAGGTGTAGGTGGAGAAGGGCTTCAGATTCTTTAGCGCGTAGCTGGAGCTTGGTTCAAACATGATCTTCTGCAGAAAAGAGGGTTTAGAACTCAATGTGTGTGCACATCTGTACATTTTAGCAGCTGACAACCCATATAAATCCCCTGATCAATATTGTATAAGGAATCATTCAGAGAGAGTTCAACCGAGACATCTGCACAGCTGTGATTCTGACATGCTGCTTTGATGTTGGCCAACTGTATCTGAAAGTAAATGTACTCTTTTGCCACTCTTTTCAATAAAACTTAAAATATACACTGTACGCCCAAAACACTTTACCAGCAATTTCACATAAGTGTGTACGGCCCAAAATGTTGCAACAAAGCACACAGCAGACAGTGTCGCATACAGTCTGAAGCGCCCAGTGTCTACAATGTTCTAGCATTCCATTATTTCTTCAGTGGATTTGGGAGACTCAAACCCTGTTCCAGCATGACAATGTCCCTGTGCACAACCCCTGAACTCCATGAAGACATGCTGTGTTCTGATTGGAGTGGAGGAACTCGAGTGTCCTGTACAGAATCCTGATTCTGACTCAACCCCTTTAAACTGAACACCTTTAGGATGAACTGGAACACAGACTGAACCCCAGACCTCCTCACCTCAACATTAGTGTCTGATCTCAATAATACTATTGTAACTGAATGAACACAAATCCACACAGTCACATGACCCAATCTAGTGGAAAAACCTGCACAGACGTCTGAAGGTTATTATAGGATGAAGAGTGAGACTAACATCTGGATAATGCGTTAAAAAAACCACATTTGTATGTGATGGCCAGGTGTCTAAAATCTTTTGGCCATATACTATAATTTATCATTATTCACATTATTTACTTTAAAAAAGAACGTCAAGTTAGATCTTATGTTTAAAGTTTAAAATTTTAAACTTCACGGCATGAGAAAAAAAATAGTAAATACGAAGTATTTTATGAACTGCTAAAGCCGTATTGATTAAAATAACAACAAGCCAAATGTGAACCGATTAATAATAATTTCTGGGATCCAGAATAATTCATATGTAGCATTTTTTTGGTGTGCATTCATAGTATTACCTCTCACCTGCTCATAGTATCACCTTTTACCTGCTCAGGAGCAGCTCTTACCTGCTCTGGCTGATCTCCAAGTCTGTATATGAGTTCGTATCCGATGATGGCGTCAGTGCCACTGTGAGCTGGTGGAAGCCAAGAGAGCAGTACGCTGGTCTCTGACTTCACCTCTGCTTTTAGCTCAGTGGGCTGTGAAGGAACTGGGAATGGAACAAACGCATTATGGTGTAAATGTAAAAAGGGCAGAATTTATTTCAACTCATGTGCTCATGTGTACTAATAATAATATCATACAAAGCAAACTGCTCAGGGTGTCCTATCAGAACACAATATGTATATAATTGCCAACAAATAAAATACAGCAACTATCATCATCATCATCGGCAGACAACCTTTTATACAACAGAGGAGTTAAGGGCCTTGATCAAGGCCCAGCAGTGGCAGCTTGGTAGTGCTGGAATAAAACCCACAATCTCCCAATTAGGAGTCCAACAGCTTAACTACTAAGCTACAACTCTCCTCCAACAATATTTAATTAGCTGTATACTTTATAGACTATATTTATCTAATCATTACATTTGAGTGGAAATTACACACACCTCCAGTTTTGGCAATGATGTGCAGGTCGCTGGAGAGAGGACCATCTCCCACTGCAGTAAAAGCCAGGACTCTTATATAATAGGTCTTGTTCGGTGTTAGATCTCTGATTGTCAGAAAATTTGCGCCACGAACGATCTCCTTCTCCCACTGGTTGACTTGCAAGGATGAATCAGATGTGTAGTACACCCGGTAGCCTACCACTTGTCCGTTTGCCTCTTCTGGCTCCTCCCACTGCACCATTGCTGTGGACACGCTAAGCATGCGTCCTCTGACTCTGCGCGGCGCTGAACTTGGGGCTTGCTCTGCTGTTCGAGCTTCTACCGTAGGACTCGGAGGACTGCGGCCGATCGAATTCACCGCTATTACGCGGAAATGATATTGCGAGTAGGGGCTGAGGCCACCAACGCTGTACCGTGTTGTCGCCACGGCATCAATCTCTTTAAAAGGGTCGTGGGAGGAGGCGGGTCGGTGCTGGATGATGTAATAGGAAACAGGAAGTGGGTTTCCGCTGTCCCACATCAAGGTTATACTGGTGGCTGATCGCTCCATGACAACTGGGGCGCCTGGAGGATTTGGAAGGGCTGGAAAGAAAGCAAAGGAACTTGCTATTACCTTCTGAGTATATGAGTAGATCTATATTTTTATAGGGACGCACTAATACCATTTTTTAAGACAGAGTATGAGAATTAATAATTTTTTTTCTCTGGTATTCCCCCAATACCGATACCTGTTCTTTTTCAGGATGTTAGAATTTTTGTATGGCTCGCGGGTTATCTTTTGCTATTTTTTTTAGCTACAATTACTGCCAGTGGGCAAATTTTCTGTGCTAACTTTTGTGTTTTAATTTTCGATGCTTTATCTTATTATAAGTATTAATTTTTGTCCCATTTTGTAAAACAAAGTTTGCAGTCACCCATGTGCGATTTGTTATCATCAATATTTCTACATTCTGACATTCTGTCACTGCTGCCTTTGTTCCCTTAAAGTTTTTTCAATGACATCAGAAGAGGTTTTGGTCTTTAGTATCAAAGTGTTTTTATAAGTACTAGTTTGCAAGCTCAGAATCGATATCGGTGCAATCCCTAATTTTTAACATTTTATTTTACATACTGTTTTTTGTTGAAGGTGCAATTTGATTTCGTCTCGACCCCCGTGCTCACACCACTCCTAGAGTAATGCAATAGTGGTAGCACCATGTTGTAGGGATGCTTATGTAAATGTAAATGCATAAAATATCTAATAAATACCCTACGCTAATAATCTAAGCACAAAAAAGTTCAAAAACGTATGCAGCTTTTGAACGCATCCCGAAGGCCCTTTCAGTATTGTGGGGTCCACTCTTTTAAAAAACCTTTTCTAAGAAATATCATAAAATTTGTAAGCTTCAATTGGCTTGCTTGGCTTTCCACTGACACAAACACATTTTTATTGGCTCCTGTACGTTCACGCAATTCGGTATGGTTTGTTCGTATGTTAATGCAAATTCCTTGCAAAATGTCAGCATTTAAAGCGGAAACCTGTATGCCAAGGTTCCCCAGTAGTACTAACATAGAAACTCAAACCTTTCTTTTAGATAAATCTTGTTTTGTTTTCTATATTTTATCATTGTCACTAGCTAGGGTAACTAGAGTGACTAGCTTGCCTTTGACTGTGATCTGTGCCATGGTTTCGATAACGCCGAGAGTTGACATGGCCACGCAGGTGTAATTGGCTGACTGTCGCACATCTGTAAGTTCCAGCACATTCTTTCCGATGGGCATGTCATCCTCTGGTGTCAAGTCCTCCGTTCCGAGCATCCACTTTACATAAGGCATGGGGACGCCCACCGCCTGGCATGTGATATTTACCCCTCCTCCGGGCATGACTTCGTAATCCATGGGTGGTACAGAGAAGCGAGGAGGGATCCGGCGCACTGGCAGAAGGGGGAGGGGGTACAGGACAGTTGGAAATTGTACTTGCAAAGAACTAGTTATTAACGTTATATCAACATTAAATTTAACTCAAAATTATGGTATTTAAATATACACATAGTGTAAACACAAAATTTAAAAAAGTTCAAGCTAACTTTAGCCAACTGCATGGAAAAAATACTTCTACAAAATGTAATTCAGTAGTAATATATAAGAGTTACTGGGGTTATTTACAGGATTAGAATTAAACACGTGCATGACTTACCGTCTCTCAGCTCTGAAGAGAAGAAGAGAAGCGGAGGAAAGGCAGGAAAAAGGAATGATGACGACATGGTAGAAAAAAGAGTTGATTTTAGAATAGTTAGCACTAGCTCCTGGTGGTGATACAAGAGAAGGGTAAGACATTTACATACACACAGGATGCTCTTTATTGAATTACACTGGTTTTTGGTGAAAGCAGATGGAAATAGCTGAATGAAAAAATTGGGCCTTCATAGGAGAATTATAATATATGGAAGAAGGTCCTGCATCTGATGCTTCAGCATCCATAATCTATTGTACTCTAAAAACAGAGGGGAAGTGGTTAAAGTATTGGCCTTCTAATTGGTGCTGAGCACCACTTATTTACCACTGCTGGGCCCCTAGGCAAGGCCCTTAACCCCCAATTGCTCTGTTTCATAATGGGATAAGTGTAAGTCGCTCTGTATAAGGACGTCTGCCAAATGCTGTAAATGTAACAGAAACTTATTAGCGTACATAATTTTTTTTTACATTTAAGACCCCCACATATCAGGCGTTAATAGATCCGTGATTAGAAGTCAGCCTGCTGCCACTACAGGGGACCCTAAACAGGTGCTCATTTGAAGAAGAAAATGAGATAAATGTAAGTCGCTCTGGATAAGGACATCTGCCAAATGCTAAAAATGTCAGAAATGTGTTTATTCGTAAAAACTTTTTTTTAACCCACCTCTGACGTAGAGATTAGCGGGTGTTGAGTAACGGGTCCCTTCGCTATTCGTAGCCACGCACTCGTATTTCCCCTGATCCGTTTCTTCACTTCGATCGATCTGCAGTGCACCTGAACACACGCGTGCACACACACATGCAAACACACACATACATAGAATAGGAGAATTTTTCCTCCTTGTTTTTTTTTATAAAATATCTTCATAAGGTTTGACATTTGTATATCCAATCTGAGAATGTGTGTGTTTTATGTCAACCTAGCATAGGTTTGTGTGTGTGCATCAATATAACATTGTAGCAACATTCTGGCTTTCTGGCACATGTTGGTCACAGCTATAAAATGCTGGTTTCGGACAAAAAAACATTCGTTCATTTTTCCACATCCAAAAGCTACAAAGAATCAAGTAACAAAGAGGTTAAAAAATACATCCTTTAAGTCACCCAGACAAATATTTAATATGAGGCCTTCAAAAAGACAAAAAATCCAATAGTCAGAGATTAGAAAGATGAGTGTTTTTTGGAAAGAAAAAAAAACAGACAGTGTCCAAGAGGAAACTTGCTAAAAGATGAAATGAAGCTTTATTAGAAGTGATGAATGCATCCACAGAGGGAGCAGAAGACTGGTGCAAAAAGAAAAAAACAGGTCAAGAAAAAACATTAAGATAAGATCAAAAAGTTTATGAATTATTTTATTAATCTTAAATTATTATATCTTATATTCTTATTCAATGTCATTTACGATAGTGCAGCTTTGTGTGGTATGAAAAATACCAACCCCTAACTCTCTTAGGGTGAATCAATGAAAACATGAATGTGATGGTCAGATAATGATGACACAGATAGATTGGGAAAGAGAGAGAGAGAGAGAGAGAGAGAGAAAGAAAGAAAGAAAGTGTAAATAGTAAAGAGGTGAGTGAATGGGGTGGTTAGCTTTAGACTCTTACCTCGGATTGGTGTACCCCCTGGATGGGTGAGAATGAACGCAGATGAGAGATTAAAGAGAAGAGTTAGTGCAGCGAGAGCGAGAGAAAGGGAGAGAGAGAGAGAGAGAGAAGAAAGAACGAGAGAGAAAAAGAAAAAAGAGGGAGAAAAGGGCATGTAATTCGTGTCTTAAGTGCTAAACGGGTCACTATAAACATAATTCCTTTAGTTCCATACGATATCAGCATGACAGAGCATAAAAACGGGAATGGGGCGGGGCGGGGCAAAGGGGGCGGAGCAAAGAAGGAGCAATTCCCTTCCTGGGAATGTCCGCAGTAATGCACAAGGGCTTAACACTCAAGACAGGCAGATTCACACCCACATGGGAGGAGAAGCTGAAACGAGGAAGCCTCGGGTTCCACTGGAACATTCGGCAATAAAGGAAGAGCAATAAAATTTTGGTGAGCTAGACAGGGACAGGAGAGAGATAGATAGATAGAGAGAGAGAGAGAGAGAGAGAGAGAGAGAGGGGATAGATGTAGGTACTCTGATGGTAAGGGGTGAGACAGTGAGCCTCTGAGTGAGACATTTAGGGAAAGTGAAAGTTTAAGTAGCACATGTGGGGGGGGGGTAGCACTCAGGTGAACATGACCATCTCTACGTGATGACAGTGTGGATTATTAGTTCTCATTGTGTGTGCGCTCAGAGAAGGTGTGGGTGTGTGGGCGTGTGGGTGTGTGTAGATATTTCACAAGTCTGTAAAATCAGACCAATTATATTGCTAAGTGAAATATAACATGATCATGCAGATTACTAACGCTGTAGTAAGAGTGTGGGTGATCGTACCAGTGTGTGTATGTGTGTGTGTGTGTGTGTGTGTGTTGTGCCTTAAAGTAACAGACTTACCGAAAGACTCTGTCGATCAAAACATAGAGAGAGAGACAGCACATGCATCACATAACGGTAATTTTCCATGAAAAAAGAAACTAAATGTGAGTGTGTCTGTATGTGTGATTGTAAAACAAAAGAAAAAGCAACAGAAACAACAAAACATTCATTGAAGACTAATACAGACATTAGAGAATCAATTTCCAGCCTGAATCTTTGGACTTTTTATTTAGAGAATGTCCCTGCTAGCATTTTCAGTCGATTTGAGATCACACTATAAAGACATTGCTTAAGCATCACTTCTACCCTCTCACTACCCAAAAGTAACCACCGCAGTGAGTTTAAGCATGCTGGACATGAGATTTCACAATATTTTTTTTCGCAATTCTCGGAAATGGAAATACACATAAGTAATAAGTAATGACAAGTTTTCAAACTGTGAACTAGGACTGGAATTGTCCTTATGTTCTATACAACGATCAGGCAGAACATTATGATATATCGGGTTCTTTCTTTTGCTCCCAAAACAGCACTGACCTGTCGAGGTCTGGACTCCACTAGAGACCCCTGAAGGTGTGCTGTGCTATTCGCTCCTCACATGCATCAATAAAACTTGACAGGCCATGACCCTGTTGCCGGTTTAACACTGTTTCTCCCTTGGACCACGTTTGACAGGTAGGGCAGAACATGGCTAAAGGAACAACTTAAGGAATATTTCCTTTTTAATATTTCTTATTTATGATGGCAAAAACAAAATTATGTTTAATTGAACATTGATAAAGCCACACATCATATTGTGCTTTGTTATGATAAAAACATTAACTTAAGTGCACTAAGTGCAGCCTATCACCTGACAGGCACCTGTCCCCCCCGGTAAAGGGCAAAATGGTCGGTCAGTTTTGGCCTTGTTAAACTTTCTCAAATCCTTATGCAAGCCAATTATTCCTAACTTGCTGCCTAATATACAGAATATTCCACAGAATATTCCACCCACTAACAGGTGCCATGATGAAGAGCTACTCAGTGCTATTCACTACACTTCTCACTGCTCATCATGTTATGCCTGATCGGTGCATATAATGTACTGTATACTGTTTAATGTCTTTGAGACTGTGAAACATGACCCTGAGGTTGAATTATGTCCTACACATTCAGGGTATTAATCTTATTCTTTTTTTCTCCTTGTTATAATTAGTAGCATCCTTTAAAAGGCAACACAGAACGGGCTTTTTAATAAAATTACTAACACAAGAGCTGCTGTTGCAGAAAATTATTCACTAACCACCAGATGACCATTCAAAACTGAGAACTGAGCAGCGCTGACAGGCTTTCAGCAGCTGGTGTTGTTCTTGTGTCAAAAGGGAGACTTGATCATTTGCAGCATAACAGTTGTAATTATACCAATCAGCTGAGATTAGGATAATGTTTGTGTTTTGTTTATATGTGTAACTATTATTCATTTGTATCTATTATTTTTTCTTTTTCAATAATAAAGGCCTTTGCCTTTAGGTTTTAAATTCCACAGCCTTTTTGAATTCTTCTTATATTTCTTTAATTATTACTGCTGTCCCTCATGCTTGGATGTGTAGCTTGTCCTCATCATTTATCTTTTTTTTTTTCTTATTAAAGTATTTATGTCCATATCGCCTTTAACATACAGACGACCAGAGACGCAGGTTAAATACAAGAGATTTTCAGGTGCATGTTTGATGTGACTATTACTGTATAACTTTACCATTACCTCATCACTGACCGGGTCGTACCTGAGCGCAGCTGTTTGATGCGTCCGTGACTGTGTGTGTCGATGGGAAGGAAGTCCTTGAACCAGGTGATCTCTGGATCTGGCATGCCGCTGGCTGCACACAGCATGGTGGCTGTGCGAGAACGTTCCACCACTTTCAGCTGAGGACCCATGTCTATGGCTGGGAAGCCAGAGGGAAGCTGGTCCTCTGTAATACACACAAACAAACAAACAAGGTTGGCATGTGTGATACCACCAATTTTGTCAAGAAAACAAGGAGGATGTCGAAATTTAGAAGGACATGGGGAGGAGGTGTATATATCTTTCCCTTAATGATATATATCTTCATCTTGATTACATATATCTCCCCTTTAATGATATATGATATATGTCATTCTCCTGATGAAAGAAGTCAGAGTTCAGAGGTTAAGGAATAAGCAGATGAGGAGCCAGAAAGTTTCTAAGTAGTTTATTAAAGGAAAAGTAGAACTACAGGTTTTGTGTCGTGTCTGCCTTTCTGTTGTAAATTAACAGCAATTAAATGTGTCAGCTCAGCAGTGGTCTCAGAGGAGCCAACACATGTGTGAGAAAAAACTCGTACATGAAATAGCGGAGGAAACATCACTGTGGGGTGGAACTGAAGTAAAAGATAAATAAAAATACTACAGGGATTAAAAAAGAGAGTTGTGGCCAAGATGGCAGCTTCTGCAAGAGATAACAAGTGATTCTGTTCACACGTTGTTGATGTAGCAGGCACCGGCTCCAGCTTTGGCATCAGACTACCAGCCCCGTATAATAGACGATGTCTGAATCCCTGTTCCAAGGAGCAGTGATGCTCTGTAGGTCCACGTTGTTGTGATATCTGTTCCACAAACTATTTTACAAACAGAAGAACTGATTTCTAAGTCAGTGATCCTTCGGGAAAACGCTTCTCCCCGTAAAGATTTTTTTAACTAGTCTGGTGTAGCCAAGTAGGCTGAGTAAAAAAAAACTTGCAAAGTAGGTTGGTCTTTTTCATAAGAAAGCAAGGGTTTTCTTACCACGCAGCACCGTAAGGCGGGTGGAGGCACTGATCTCTCCGGCTTCATTAGATGCAACGCACTCGTATATTGCCTCATCACGTGGCGTCCGCAGTGGCTGCACACGCAAGACTGACCCAGAGCCGTCTTCAAACTCGATCACCTGCAGAGACAAACAGACAGAAAGTAAAAAAAGAAAAAGGAACAGGTAAAAGATGTGGTATAGGAGAAAGAGATAAAGTGAGCAAGAGAGAGAGAGAGGCAGACAGAGAGAGAGAGAGAGAGAGAGAGAGAGAGAGAAGAGAGAGAGAGAGAGAGAGAGAGAGAGAGAGAGAGAGAGAGAGAGAAATACTAAAAGCAGTAAGCTCTTTTATTTTCTGACCTTTTTTTACTAGATACACATCTCCAATTTATTGATTCTCCGGAGGGGGAAATCAGTGAAATGTGTGTGTGTGTATGTAGAAATCCATCAATTCAATCTCGTGCTGATAAAGCAAAGGTCACTCTTTAAACATTTTTTTGCACATAGGGTTAATAAAAATAAAATTTCTTTATAACTACATAGCTTGTGTGTGTGTGTGTGTGTGTGTGTGTGTGTGTGAGCATGTGTGTCTGTTGAAGTGCGAGAAACAGATGTCTGCAGCTTATCTTACACAGCATATGGATGTCTATGTGTACGAATTCAATTCCAGAATCCTGATTTACTAGCACACAGTAAATGAAAACTGTGTGTGTGTGCGTGTGTGTGTGCGTGCGTCTGGTGTGTGTTTACCTCAAATCTCTGGTTGGTGACTTTTTTGCCCTTCCTGCTCCAAGAGATTCGGGGCTGCGGGTCTCCTGTGGCCTGACACACGAAAGAGGCCACGCCCCCCTGCACGCCTGTCTGGTCAGTGGGGGTTCGTGTGAAACGAGGTGGATCTAAAACCCAGCAGATTAAATCAATAGGATTTTCTTCATCGCACTCGACTGTATTAACAACTTTTAGACAAAATGGTATGCGTCACAGGTTTAAAACAATAAGGCAACATGTAAACAATCAGAAAATGACTGAGGTGATTAGATAACCGTTATTACACTGTCTTCCTCAGGAGATGATTGCGGAATGAACTGTGAGACGATGCTCTGATTTCTGTTAGCTTTTCCGCTTCATGCTGTCACACGCCTGGCAGACCCCCAGTGCGCCACAAAAAACACTCGACAAATGTGAAGTTGGCTTAATACTAGTTTCCACTGACTCCGCTTTTATTTTAGTTTTAAAGTTTAGGAGGCTGTAAGCGGATCTGGCGCTGCCTCCTCAATCAGAGGAAGAATAGCACAGAATGTGGGTGGGATGGTTTGTATGGATGCTGCACAAACGCTGTTCCGCCATTGATTCCAAAAGAGGACGCGGTATTTGAATTTTAAGTACCGGGTCTTGCACCGTGCTATGAACGTTGTTTAAGCGACAAATAAACTGTTACATTACTTAATGCTGCTTAAGTCTCACTGCTGCTCCTGAATATTTTTTTTTTTTTATAGTTGCATAAAACTAAACTGTAAATGTGTTCAGTCAAACACATAAGCATTAGTTTAATAAGAGACAGGAAAGAGATATATTTAACACTTATTTAATAAAAGAGAATGCTGTAGAAACCTGTATTAATAATAGTTTGGAATTTTTCTCTAATATTCTTTCACTATGACAGTGAAATGCACTATTCCCTCCCTCAATCGGTAGAAAACGTGGTTAAAACCTGCTCATGCTGCTATTTACCCTGAAACTGGTACAAATACTGTGATATAAATTATTTGGTCATATCGTTCAGCACTACCTATACGCCACTTTTGGGCTCTTTTGTGCGAATATATTTTGTTAACACTTATTGTATTCGATCAGTAGACTAACTTATTGTTATACTTTTAAATTTAAAAGATTTTGTGGTATTTTTTGAGATAAAATACCATTAAAATGCCTCGGAAAATCCCCTGTAAATGACTTTAAGGAGGCAAATATTAAATATTAATAAAATTTGTGTGCATCTAAATTTTTTGTCTGTGCGACTAACTTTTTAATATTAAATGAAATAAATTTAAGCGTTGAGCCCTGGTCATTCTTCTAAGTATTTTTCATATGCCATACATCAACACCACATTTACACCACCGTTATAAAGCCTATATATATATAATATATAGTAACTGGATAAATAGCTTAAAATTGCAATAAAGCAACAAAAAAAGCAATTTGTGTTTGGGGTTGTAGTGCACAGAACATGATTACATCTAGGAGTCGTAGAGAAACGTATTATTGTGCTAACCGTTTGTTTTTTCAGTTTCTTTCTGCTCTTAAGGTTTGAAAAGGTCTCTAATTCATTTAGGTTTGTTTGATTAGCTTGTCTCATTATAGATGGATGATTCACATTCACGGGCGTTTAAGATCAAAGCTCTCTGTTTAAATGTAGATAATCTGTGCAGTCCATCTGCGCTGGAGTGGATTTCCTGACTATCTGGCAGCCGCATGAATGAGGTCAGTGGGTGAGGAGCATGACGCAGTGGACGCTCGCACTAATCGCCATCCTGCTTTCTCTGATCAAGAACAAAGAGTTGCGCAAGCTGGGCTTTGGCACAATGCACGTGGAAAGTGTGTATGTGTGTGTGGAGGGAGGGTATCGCCAGATAAAATCGTGACATCCTGTTTACACAGTGTGATTTCTGCATGGTAAAAAATTAATCCTGCAAAACGCCCACGCAGAAGCAGCGCTTAAGCACAAACAAAGGTTTCCACTGAATAAATATTCCAAACAGGAGCTGGTGAGTGGACCTGTGTATCGATTAGGAGTCCAAACGCTGCGAGGCGGAATGTAATTAAGCGTAATAGAGGAATTTATTAAGACTCTAAACATTGCACCTTTATGTTTAGGGTGTCAGAGCGCTTTCGCACCGATTAGTCCGACTTTCCTCTTTCTAAGTGGAATCAAAAACACACAACACATCTGCTTCGATTTCGGCAGCTGGATTGAGTCGTTTTCTTGCTGCAATCAACACGTGCCAAGGTTCATTTGGAAGCCGGCCGAGACCACCTCGCTTCAATGCTCTCGGGACGATTGATTTGCTCTGTGCAGGAGTGTGATTGCTCTGCGCTCACCTCCCTAAAGCAAAGCACTGAGGGGCAAAACGCACCAGGATAAGGATGGTATGTATGTGTGTGTGTGTGTGTGTGTGTGTGTGTGTGAGAATAAGAAATAATAAGATAGACAGAAAAAGAGAATTACTTTGAGTGTATGTGAGCGGTAGCACACTCAGCAGCATCGGCAGAACAAGCTGGATGGCGGCTTTAAGGATCATGTGACCTCTGGCCATCCTCTCATTGGCTCGTCTCTGACTCCTGAATCATCAAGCTCTACAGATGCTCATAACCTAAAAAAAAAAAAAAAAAAATTCCAAAGGAAGCAACAAATTTCAGCTCTGTCAGATTATTTATAAAATTTATACAGTGGAATAAATAAGAACACTAATGAGGAAATCATTCTTTTTGTTATATTTTCTTTGTCTAAACACGAGTTTTTTCTTGTCAAACTGTACAAACATGATCGCCATGGCAGACTGTACAACAGTCAAAACCTTTTAAAGGCACAAAGACACCTCGACTCATCAGTAACTCGCGTCCTCTCACTGAATTTTAGTAGACAGCAATTAAACACCAGCGACGACACGTCACACAAACACTTATTTTCTCTCTGTGACTCAATTAAAGTTTCTTTTCTTGCTGTTCTGTCCATTGGAGCCGTTTACACATTTTCCCAAGGCAAGTTTGAAGTTGTTGAGCTAATTGCGTTAAGGGGTCCCGCCGCTCCTGACGGTTCCCGGTTTGACGGGCGTCGTGGAAAAGTCACACTGCAGAAAAGTGTCTGAAAATGTCTAACTCTGCCAGAATGTCAAACTATTGGTCAAATACAGCGTAGGATTACAGAAATCTTTTAGAATTTCAAAATTAGTCTCGGACAGCATGAAGCCGGCTGTAATCATTTTGCTGTTTTTACTACCGCTATTATTTCATACGGAAATCACACCCAATTCGAGAAGGCTTCTGATGATACATTTGATGTTTTGTTTTTTGGGGACGTTCATTAAAATAGCTTGTGTTACAGGGAAATATACAAGACTCGACTTCTGTGCACTTTCAAACAGAAAAATGAGAATAAACAGAATCTGGTATTTTTCTTTTTTTTTCAATTGCTGCGGTTCACAAAAGCTGCTGAAAAACTAACGCAGGTTCAGGATTCAGTTAGGAGCTGAAAATTCAGCAGAGGGATGTTCTCAGGCTTGGCCGTAATTGGTTCGAGATTCATTGACTGCAGCGTTTCTTATGGAGTTAAGTACGGGCCCAAATGGAGGATGGGACATGAAGTTCTTTTATCTTAACTGCTGGTGGTTGTTTCGTGGATGGTTTTATGGGACAACTTCTATTGCACAAATCCTGCACATGACTGTTAAAACTGATTTTTTTTTCGGATTTGAGAGAGAGAGAGAGAGAGAGAGAGAGAGAGTGAAACAGAGAGAGTGAGGGAGAAGGAGAGTGTGAGAGAGAGAAAGAAAGAGAGAGAAGGGATAGAATGGTGAGTAGCTAAGTGAAGTTGCATTAAATATAGATTATGGGCTTGGGAAATCGCCATGGTAACTTCTCCCACAAGCAACTTGCCCGTCACACCAAATCAGCATCACACACTCTGTCTCCCTCTCTCCCCCTTTATCCATTTTTTATTCCTTCACTGCTTGGGAAAGCTTCCCTTACTATTACCGCAAAGAGGAAAGAACGATGACACGTGGCATTTCCTGTCTAGATTCACATGGAAAAAAACACGTAAGGGGGGGGGTGGGATGGGGCACTTACATAGACACACATCAGATAATGTAGCGGTCATTGAGTGTGTTACATCTGGGTCACACACACCTGCCTTATTAGGAAACTACACAAAAACACAACGGCTCTCTCATATAGGAACAGACCCCCCCCCAGTGTGTGTGTGTGTGTGTGTGTGTGTGTGTGTGTGTGTTTGATTGAACATAATACTTTTTTCGCTTTACATTTGTTTCATGTCAACATGATTAGAAACACCTGCACATCTGCAGCTGCACAGTGATCTGCCCGGCCAATCAGGTGTCAGCGGAGCAAAAGAAAAAGTGATGAGCAGCAGTTCTGTAGGAGGTCTGAGAAGCGATAGAGGGGTTTGGGTTAAGAGAAGGGCATCGATAGATTTGAAAGTATTCACTCTTTAAAATCGTGGTAAGCAGAGAGAGAGAAAGAAAGAAAGAGAGAGAGAGAGAGATGCGTCTGTAATCACACACTATTAAGTATGAACTACAGTACATTTGACCTAGTACTAGGGGTGTAATGTAACTAAGTGTTAATACTATTTTGGGGGAGAATCTGTACTTTACTTGAGTCTATATATTTTTCTGTCAACTTTTACTTTTACTGTAATATATTTCCTGAATAAAATGTATACTTTTCCTCCGAAAATACATTTCTTTGTGAATGATGCGTTCATTTTGAACGAATCCTTTATATGACTCGGAAGCAACGAGTCATCACGAAGAGCGATTTCTTCATCCAATATTCTGTACAGGAAATGTTAGTTCATCTCCCGAGTCTTTGGGTCTGAGTCGTCCGTTCATCACATGGCCACTTCATGGCTCGGTATCCTACAGTCAGTAAAGCTTTGTGTTGTTAATGTCACTGGTTTGAGATTTTTGGAAGGCAGCTTTTTGCAAACTTTGCATACTTTAAGTATAATAAAATAACATCCTTTAATATAATTAACAGCTACCCTTTTAAGTCCCTTTTATAATACAATAATTTTACTTTTACTTTAGTGTTGCTTCATGGTACTTTATCCTCGTCTGGTTAGTATGTACTTTCCGACTGTTAATAAAGTACGTTCTATGTAGTATGGTTACAGGTAGTATGAACTAAATCCGTACGTAAAACTTTCTTCATGTTGATATGATGTTGATATGACGTTACATAGAATATTTAAAGTTGGATAATGTTAAATGTAGATGAGGGTAAACAAGTGCAATTTACCCACAATGATTGATGTATTTTTCTAAAGTATTTAAAGCTAGTTTGAACATTTGAAAAGTGATGCGTTGTCACTTTCTGGCAGTTTCACATACGGCACATTGTCTCTCCCGCAGGGTCATGGGAGAGTAATGTGTCCATGGTATGTATACTTCGGAATTTAGACGGAAGTAGTAAATCTTAGAGGAATTTTTGTGTACTGTTTGTCGCATACTAAGGATTCGGACATACTACTCGCCTCGCATACTCAATGTCTCATACTCATACTCACATTCTGCATACTATTTATGGTTGAAGTATGCTATTTCCGACCCAGCCAGAGATTCTCTTTCTTTTCCTGCCGTGTCAATCACTCTAGGGGCCTGACTGCTAGCTAGTAGCTTCCAACTGTTAGGAAGCAGGCAGCTGGAGAAACTTTAAAGCACTGCTACATCCTGTCAGGGACGTTACTAATATTAGCTTGCTATCTTTTCTGCAGAGATCAGAATGATATCCTCCTGCAAACATCAGCCACCAAAAAAAAGGATTGTGTTTCTTGTTTTATGTGCGTTTTCTGTTCATGTCATGTTTATGTTTCATGTTAATGTTACACGTTTGTTTCATGTTTATGTTTCTTGTTTTATGTTCATGTTGCCTTTATGTTTTGATTTCATGTTCATGTCTTTGTTTACTTTCTGTATTGTTCATGTCACATTTGTTCCTCATGTGCTCCATTTCATGTGATTCCCTTGTCCATGTTTCGTGTTTCTTATTGGTTTGTCTTGTGTATTTATAGCCCTTGTTTTTCCCATTGTCTTTGTCGTGGATTTTGTCGTGTCCCTGTACCGCTGTTGTGAGTTATGCCAAGTCAAGTTAGTGTTGTACAGTTTATGCTTGTTTTTTTGTTTAGTGTTTATGATTATAGTTGTTCACATTGAAAATAAACTGCACCTTTGGGCTCTACTACTACTCGCTTCAGAGGAAATCATTACACACAGACTGTTGTGTTGAAACATAATAACTGATGGAGATGAAGGACGATAAGAGTGTCAATGCCGCATTCAGTCTCTCATGATGTTCTCCGAGCCAAACTATCTCAAGCAGCAATACTTGACTGATAGAATAAAACTAATTTAAATCTAGGCACATGACTTGCTTTGCTCTTCACAGGGACTCCACAGGAGTTGCTGTTCTTGCATGAGAACCGCGAGTTCTTACAGAAACGAGCGTCTATATTTAGCGTTTCGGCTACACTACGCCGTAGCCTGAATTTCAATATGAACTGATACTCCAGAAACACTGCTTCTAGAAGATATTCATATTTAATCCAGACAGATATTAAATCAAAGTGTTAAATTAGCATCATATAAAACACCATGAGCTTCCAGCATTTCCACCAGTTTAGGTTTGAGGTGAGGATTGGAGAGTGATGTAACTCTCTGTAAAATCTGAAATTCTGATTTAAAACAAAAAGGATTTGTTTCTAAACAATTTATTATGGGATCCTTTTTACACGCCAGTTAATGTACAAGTTAGTTAGCTGTCTAATAGTTTTCTTTCTTGTTGTATTAATGATAAAAGGTCTGTTTCATTTTTGATTGGTTCAGTTTTGAGTTGTAACACAGTAATCTATACGCAGTACATAAATCTATGTACAGTTTTCAAAGAGGGTGCAGTGAGGCAAAAAAACACATGCAAATCGCTTTGCAACTCTGCTTCAACTGTGTTATATCCTCACGAAGGCCGACCTAAATTAACGGCATGTTGGAAAATTATCTCACCATCCAATTGCTAGTCTGGAGATTCTTATCGCTTCTCTTCATTTCCTGCACACTTCACCAAGCTAAACTTCAACTAGACTAAAAAAAAATTGTCTTACTACTCAAAATTGGCCAAAAATCACACAGTGTATGCCAAGATTAACACTACAGTCTGTCGGAGTAGCGGTTGTTTTCAGACAGGAAATTGCAGCATTAAGCCACAGGTGCTAAAAGCCTTCAGGACAAATACAGACTTCTGCCTTATTCAATTTCAGGACTACTGGATATTTTTTCACAATCTAAAATTCACAACTGAACTATAACAACATTTGCTTGTGTCATTATACGCACTCATCAGCCTGTGCCTCGCTACGCTGAAACGTGGGTTAATGCCGAAGCCAAGACACTGCAGGAGATGCATTTGAGCCTTGTGTTTACAACTTGTGTTTTAGTTTCTCACTACAAAATCAGGAAACTTATCACCCAGTACAGAGACGCACACGGAAAACACGAAAAAAAAGAGTTTATGGAGTACAAGATAGATAAGGCATAAAAAAAGCAATGCCTACTTTGAGAAGTAAATAACTATATCAAATAAAAATTGGCCATGCCGTCTACTACACATCCAAAATCAGAAAGAGGGGGACTAACATGGGAGAGAAGCTGAGTAAACCCACGCAAGCACGGGGAGAACATACAAACTCCACACAGAAAGGCCCCTGCCCAGGAATTCGAACCCGGGACCTTCTTGCTGTGCTAACCACTAAGCCACTGTGCTGCCCAACATACTAATATGATAAACATTAGCATATATGAACTGCAATGTGGTGGTGGTTAGCGCTATCTTATGAACGCTAACCACAGGAAGTAGCACCGGAAGTGACAGCTAGAATTCCGTCGAGGGCGCAAGACAGAGTGCATGTGTTTGAATGAAAGGGAGGGAAGTGGAACAGTGAGATTACAGGATGAAGAGGTAAAGAAGGTACAAGAGTTTAAGTACTTGGGGTCGACAGTCTAGATCAATGGAGAGTGTGTAAAAGAGGTAAAGAAGTGAGTACAGGCAGGATGGAATGGGTGGAGAAACAGGTCAGTAGTGATGCGTGACATGAGAATATCAGCTAGAATTAAGAGGAAGGTGTACAAGACAGTAGTAAGGCAAGCTATGATGTCTGGTTTAGAGACAGTGGCACTAAGAAAAAGACAGGTGGCAGAGCTGGAAGTAGCAGAGCGGAGAATGTTGAGCTTTTCTTTGGCGTTGACAAGGTTAAACAGGATTAGAAACAAGTTCATCCGGGAGACAACTCATGTTAGATGTTTTAGGGAAAAAGTCAGGGAAGCCAGATTAAGGTGGTTTGGACATGTACAGAGGAGGGATAGTGAATATATTGGTAGGAGGATGTTAGAAATGGAGTTGCAGGCAGAAGGCAAAGAGGAAGACCAAAGAGGAGGTATATGGATGCGATAAGCGAGGACATGAAGTTAGTGGGTGTGAGTGAAGAGGATGTAGAGAATAGGGTTAGATGGAGACAGATGATTCGCTTGTGGCGACCTCTAAAAAGGGAACAGCTGAAAGGAGAAGACGAAGAAGTGGTGTTTTCATATAAAACATAAAATAAAACATAACAGGCAATTATTAGCCATAAATAAGATCTATATAGCTGGTAGAAATAAATATCTGGGGAAAAAAATATAATAAAACACAGATGTTGTCCAATTAATAAAATTATTCTTAGATAAATTAAACAAAATATAAAAGGTAGAAAAGCAAATAAGGATTTCATTCGGTACAACCGAAAGCCCTGTAACGAAACAGTTCAGTACGAATACGTGTACTGTTACCCCCCTATTGTCTCTGTAACAAAAACCTGAACCACACAAGGGGTTGAATAGACCAACTGAACCATATGAGGGGTTGCCAGAGTTTACAATCTGCCTCTTGGGGGTACCACTGGCACCCAGTTGAATAACAGTTGTATAGTTTCTGCCATTTTTTCTCAGACTGCTTCTAATTTGAACAATAAAACAGAGTTTTTTAGAAGTCTAGATTTAGTTAAAGAGCTTTAGTTTATGGTCTATTATGTCCTCACAAAGGGCTGCTTGGCCTGGTGCTCAGATCGACCCTTTTTCACACAATCTGCTAACAGTTATGCTGGGATTTTGATGTTGTTACACATGTGTGAAAGCTCAGGACAGAGGCGGAGTGAACGTCATTATTAGTGCTAGTATAATTTGCAGAAAAGCACAAGAGGATCGGGCCGAATTTGTAGACGGCAATTTGAGTTACCTGCCGATGCTTTTTCAATCTGATACAAACTGAGAATTCACAAGGAACAGGCCCTTGTGTTTAGTAATGAGTGTGTACGCACAAGTGTGTGTGTGTGTGTGTGTGTGTGTGCGCGTACATCTAATCTTCACAGAACAAAGATGGCTGTGATCATCTGTTATTTCCTGTGCCTCTATGTTCTGCCAAAAGTCAATACGTGAGCTGGGAGTGTGATTATGTGTAAGAGAGACGATGTGTGTGTGTGTGTGTGTGTGTGTGTGTTCCAACTCACAAAGTGTGTCATAGTAAGTTAAATAATCAGTACTGATAATTATCAACCCAGAGACTTAAGACATTTCGAATCTCTTCACACTGTTTATGCCGACTGACATGCAGTAACACATGAAACAGAAACACACACACACACACACACCATTAATTAACAAGAGAAGTCTGCATGATTGTGAAGTGTTCGGATACATCCATGAGACAACACTACTCACCACACACACATACACTACTGTTCACTTTATAGCATCATTTCATCCTATAAAGCATTTATTAATCTTGGTTAAAGTAATGTTAACATACTAAACATGTGTGTGTGTGTGTGTGTGTGTGTGTGTGTGTGTCAGAGCGATACAGAGAGCAGATCATTGTAAATGAATGTAGAGACAGAAACGATGCAGTTGTGTAAATAATGGAACATTTAGTTTGTTTTATTTAGTTTGTTTACTAAAAGAACATTATATGATGCTGCCCCGCCTCCCTAATCTAACGGCAAAAGTAACACTGAAATTCCTGAGCTGGATTAACACATGCTTTAACACTGCGGGTTAGTTTAACTAATAAATTTAAACAATAAACAGAGAAACAACACTTATTGGTAAGTGTTATTTGAACAGTAGATTAATATTATTATTTCTCTCTCTCACTCTCTCAGATTGGAGAGGAGAGGAGAGAGAGAGAGAGAGAAAATTTAAGAAAATTTACATTTTAGACTCAGATAGCCAAATAAAAGTGTTAAATATAAACCTGCTTTATAGTAGCAGCGGTCGGCGGCATCTTTAGGCATTGGAAACATTGACACTGCCGCCAACAGGTAAATTCCGGAACAGCAGCATATGGAATACTGCATTCAACAAAATAATGGCTTTTGATTGTAGCTTTTAAAACATAACATATACACCAGGTATTTTGCATCCTTAACACACACACACACACACACACATCAAACTGCAGGGTGTCAGACGCACGTTTCTATTACCAGCAAAAAACTAGTCCCAAACAGGGGCGATGTGTGTCAGTGGACAGGACGATCCCCCAATAATAAAAAAAAAAAATTAACCGCTCTACACGATTCTTTTTAAAAAATAATTCCTTATCCAGTGCCACTTACATTTATTCCTTTTATACAACTGAGCAATTGGGGGTTAAGAGCTTTGCTCAACACCTTAAACACCAAGTTACCACTTTTTTTGCTACTGCTACTTTGCCGTTCAGAGAGAAGTTCACATGCCTTTTGTTCATGTTTTTGCTCGGAGTTGTGTGGTGTAGTGTTTCTTTCTGCATGAGATGATTCACACCCGCAGAAATATCCTGCAGATATAATACACACAGCTTCGATGTGATGTCTACCACACAGCAGAGCTGCTGAACCAATTTCAGCGTGAACACACACACACACACACCCACGCACACACACCCACACACACAAGGACACGACTTGTGTTGTTAATTAAGCAACACAAAACATTTATTGGGTCAAGAGAAAAAGTAAAAGAGATAACAAAGCAGAAAAGTTTCCCATTAGCTACTTGTTAAGGTCAGAGTGTGTGTGAGTGTGTGTGTAGACAATTTTTTGCATGTGTCTAAGCTAGTTTTTGCATGTTAACTAGTTTGTGTGTGTGTGTGTGTTTACGAGTTTGTAGTTGTGTGTGAAAGGTAGCTAATGTAGGCATGTATGTGTACTTCGTCTGTATGGGTGTGCAATCTGGATTGTGTGTGTTGGTAAGTGTAAGTGGTTGTCGGTGTGTATTTTATGAGTGTGAAACAGCTTTTGTTAGCTAGTTTGTGTGAATGTATGAATGGGTGTGTGTGTGTATGAAGGCTCAGTAGATACAGTATGAGTGGTTACACTAAGGGATTTTCTGCGTTAATGGGAAAACAAAATCGCAGCTTAGCATGACTTTAAGAACTAGAGAAGTATGAATCATCACATCACAGGTCTCTCTCTCTCTCTCTCTCTCTCTCTCTCTCTCTCTCTCTCTCTCTCTCTCTCTCTCTCTTTCTCTCTCTCTTTCTCTCTCTCTCTCTCTCTCTCTCTCTCTCTCTCTCTCTCTCTTCTCTCTCTCTCTCTCTCTCTCTCTCTTTATCTCTCTCTCTCTATCTCTTCTCTTTCTCTCTCTCTCTCTCTCTCTCTCTCTCTCTTTCTCTCTCTCTCTCTCTCTCTCTCTCTCTTTCTCTCTCTCTCTCTCTCTCTCTCTCTCTCTATCTCTCTCTTTCTCTCTTTCTCTCTTCTCTCTTCTCTCTCTCTCTCTCTCTCTCTCTCTCTCTCTCTCTTCTCTCTCTCTCTCTCTCTCTCTCTCTCTCTCTCTCTCTCTCTTCTCTCTCTCTCTCTCTTTCTCTCTCTCTTTCTCTCTCTCTCTCTTTCTCTCTCTCTCTCTCTCTTTCTCTCTCTCTTTCTCTCTCTCTCAAACACATACACAAACAGAAAAACAACAACAAGCAGGCCTACTACAATAACCAATACATGAAAACAAAAAAGAAAAAACACGATTAGAGAAACGGGTCCTCTGTGTGAGGAAGAGCGATGAGGAGGTGCTTTAAACGCTGTTTTATTAAATGCCTTCTTGTGTATTCTCCTTAAATCAGGAGAATGCCTTAAATAATTCAACATTAATCTATTCAACCTCTCAAGGTTTCTCCAGAGACCTTTAAAACGCTTAAATCTAGTTCTGTGTAAAAATTCGTTTTCAGTTTAAGCCACAAACGCCTACGCTCAAGGACGAGGCTGAACATGAACTGTGTGGGGAGGTCTTCATGTGAAGTCACTGAAAACAGCAGAGCAAAACCTGTGTGAAGGTCTGGTATGATTTCTCTCTTATCTCTTACTTTGATTTCAGTGGAATACGTCCCTGTAAAATGCAGCGGTGAGAGCCAGGAACACCAGGGCGGTTAGAACAGCGGACACTGGAGCAGTGAGAGCCGGAAACACTGAGGAAGTAAGAGTTGAGGACACTGGGAACACTGGCGCAGTGAGAGTTGGAGACACTGGGGACACTGGGGAAGCGAGAGTTGAGGACACTGAGGCAGTCCGAGTTAGGGACACTGTGACAGTGAACGTTGAGAACCCTAGGCAGTTAGAACCAAAAACAACTTCAGCAGTGAGAGTCAGAACAACAGGGGCAGTGAGAGTTGAGGACACTAGAGGCACTGAAGCAGTAGGAGTCAGGAACACATTTGTGCAGTTAGGGTTTAGGACACTTTGACAGTAAACATTGAAGACACTGGGACAGTGAGAGTTGAAGACACTGGGGATGTGAGTGTCAAGAGGATACCTGAACAGTAAAACCAAGGACAATGGGGCAGTAAGAGTTGAAGACACTGGGGCAGTGAGAGTTAAAGACTTTGGATAAGTGGGAGATGAAGACGCTGGGGCAGTGAGTATTAAAAACACTGAGGCAGTAAGAGTTAAGGACACTGAGGCAGTTAGAGTTACTAGGGTAGTGAGAAACAAGGGGTAGTGAGAAACAAGAGATAGTGAGAAACAAGGACACTGAAGCAGTGAAAGCTGAGGACTTTAGGGCAGTGAGAGTTGAGGACACTGGGGCAGGGAGAGTTAAAGACACTGGGGCAGTGAGAACCAATGACACTGAGGCAGGAAGAGTGATGGACAATGGGGCTGTGAGGTTAAAGCCACTGGGGCAGTTAGGGTTGAGGCCAATGGGACAGTGAACATTAGGATACCCGAGCAGTGAACATTAAGAACATTGGCGCAGTGAGAGTTGAGGACACTGAAGCAGTGATAACCAAAGACACTAAGGCAATGGGAGCCAGGGACACTGGACACAGTTTTGAATTAGTAATAAAATATTGGCTAGTGATGTAGAATAGAAACTGGCTGCGGGTTGTGTAAAACTTCCATTTGGCTAATGACGCAATGTCATCACTTTGTCATCACTGTAAGGTGTAGACTTCTAAACGGTTCCGCTCAGTAAGAGTTTTTTGCAGACTGTTATTTTTATGGTCCTTAACATCTGAAGAAAGTGAGAATAATCCCCTGGCACTGTGACAAAGTAAATTTCTTCATGTAAAAATAGCCTGCGGAATATGCTGAGCAGCTAAATAACAGTCGGCGACACACCTGTTCTGTTTCAGAAAAGAAACGGAAACAACAAATCAGGGTAGAGATCCTGACCCAGGGAGTTCAACATACCTTAATTAAACAAGTACTCATGTATACGAATTTCACACATTGTCTAGGATTCTATCCACTTTTTTTGCTGTTTTGTCCATGGCACAAACTGGGGCAGTGTGAATTAAAGACACTGGGGCAGTAAGAGTTAACAACATAAGGACAGTGAAAGTTAAGGACACTAGAGCAGTGAGAATTAAAGACACTGGATAAGTGAGAGTTGAAGATGCTGGGGCAGTGAGAACCAGAAACATTGAGGCAGTAAAAGTTAAGGACACCAGAGCAGTGAGAACCAAAAACACTAAGTAGTAAGATTTAAGGTCAGAGTAGAGGACACTGAAGCAGTGAGAGTTGAAGACACTGGGGCAGTGAGATTTAAAGACACTGGGGCAGTGAGAGTTAGGGACACTGGGGCAGTGAGAGTGAGAAGACACTGGGGCAGCATGGGGGGCAGCGAGAGATAAAGACACTGGGGCAGTGAGAGTTGAAGGACACTGGGGCAGTGAGAGTTAAAGACACTGGGGCAGTGAGAGTTGAAGACACTGGGGCAGTGAGAGTTAAAGACACTGGGGCAGTGAGAGTTAGGGAACACTGAGGCAGAGAGAGTGGAAGACACTGGGGCAGCGAGAGATAAAGACACTGGGCGGCAGCGCAGCGAGAGAATAAAGACACTGGGGCAGCGAGAGATAAAGACCACGGGGCAGGGAGAGTTAAAGACACTGGGGCAGTGAGAGTTAAAGACACTGGGGCAGTGAGAGTTAGGAACACTGGGGCAGTGAGAGTGGAAGACACCAAGGCAGTGAGAGTTAAAGACACTGGGGCAGTGAGAGTTAAAGACACTGGGGCAGTGAGAGTTAAAGACACTGGGGCAGTGAGAGTTAAAGACACTGGGGCAGTGAGAGTTAGGGACACTGGGACAGTGAGAGTGGAAGACACTAAGGCAGTGAGAGTGACACAAAGTAATTAGTTCATGGGTAAATTGTGGACCGTGTCATTGGATTTCTGCCCAACAGAGAGAGTATTCAAAAACTCAAGTTTTCTGCTTTCATCAAACAAGATAAAACAAAGGTTACATTAGCATCAGATTGTGTTTCGCAACACTAACCGCAATCTTTCACTCCTGTTGAGTCGATGCCGCACCCTGACCTGAACGCTCAGCAATACTTCTGTGCAACCTTCATGGGGACACACGGCAAGATTTTACAAAGTAAATCCTTTTTTCAGCATGAGCAACTACACTGATTTCCAAATGAGCATTTCTCTGCAAAGCCTAAAATATTAAATTGGGTCAGGGACACCATGAGTTTCATACTTTATACAGCATCAGGGCCGGTGCAAATAGATGTTCCCCCAGCAACACTTACAGAGCTTTGAAGCAGGGATTAAAGTACAGAAATTCCACAAGAAACATGAACAATCTGTAGCTGGAGGAAAATTGCACTCATTTTAAGGATGCATATAAGATTTCCGTAATCTGTATGATGAAAAAATCGTAAAATTATAATTATTATAATGGAAATGTGTGACGACGATGATTAATTATAGTTTGTTTGATACCCTTTCACTAAAAAAGGGAAAAAAAAGAAACTACCCATCTGATTATTCCTAACATCCCCGAATCTGAGTATCAAACTGAGTGCCACGTTTCAGGAAATACTACACTCTATACTCGCACTTGGTTTGTGTATCCAGTTCTTCAGACTAACGGCAGAAGGTCTGGACATCACAGCAGCTTTTATTGGTCAAGAAGGCGACTAGCTGACAAGTACAGTTTTTGTTTGTTTTTTTTTCGCTTCTTGTTTAGGTGCTAAAAGTGTTGCTCTACAGCTTTTAAAGAATAAGTCTAAACTGTAATTATCACATCATTTTAAAAAAGCCAGCATTTAGCTGATCCCGTAAGAACTCACTGTTACACTTTTCTTTCTGGAGGAAAATTGGATGGCACAACGGCTTTGTTTCCAGGTGGACAGTTTGAATAGTAAACTGCGTGAACTTCCATCTTCCAAATCTGGTAGAAACTTAATAAGAGTAAGTTTTAAAATCCTGTTTAACCAGATTCATCAGTTCAAGCAAAGGTTTTGGGATGTAGAGTTCGAGGCTAAGACAAACCAAAGGTTTACACATACAAGGCATTAAACATCCCTTAACGTTCCAAACTGCTACATTATGTCTTTCATAACGTCTCAGTAATTGAATATCAGCACAAATGTGTCTGGGTTGTTCCTTTTTTCTAAAATGCACATGAATTTTAATAACTCTTTTTTTTTTTTTACCTCTGTCAGTAAGGAACAGCTTGGTGGAATGTGCCTTTGCCGGCCCTGTGAGGATTACTTGTCTAGACAGTCACACAATATCAGTGTGCAGACAATGTCTAGTGGTTTTGCAGGAAACACACTGTCTGTAAAGAGGTTTCACATAATAAACTTCCTCCTCTAAAATGAGTTAACCGCTGCTATAGGTTTACCTTGAGTGTTTTATTACATTTTAGATGAAGAATGTTACATGCTGCAGGTCAAAGCTTGTTGCCAGAGGTTGAGAGTCAGTCTCTTAATGATGAGGGAGGAGTGAAACTCTTAAGAGGGAGGGCTATTAGAAGAGAATAATCGATAGTGACTTGGAAAATGAATCGACACCTTCTGACCAATCCGAGTCGAGAATCAGGTGTCCTAAAAAAGCATCTGCTGCTTACAGTTATTAGCCTCAATAACCTACTGTCATTACGTTTTTACTCCGTAATTAGAGGAAGGAAAAAGTAGCCTTTTATACGTGCTCTGATTCCCAAAGAAGTGAAAGATTGTATTGGGATAAAATATTCATAACCATACAGTCTAGAGTCATCAGCACAATTGGAAAAAGCGGTTGTCCTAATTAGAATTGAACAAGGAGTCAGTGATAAATCAGCAGGATTAATGCTCTGGGGGAAAACCCGCACGCTTGTGCTGATCTGAGGCTGAATTGCTCAGATCAGTGACTTTAAACAGCGCCTATGACAATATTATACTCCCTTCCAGGTTTTTGTCTTCCACAGCAAAGATGATCAGAAATGACTTAACAGAAAGGCTCTGTGATAAATGATACCTTCAATGGAAATTTACACATTATACAAGTTTCTCTTCGCAGAGAAAGCTGGGATTTTGGTAAACTGGGTTTAAACTATGGGTTTGACTGCCGCTTGATAAAATAAAATCGCTGCCGCTTTAATGAATGGAAATGATGCGAAATGAAACTGTACCGAAACATTTATTACGGTGAAAAACAAAAAAAAACACTGGTGCAGAGGTGCGACTGTGATTGTCTGATTGTGGGGTATGAAAAACATCCCTTAACTGTAAAACTGAATTAGAAAATACAACTGAACGCTTTATAGCTGCATGTTCAGGCAGTCAATCATCGTAGCAATTCCCAGCAAACCAGCAAAATATACATTTTACATACATTTTACATTACATTTTTATTTCAATGTATCAAAATGATTAAAATATCGCAAATCTGCATATTGCGATATGCATAAATGAGCAATATAATACTTTAAATAATAATCGGTGGTTAAAGTTTTCGGTCGATGCAGACAATAAAATATCTGTCATATGGATGCTAGTTAGGATATGCATACATTTGCTTAGATAAGCCTGGAGGGCACTCGCAGCTGTTGCTGACAATTTAGTACCAAGACGAGAAAACACCTTTTAATTAAAAAAAAAAAAGTCACCCTATGCAGACTAAAGTTCTATGTGGAACATGTAAATCTCGAGAGAGAAAAACACTGCAAAGCTTTACAGTCACCTTAAAACCAAGCACAATTTGTATAAGCTATTCTCTGCAAAAAAAACAGATAAATCAAACCAAACAGGTAAACCAATCATATGTTGGTTACATAATTTTTAAAAAATATTATATTGCATATCAAATAATCCATTATTTAGCATGTTATCGCGTATCACATTTTTCTGTTTGAAGTATTTACCTAAGATAATGTGGAAGGGGGGAACCCTGAGAGCAAAACGGCAGACGGTAACATAATGTAAAAAAAAAAAAAAAACACTTAACAGTGCTAAGCAGAAAGGAATCCCAAAACCACCAACACATTGAACCTTGAGGTGGAAAAATTACATGGTTAGGTGGCACCTTGGCGTTGCTGGGAACTGAACCTATCATCTTCCAAGTAACGAAAAATCCCTAACCCCAAAGCAACCACTTTAACCACACATAACGTTCCACTTAAGTAAAGGAATCCTTGAATAAGGGAATCCCGATTTCTGCCGCAACAGGCAGACGAATCAGGCTCGACTCCAATCTGCCTTGTGTCAATCATTCGTGTAATGATCTGGAGAATGTATTCTTGGCACGCACTGTGCACCTTAATACCATTTGAGCATTATTTAAAATGGCACAGTCTGTCTAATAACTGGTGCTGAATGATCCCAAAATATCTACAAATTCAGCATGCCAGTGCGTCATATCACAAATGGCCTCAAACTGGTGTGATGAATTTTATGGCCTCTTCAGGGGAACGTTAACTGAAACCGATTGCTCTTACTCTGTGACACATGACCTCTCATGGATTACTGTTTCATTTAAAGAAGAGCTTGATTTCCTGTTCTATCTTTTTTTAATATATAGCATCAATTCTTTTTCTTCTGTGTTATTCGACATCATACCCAAACACATGATATGATCACATTGATATACATTAATTACATAAATAAAATGTCAGTATGTTGCACTTTTGTCACATTACCCTTTATGATCAAGCCTTTTATCATTCCGGTATAAATCACAGACAACTGTGTATCTTAACACAAACATGCCAGGCGGGCTAGTACTTTAGGAGAAAAGCATTACAAACCACTCACTACAAAATACAGCATAAGCCCCATGAGCACACGGTTCAGTTTGAGCAGTGCCTTGTCACTTATTTAAAAGAGATAAAGAATAAGTGCATGCACTGTAAGCTTAAAATGGCTACTGTGGTCTGGATCATTGAAGCAAAACCATATGGCACCGAAAAGCCTTGGCCACCTGGTGTATAAATTTGCAACCTCGACATGTACATCCTCGCAGTGGGCCAAGAGACCACTGCTGCAGTTCTCCTGCTGGTGGAATGATTGTAGACAATAAAATCTAATCCTACACCATCGTCTTTGTCTGTAACAAACATTCACATATCTGTAAAGTCACAAATGGGCTTAATTCTTATTTAAAGAAAATGACTAAAACAATCAACTAAGCAACCAAAAAAAGGGGAGAATACGGACACGACACATATCACAGACTTACATAACAAACATGAAACAAAGCACAAGTTAAGTGACTGACATATAAAGCTAAAATGGCTCCTGATATAATATATTTTTAAGCCCTATATAAAAAGACCCAGACAGAGATCAGACATTACATTAAAACCCCTTGCCTATTGTTGTCCTCGGTCCCCAACATGCTGCCAAAAAGCTCTGACCCATCAAGGTATAAACATCTCCTCAGGATCTTCTTTATATACAAAGATAAAATATGTCCATGCTAATTATGATTGACATTTCATCTTACTTCTTTACTGTAAACAACCTTAATTATGCGTTACGGACATGATGATTCCCATTAAATCACGCAAGCCACCGGCGCATTTAAAATGAAATACTTACATTATATGTTTCTCTGTTTACGCATATCATATCGTGTTTCTCTGTTTATGCATATCATACTTTTTAAAATACATTTTCCAGAGACATAAGGTCTGTAACAAGGTTTTTTTTATTATAAATGCAAAATTTAAAGCAAAATTGAATAAATAATTTATGTTGCAGGGAGTGCCGACCCTTATCTTTCAGGCTGGTATTATTATTTCTAAGTATGTCGACTCCCAAAAACTACAATAAAATCCTCTACGGTACTTAAGCTAAATTTTTGGCTACTCTACCCGCCTCTGATTAAATGAACAAAAAAATGAAGACAAAAGTTTAAAACATGTGGGTGACATTTTTGTTTCTAAAAAAAAAAAAAATTATTACAGAATTCCTCTCCAATTCACCAAACCTAATCCACAACACAAGGACTTTACAATGTATAACATGCTAAGGGCTGTTTGTCTACCAGTTAAAATAAAACAACCGGTACGAAAATGTAATCCACATCAAGATGATTGAAGGAAAACAAGATGATCTATAATTAGTCCAGTGCCTTTTTAATAATGATGTCCCTCTGGTCTTGCTGGATCCTTTCATTTACTCTTAGGAAAAAAAAAAAAGTATGATAAATAACACCGGTTAGTGGGATTGAGATCTGTAGTAGGCTACAGTCAATTTTGGCTTGGCATGAGAGGACATATCCTGCATCAACACCGCTAATTTTCATTCGCCCACGGCTGTTCAGTTTCTATTCCAACTGAATCTGTCTCTGTATCTCCCTCTGTCTCACTCTTTCTTTATCCTCCCTGCTGCCTTTTCTTTTATCAGTCTCTGTCTGCAGCCATTATAATAGCATGCAATCTTACATCTTACACTGGGCGATTAGTAAAGACTTCCTGATATTCTAAGATCTCTACTGTAATAAGGCTAAACTAAAACATGACCTGCGTCCTCTTTTCTTATACAGCTTATGCAGATGTTTTAAAAAACATCCTGAGTTTTCTTAACTCCCTACTAATGTAACTCAAAAGTCTTTTCGTTATGGTTGAGATCGTGTTGGAATCCAGACAATGCCATAGCCGTCCATGACCAAGAGAGAAGGGAATAAAAGGGCCTGTGCTCTTTAGGTGGTATTATTCTTTCCCCCGTCAATCATCGTCTAGCGTGGGTCTCTGAGGGCTACTGCATGTGAAAGAGGGCAGATAGTGGTTGGCTTCATGTATCCCGAACAGAAGCGCATATTATCTTTCACTGCCCCTGTTGGTAGCTGTTGTATGATAAGAACTAGCAGAAATTAAAAAGAAAATTGTGGGGAAAATGTCTATTTTAAAAAAGCATGATATGCCAATGTGGTAGAATCCTATGGTAGGTAGCATTACTGCCTTACAGCTCCAAAGCTCTAACTGTGTCTATATTGACATCATCAAGCTTTTCTTCCACCGCCCAAACCTGTTGTTACATAATTAGGCTATGCTTGTTTGTGTGTACGTGCAAGGCCCGTCCAATGACTCCCGTATTCCTACTTTAACCCCAGTTTTTCTGGGATAGGTTGAAGGAAAAATTAATTAAAGTACAGCATCTCAAACACCAAGTTCCTGCTTCTTTTTTTTCTGTAAACTGGCCAAAGCATACAGTCCAGTGTAAAAATCTCCTATAAATAGCCATCATAGGATTGTGTACAAATGCACTATAAGTACCAAGCTGCTCCTGTGCATTATTAATGCAGAGCCATATGCTGCTGAAGCTGTGGCCACACACATCATAAATGTGCAACCTTTATGTTCATGTTTTCAAAGTAAGCCAAGAGTCCAGAGCCATGATTAATACAAAGGAAATAAATTATTTAAAATTTTTCTTTCTCCCTCACGCTTTTGCACTTCACTTTCATAAGGATGCTTTTGATGGAGACCCAGAGGCAAAGTCCACCTCTGTAAATCTGATGTGAGCGCAGACACACTCACAGATGCACACCAACAGGTTTTCTTTGCTGTTGTAAGGAACTCTCTAGCAAACCCATCGCACCTTCACCAGCCCGGTCTCAGGAATGTCTGCTTCTTTTTCATTTGTTGGCAACTGGGTTGGATAGCATGTTTCGCTCACACCTCCTGGGTTGGGTTTGATTCCCAACCTTGTCCTTTGTAGGATTTGCATGTTCTCACAGTGTTTTTTTTTTTTTAGGCATCCGGTTTTCTCCAAAGACATGTGCCGTGGGCTGATTTCTAAATTGTCTGCTAAGTAAATCTGTGTAATTATGCCTTGTGATGATTTGTCACCCTGCCCTATGGTCCTCTGCATTGTGTTCTTTAAGTTAGATTCCAGGTTTTCCTTTTGACTCTGTTCGGGATAATGGGTAAAGTAAACCAAATTTCACATTTCACTTCCTGCCAGATTTTGAAGGATTTCAATGCCTGTCAAATGCCCATAATTGGAGGAAAAACGGTGCTTGTTCACGCGCAGTGTGAATCATCAAAGACGAGATCTGAGGGGATAACAGCTCATAAAAGAGCAAAATACAGGAAGTTCAGGCAGGAACTTGAGAAAACTTTAAGCATGGCTTTGGTTCCTATCTATCTTTCATATTTTTCGCCTTTTTTTTGCAATTTAGCACAAAGACCATTTGTATCCTGAGCTTCTTGTAGGCTACAATTTCAATAACATTTGTAGACTTGTGTAAAAACTCTGATCCCATGCATTATCTTGCGTTATTGCTTTATCACTTCTGTGCATTTGGTTGTGAAAGGTAGTTTGCGGACCAGAGTTGTCTAAGATTTTTCCTACTGTAAGTCATGCAGTGTGTAACCCACTGTCACCGATCAAACACGGGAACTCAGCAGTGACTGAATGCTACACCAGATAGTCATGCAGTGTGCAAACAACAGTGATTAGACGCCTTAAAATCCTGTGAACTCGGCATTACTGGTGCTGAGAATTAAACTCACAATTCACTGATTAGAATTCCGTCACCTTAAGCACTGATTTACAACAATTCACTCATTTTAACCCGTACTATCGGTGTATAAATCCTAAGTTTTGTATGTGGACAAGTCGTGGGTTTGTATGCAGGCTCTTGTTCCTACGTTCTTTAAGGATGTCTGGTTGTACGCCGGCCTCGCCATACAAGTCAAGCCTTATTATGAACCGATTATTAAATATTTATAGACAAAGCATATAATCATTAATATAGTGACATTTGGTAGTTAGGGGATATTTATTTAATGTTTATTAAGGGGGTCTACGTCTTCAGAACTTTCCATTTTTTTCCTATTATATTAATATCTATCCTAACCGGGAATATTATTTAATTACTTGTACATTTTTAAAAGTTACAAATGTGTTGCTAATAGATAAATAAAAAAATTGGAAAAAATAATAACATTTTTGGCAAATTTCCACAAAATCACATGACGAGGAAATTAATCCACCTCGAGGTGTTTTACATTAAAAACTGTCGAAAAATATTATCATACACATTGAAGTAATCATATTAATGATTTTATAACATTTTATATATTAATAATAATAGTTTAATATGCCTTATAAACAGGTTATTATTTTTGTCCAATTATGTATCCTTAAATACTTTATAGAAATGGCCAAATATTACACATCTAAAAAAATGAATGAGATATAGTAGTTATAAAAATAAACATTTAAATATTTTATTTGTATAAATTTTTTTATGATTTATAAAAAGAAAATCGACACAGTAATTTCTCAGCGATTTGTTAATTAATACCAGAAAATAACATAAATTTGAAACAAATCACCAAAAATGCTAAATGCTAAAAGCAGAGAAAAAACGTCGGTCCCTCAAACCAAAAGTGTGTAAAATGCTAAGCTATTCAGAGAGACGCCCACCCACCCAAATTACAACCGAATTAACGACACTGCAAAGATTTTTTTAACATAAATTATTATACATTTGACTCGGATTCACGGGTAAAACTATTCGCCGCTCACCAAATCGGGCGTTAAAAGGCTTTAAATAGCTTGTTAGCATATTCCTAAAGCACTAGCATCTCTCCTACCTGACCCACATCAGTCTCGCGCTCGCATCCCTCACAGAAGAGATAACCGGCGGCATTCAATCCTGCAGCGGCTCCTTTTTTCTTTTGCCCGTCGACGTCGCCACTTTTCTTTTACTGCAACGTTTTGTCGCTTTTTTTGTTATGTTTTCTCTGTTTTTGAATCAGTTATAAATAATGCTTGCCGTGTTCCCGTTAATAACGCGCAAGCGAGCGCTGCCTGTTTGCAGGGATGCTGCGCGTGTGCAGCGGAGCACACACACAAGCACACGCACACAAACGCACACACACACACACACACACATAAGCACACACAGGAACATAGATCCAGGAGATGAGTGATGTACTGACCAAAACCTGTTCCTATTGGACAGCGTATTTAGCCCAAATGTACCATTATCACTACATCAGACAGAAATGATGGTCGGACATTTTCTCTTATGTTCTAAAATGATTTGCATTTTTCACACTTAACACGTTATTAACAAACAACTGCTAAATCATGCAATTATTAAAATCAGCCAATAGGGTGGCAGCAGTGCAATGTTAAAAACTGGCCCCTCAAGTGGGGAGGGGGGCAAAGGTGGGCCAGGTACGGTCTGTTACATAGCCACCTTAGCTTTCTAAAGCCGGGCTTACAATGTTGACTATGTTTAAGTCTTTTGTGGTTTGTGCATGTCAGGCTGTACAAACATGATTGTCATGTCACAGCATAGGACCTCAGTTAATGTCAGACTGAAGGCATCAAAAACGGATGCACGCAAGAAGAATTTTTTGTCAACGATCCATGACACGTTCTGTAACCCTCGTTTAGCTTTCGCTAAATGGTAGCTTACAGCAAACAAACAGCAGCGGTGACATGTCATACCAATGCTTCTTTTCCTTATGTAACTCAATAAGTTTTTCTTCTTGCTGTTCTGTCCAACTGACTTGTTTCTACATTTTCTCAGGGAGGTTTGAAGTCACCGCATTTCACCTGGTCATCAGGTACAGCGCTCCTATTGGTTCTTGGTTGCATGGTCGTGATAGGAAAAGTCATATTGCAGGAAAGTGTCTGAAATCTTCTGACACTGCCAAAAATTCATCAAAGGTAAAACTGTCTAAAAACATATACAGTACTTCCATACTGTATAGTGTGTGAAACCAAGTATGCGAAACAAGTAGTATGGCCAAATCTTTAGTATGTCACAAACGGAACAGTACACATACGATGGACACTTTACTATCCCATGAGCCCACAGGAAAGACGACTCGTCATATTTAAAATTCCTTACTTGCCCAATGGGTTTATTTGTACTATTTTTCCTGTCTCTATGTGACTAATCGTCTTTGTTCACTCCAGTTTGCTTTGCATTTTGTGACATAATTTTATATATACAGTTTTTTTGCCACCCCATCAATCTTAATATGTCAATTATGCTATGATAAATTGCTTAATCGTGTTAGTTATGAGCATTGTGTTGCTTTTAAGCAGGTGAGTGCATGAGTATGAACAGACATGATGAAGAAAGGTACAGGAATTTTAGTTGTTTGGTAGCAGGACTGTGCTGCAAAACATCGGTTTCTGGTCCTTAAAGACACTTAGAGTCAATAAGCCCCAGAGGCAGTTTCCCAGTAATGACTTTGTCTTCCAGACGGCCATCCGGACAAGACCATGAAAACGTTGCTGCAGCATGGAATAACAATAAAGTTTGTCTGGTCATAGGAGAACTGTGTATATATATATATATATATATACACAGTATATATAGGTGACTTGACTTCACTTGCAGAAGCAGCAGAAGCCTGAAAGTCCGTAGTAAGAAGAGAGCTTCACTACTGGAATTTAGAATTTTTGGTCATTCCTGCAGAAATGGACTTAATTTACTGAGAAAATGACATTTTTTCAGGTGTTCTGATTAATTAAAATAATTTCTCCCACTGCTTTTAACCTGGAATGGTTTTGAGATTTTTATTCTAATCGAGGCATTTACATGGAGCATTTTTAATTCAGGCTATAATCAGGATGCAATTGTAATCAGAATTCTCTATTTAAACAACCCTAGGTCATTTCTAGCCTGCTTTTTAGGTACCTAAGAGAAGGTACCGCGGCTAATAAAAAAATCTTTTTTTTTTTCTTCTTAAAGATATTTTTGGGCATTTTTGCTTTATTTATAGGACAGACAGAGATGAAATAGAGGAGATGGGGTCAGAAAGTACCTGAGCCAGAATCAAATCCGGGTCACCAGAGCACAACTGCGCATGTGGGTGTCAGCGCCTTAAACCACTACACCACGGTGCCGGGGCAAAGTTGTAAAAATCTTAAGAATCAATATCAATCTAAACAAACACCCCATATTAAACATTCATGCGGACAAAAATGGAGCGAATAATTATAAGAAGAAGAAGAAGAGGAAAAAGAAGAAGAGGGAAAAAAAGAAGAAGAATGATTACACCGGTAGTTCATTTACTGATCACTGGCGGCAGTTTGTGGCCAGTGATTTTGTTTGTTTTAATCTGTTTTTGTGTGGAACAGCAAAATCCTGCTTTTACTTTGAGCACACACACCACTTTAGTAGCCTACTTCTTAAAACGATATGTTAATAAGGCTGCATTAAGCTGCTTTCATTCACTAAGTCAAGTCAAGTAACAAAAGCCACTCCATCAAACACACACACACAACGTTCAGAATACATTTTATAGAATTTAAAGATCCACTCTAAAGCCCCAGCACACTCGCATGCCATCTCTCAGTGGGTAAGACAAAATGGTGTGTGTGTGTGTGAAACATGTACACAACATCAAAGAGATGACATTTAATTAGTCGAGCTACATCAAGGAGAAAAAACACTATAAATACACGTCGCAGATTTTAATCTGAATTTATCTGAATTTTAATTTATGTGATTAGAGACGACTTTTGCAAACAGCACAAGAGCCTTGGTGTCAGCATTGACAGAAAAAAGTGTGTCAAGGATCAAGTGTGACCAGTCCAGTTCTTACGACCAGAGACAACATTACTGCAATATATTATGTGTCATTTACCGGTTTATAGTACAGTTAATATGGTACTAAAATACCAACCATAAAAATGGTTCCTGAATACACGCTGCTGCTGTAGCTTAGCTAATTCATCAAGTTACACAAACTGGTCCAGCCTTTTTTCCCCGCAGTACGTGAACGTGATGATGACGTAACCTGTCTCTGTGGACAGGGTGCGCAGAGGTATCCAAATACATATTTCTTGATTCTACGCCTTTCACAGAATATATATATATAAATACATTTAGAGCACTTAATGATTGCTATTCCGATGTAAAGAGACTTTTAACCAGAAGAACAAAAAATGTTTCGGAAGACAATCGCCTATTATACCTTTAAACGCTTTATTCCATTATCAATCTCACATCCAGATGTGATTCACCTGCCCCCTCTCTCTTTCCTAATTTAATTTGGCTCAGGAGTGAGAAACACCAGTCATTTGCATTTTCTGTAACACACACATGTTCATGTTATAGAAAAAAACTCGCCTCCAGCAACACACACAATAACCATTACCATCACTCTCTCGATAGAACGCTTATATCTCAGGAAAATTCTTTTTAGCCACCACAACGTGAGTATATGCTTACACCCAGGGCCGTGGCCCCAACCAAAAAAAAGGGCACTAAATTGTAAGTCGTGTCCACATACATTTGCCAGATGCTCTTATCCAGAGCGACTTACAATATTCCTTGTTATACAACTGAGCAAATGGGGGTTAAGGGCCTTACTCAGGGGCCCAACAGTGGTGGCTTGGTCGACCTGGGAATCGAACCCACAACCTTCGGGTTGGTAATCCAACACCTTAAGCATGAGCCACCACTTCCCCACATACATTGCAAAGCTTAGTTTTTGCCATAATATTGGTGTTATTTTATCTAACAATAATTTAATTAGACATTCCATTTTTAAGAATGTGAACATTTTGCAAATCATCGTATTTCAGACAGAAATATGAATATAAATTACTAACTTAGCGACAGCCGACAAAGAGAGACATCTATATTTAATGCTTTCACTTTGGCTAACTGAGTTTAAAATCTTAGAGACAGAAAAAAATAATAAAACTATTTTAAATATAAATTTGACACACTTTAAAATAGCGCTTAACAATAAAAGACTCTTTGTTCAAATTCATCAGGCAAGCTGACCTGCCATGTTGAAGCATTTTTTGATCAAGGTCAAGAATTTGTGTTTCCCCTGCCATTATATTAGAGAGGAAGGGGCACCGTAATATAATAATCCTTTGTTAAGCAAACTGAATAGCCCCAGGTTACATTACATTCTGGTATCGTACTGAAGCCAAAATTATGGTATTAAACTATCCCTATTGTACTGCATCTATCTGTTAATGCAATTACCCCTGAGAACTGCTGTCTCCAGTCTCCAGAGAGTGGGGACACGGAGTGAGCGATGCCGCAAACAGGGCGGGAAAACACAGGGTGGGTTATTGGAATCAGTGGATCTTTAGTGGGGTGGAAACAGTGTTCTTCGAGTTAAGGTGGTTGTGGTGAGATGGGCAACTTAGCCAATGAGAGTGACTATAGCCACCCTCTGTGCACTGACCTGCTTTTTTTCCAAAGAAAAGACATATTTAAAAACTTGCAAGTGCATGACAGTTTTCATGAAAAATGTATCTTGTATGTTATGTTCATATGTTCATTATGCAAATTTTTAAAAAGTGTGGCTGAAGCATTTAACATTAATCTGCAAACGACCAAGTTGCAGCAAGGATTCTACAAGAAATAGCACAAATATTCTTCTTACTGATAACCAATCATCATTTCATACTTCGTTAAATGAAGTTACCTTTTCACTTACTGCCATGGTCTGGGTTGAATTTCTGGTCAGACATCCAACCAAGCCACTGAGGGTTGCGTAAGCCGAGTGCAGTCTAAAGCCCCGACTAAATGGAAGGATTAAGCCAGGAAGGGCATTCAGCATAAAACGTGAATCAAATCTGCTAGATCATAAAGATCCACTATTCCGACTCTACTTAAACAACGCAAAACATTTGGTTAACCAATGATTGAGACATAACTTGAACGGGCAATGTTAACTATGTCAAAACTAACAAACCCTTATAATATAGCAGTACAATACAATAGCAGCAGCACAGATTTCATGTGGTGGTCAACTTTCTAATGAGGCCCATGAAGTGTATGCGTGGTTCAATAGAGTAAGGGCATGTCATCGAGACCATCTACATGCTGAATTGAGGATGTCTACCACCAAGTGATTTAAACCACACAGTGCTCTGAGGATCATATGGCTGACAATTTCTTTCAAATTACACCACAAGACATGTACCAGACACAGCAGGAAGACATCATTCAGAAGACATATTAAATGCTGCAGAGTAGAAAAATCCCAGACAAAAAAAAAAAAAACATGGATTCTTTAAGGATAGAATACGAAGGTAACAAAAGTGTCATTTCCCACCAACGCAGACGCCCTTTTCATTTATCTCATTTATACAGCTGAGCAGTGGAGGGTTAAGGGCAGTGGCAGCTTGGGGGTCCAGGGATTTAAAATCACAACCTTCAAAGTAGTCAGCCAAAACCTCAACCATAAAGCAGCCACTAGCCAAATGTTTATGTTTGCAGTTCATTTGCAGCATTTTGGCAGGTGCCCTTAACGATTAGAGCTAATTAATCACCTGAGTTAAAGGTTAACAGCCATGTTTAAGCCCCCTGCAACCCAGAGCAAGGTAATCTTTTACATTGTGCTAAATGCTAGCAGCAGGAATGATTTTGAAGCCATATACTCTGATATACAGAATCATTCACAGGATATTTAAGGGGCTTCAATACATGCTGAAGGTTCCACAGGGACTGTGGTGGATTTAAATACCTCGGCCTTTTTAGAAAGCAGTGAAAGGCTATAATATCCAAAAGAGCTACTGTCCACAGTGATGTGTTGCATTATAAAGACTAATACATTGAATTGTAAGGTAAAGCTACTGCTATTCAACAAGACCTGGTTAGGTCAATTGCAGAACAATTTTCTCTTAAGGGCACATGATTAAAGGGGCAATTGTATTACATTGCAAGTATTTCATTGGACATTAAGTCATAGTTGGCAATACAGTCAAGAGGACCAGAACCACACACAGGAAGCTGGTTAAGGGTGCCAAATCTATTCATACATCTGAGACAGCAAATCTGCTTAAAGTGTTAGCTGCCAAGAGATTTTGACAGAGAAAGCGAAAGTGCCAACCAAAAAAAGCCTCATCCTAAAAAGGGGTTTACAGTGTCCTAGTTACTAAATCTAAAAGAGTTTTTTTTTTTCAAAAACAGAAATCATAAAACAGCGGGATTTTAGCACTTACCTTTTTCATGCTGTGTCTCCGAACTACGAGATCTGAGAAACGATAAAAAAGGTTTCAGCAAAGTCTTATCAACAATTTTCTAAAAAAAAAGGAAGTTAAATAAAATGATTGGAAGTGTGTTAACACATTTATGAACACTAGAGGGCAGCAGTTCTTCCAGTTAAATTTGTACATTCTGGCTAGATAGCTACAACAAGTACATATGTAGCCGGAATACTATTTTATTCCCAGTAGACAGTAAGAATCACCTGCGAATTGCAAGTTGCAAAGTCATGATGAGATAACTGCTGCAGTCAAGTCAATCGAAAGAAAACTTTAGATCCCTATAGGAATGGTTATGACTTTTCCTATTAAAGAATGTGTTACAGTATAGATATGGGAGACTTCATGTTCTTTCGCCATGAGAAAAAAAAGCATTAATGCGATGTTTAACATAAAAACACAAACTTAGCCTTACACAGACTGTGACTTTAAACTACTTTAGCAAACGAAGTGAAAATCTCACAGGTTATTGGTATTGTGGCAGATGGAGACGTCTTGCTCCTTTGGTAGCGAGATGAGTAATCTCAGAAGAAATGTCATCCATGATGCAAATATATAGTGTATTAGTTGCCAATTTAATTCGATTCTGTTTAACAGAAAAAAAGCTTATATTGGATGGCGTCATGGATGATCAAGGTGCCAGCAGATACATGGTGCTGTTGTGTTCCAGGTGACCTGGCTCGACTCCGGGCTCAAGTACTTTCTGGTACCATACTCTCATTTCATCTCTGTCCTATTCTTTAAATAAACGCCAATGCCACAAAATATAACTTAAAAAAAATTATATTTTGGGAATTAGGTCAAATCATCCAACAAAGATCCATCAAAATCCATAATCTAGTGCTCTTATCCTTACAGGTCTTTCTTGGAGTGTTAGAAGGGAAACCTCCTAAAGCTAGGGCTCTTTATTATTACAGGTAAAACTACTAACACAACTTGGGTCCCAAAAGTATAGCTCTGTGGCTTAGCTTATAAATTTGGTACAGTATGGGAAGAAGGCAGAAAAGAACGATAAGGTCGGTTTATGAGCCTTGTCCCAGTGGGCCACCTGACCATGTTGTTGGCCAGTTGGTCTTATTCCTGTGTTCTGATCACACGCAAAGAGGATAGAATTCCCTTGGTGCAAACATAGTACCAATACCAATCTAACCTAATTAAGATGCATCCACATACAAGTGGACATTTTATAGCAAAGCCTTTTTATCTTAGTCTCCTTAGCACTTGGACTGAAGCGAGGAGACATCTCTGTCTGTGGTATTTAAAGTTAACTGCAGGTGAATTTTTTCAATACTATATGTTATTTTGATTGCGACTGTCCCTGCGTATGCTGCTATGTTAATGCTAACTGTAGGATTAAAGGTACAATTGTGCTTTAATTTTATACAGTAAATTTACATTTACTTGCCAAATGTCCTTAGCCAAAGTGATTTGATTATATCTCATTTTGACCGAGCAGTTGACAGGGGCCTTGCTGAGAAATGGCAGATTGGTGGTGCTGGAAATTGATCTTCCTATCAGCAGTCCAACAACACCGTAACTACTGAGCTTCCACTGCCATTGGTGGTCCACCATATTAATTTTACTTTCTTTAGGTTCGGCAGATTGAGGGTCAAGTGTAGACTTGGTTTCTAAAGGTATAGCTTACGCTACACTTTAACTACAAATTAAGCTTTCTTTGTCTTTTTTTTTATCATTGTTAGTCTTAGGACTATTTTCGATTTTTTTTTGGTCATTTTATGCTACATTCTGGCACATAGGCCTTATAATAATGTATAGCGAGACGTTTGAAAAAAGGAGCATGCAGAAAAGAAAGAAAAACAGAGGTTTAAAGTGGACGGAAGCAGATGAGGTAAACGTATATTTTTAGCATACTACATCGTCAGACTGCCAGAAAGAGTAGGATGCCTCTCTGAGTAGCCTTCAATAATGTATCAGAGTACGCTCTAAAAACTCTTCCGCTGTCTCCGAGACATTTATGGGCATATAAGCGCACAAGCATACACACCCTGGGAGATTTTGAGGCAGTCCGAGAATCTACACGCTCAAAATAATAAAAACATTCTTAAAGAATGTTTGTTCTACAGAATCATTGAGGGTTTGTGGACATGTGCATAGACATGTGCAAAGTAAACAAATTCGGCATGTGTGTGTGTTTGTTCTGCTTACCTGTGCTAAATTGTGAGTAACCACATGCTGCCTCATGCCGGGCGAATGAAAGACAGACTCCACTGGATTCTCCTGAAAGAATTATAGCATCTTAAACACAAACACACCCTCTCACTACACAGAATCATTTTCTCATTACACCATTAATCCATGACAAGTGAGGAACACTCATGTAAACTGGACAATACAGTGTTAAACACAGATTTTTTTTATTGATTTAGTACAAAATTTTTTACATACACGAGGCACAATGATTTTTATCATGTTTATTTCAGCATTTTGATATGTCATATTGGTTAAACTTTTTAAGATCGCCTATTATTGTATGGGTGTGGCAATGATGTAACCCAACATCACATGATATCACTTTAATACTTATCATGAGTGTTTGGATGTTACATATCCATTTTGCTCAAACTTTATGACTTTTGCCCATTTTGGAGTGGAACGCGGCCATAACATCACCTGACATCAGATGATGCCACTATAATACCTATTATGCACTTCCCTTTATTGTTCTAATAGTAATATGTCACATAGCCAAATTGGTTAAACTTTATGACTCCACCCATTTTGGGCGGGGCCCATAACATCATGTGACATTACCTGAAGTCACTTTAATACCTATCATGCACTTCCCTTTATTGTTCTGAGAGTTTTAATATGTCACATAGCCATATTGATTAAACTACATGACGCGTGGCCATGACATCACGTGACATCAAATATGCCGCTAAAATACACATTATGCACTTTCCTTTACGGTGCTAAGCTTTTTGATATGTCACATAGGCTTACTGGTTTAACTTTAGGATGTCACGTGACATCACATAAGGTCACTATAATACCCATCATGCACTTCTTGTTAATGTGTTTAGCGTTTCTGATATGTCACATGGCTATGGTGGCTATGTTCCATTAAGTAAATCCACTGATACTGGTAGTAAATGGGAATTTTTCTGCCATAGCACCCCAAGGCCCAATAGGCTAAAGTTCATGTCCCTCGAAAGCTCTAGCAGGAGTAGAGTCTGGAAATTAAAGGTCTCAGTTTAAGTAAGAAAACAGTATATTGGCTAATTATTGGCTTTGGTGGCAAACTGGATGACAAGCCAGCTAGAAAGTAGTTTTAAGGAGTCAGACAGCAAAATCTTTAAAACATAGATATTTAGCAAAAGTTCATAAATCTCCAGGAAAGAGTGAACTGTTCATTGGCAGCCTGCCTTGATACCAAGATGGCTATCAGAGTGCTAGCAAACTAGTTAGGTCGACAACTCGAAGGAATCAGACTTAACAAACCTCCAAGAAAATTGTAAGAAATTTTAACTAAATCTTGTTTATGAAAATATATTACATGTGCTGACTAGTTCTAGACCTCCATGTTAACTACAGGGCTAAAAGGTTGAATATGGTTGACCATGTTACCCAGTAAAGGTGAAATAGTTTACATTAACAAATATAGATGGTATTTATTGCATGTATTCTCACAGGTCTTTTAATGTAACCAGCACTTTATACAATATAGATTCTTTTTAAGCAGTGGTTTCCAACCTTTTTTTGTACCAGGAACCAGGTTCGTGCATGACATTTTTCTACGAACCGGGTAGAGGTGCCTTTTTCAGTTCATAGTATGTAATCTGAATGCAATAATTACACTTTATATTAAACTATTACAATAACAGGTAGGAATCTTGGTATTTTTTTAAATGCAGCTTCCTTTTTGTTGGCAGTCTGTGAACTATAAGCATACTTCCTTATTGAGTTGGAAATACGTACAATAACACTTATTGAGTAATTCTTTACAGACGCAATGACTCTGTTTAGCTAGTTCGAGATATAAAAGAGATATTACAGCAATTTAGCATAAAGGTTGATGAGGTGTGTCCCACTGGTGCAACTATCAGTGGCAGCCTAGCAGCATTGTGGGGAATTTTGGAAACAATTATCCAAAATAAAATTAGATCAGAAGATGTTTGCATATTTTTTTATTGCGATTCAGTTTTATTGGACAGACAATAAAAGGGAGATTGGGTATGTTTAGCATTTTAAAAAATAACTAGAGCCAGATGTACTGTTAAGGTGGATTTATAGGGCAAAGAAAACTGAGCCATTTCTGGGCACCCTTTTCGCAAACAGATTCCCAGGGAGAATAAATGTCAGATTGAGGGATGTTCATAAAACGGAAATAAACTTTAAACAAACTTGTTTACCAAAGCCTGAAAAAATTTTATCAACCAGCTCACAGACAGGTGACAGTTTAACATCCATAAATGATGTCCGCACTCATCGAAAACCTACATCAACAGAACTGAGGAACACAACTAGCACATACCCTCCGCATCCACTTTGTTAGGAACACCTGCACGTTTGCCCAATTATCCAGTCAACAAATTAAATAGAGGTTAGAGCTTCAGTTTATATTTACATCAAAATAAAGAAAAAAGGGAAAAATTGTGACATTGTAGTAGGCGCCAGATGGCTGATTTCTGTCTTTCAGAAACTGCTGAGCTCCTAAGTTTTTCACACAGAACGGTCTCTAGAGTTAGTGAGGGGAAAAAGAAATTAGTGACAGTTCTGTGTGTGGAAATACCTTGTTGAAAGAAGATTCAGAAGAAAACTGCAGAGTAGTTATTCATGTAAACACGCTTTACAACAGGAGTGAGCAGAAAAGCATCTCAGCATGTTCAATACATCAACCCTTGAGGTGAATGAGCTACAACAAGCAGATCACATCAGGTTTTACTCCTTGGGTTTAAACCCCAACACTGCCCAGCTGCCCCTGTTCAGACTTCTTTGATCTTTATGGCTAATCCTGTGCTATGGTCCAATCCTCCATAGGCTGTGGTTTGAGAAAAAAAAATTACTGTGCAGAAAATTCCATGTGAGTAATAAGATTTATTTACTTAAGACATCGGGTCCCAAACTTTCTGCCGGGCCCAATTTGCCGCATCCTCAAGGACATAAAAAACAATTTCAGGAGGATGTATTTGAAACAATTCTTTAATGGTATTTAACACAAATGTGTAACTATCAGTGTGTGACATCTTGTTCTGAGCTTCTATTCTGTTTTACTATGTAACAGTATTCATTGTTTTCAACAAATTTTTTAACAGCACTACTGCAAACAGAAATAGATGTTGTAGAACTTTCCTGTCGTCATGTTATTTGAGGGGACTTTCGTTAAACATTAGCGGTACTCGAGTAAAATGTTCGCATTGGCCATAAGCAACTTAACGAAACAAATATTTATAGCGCCGACGGCTAGCAAGAAAGCAAAACCTGCCGGGTGCTGCGGTGCAGCATGGCATATATTTTCGCCGTTTTTCTAATTTGGGATTTTGGAACCCTATAAAACTTCACACTAGTCTTTCTGCACCTCCCTTATTATAACTTCATGCACCACTGACTTAAGCCAAGAACAGAAATCTGATTTTATTATGGACACAGAAAAAAAACAATCTGGTCTGTGCCCATGATAAGTGTCAGATTCCTGTTTTCAAATAACAGAAGTGAAAACTGTTGTGGTCTTTATCTGTTCCGGCACATCCACCTCAATGTTCAAGGTGTTATGCTTTTCTGCTCACCACAATTATAAATAATGATGACTTTCCACTTCCTGACAGCTGAGAACAAGCTGCTCAATTTTCCCTGATCTTTTTTAACACAACACAGAATGTTTTACACCATTACAAAAAAAACGGCAAAGACTGTTGTGTGAAACTCCTAGGAGATTCTAAAAGACTCAACCCAGTCCATCTGGCACCGTCAACCAGCAACACACCATGGTTGAAGTCACAGGCATCACACGCAGCTTTTCTCAGTTTTGATGTCCGAATTTTTGTTTGGACGTAGACAGAACATTATCTACAGTCACATTTGCAATTACTGTCACACTTGTGGCATTTGGCAGACGCCCATATGCAGAGAAATGTACATTTATCTCTCTTTTTGTACAACTGAGTAATTTGAAAAGTGCAGCACAAAGTGGCTTAGTGGTTAGCACTGTTGCCTCACAGCAAGAACGCCTGGGTTTGATTTTCGGTCAGGAGCTTTTCTGTGTGGAGTTTGCATGTTCTCCCTGTGCTTGCGTGGGTTTACTCCAGGTAGTCCGGTTTCCTCCCACAGTCCAAAAACATGTATATTAGGTTGATTAATGATTCTAAATTGCCCATAGGAGTGCGTGTGAGTGTGTGTGGGGGCACTGTGATTGACTGGCGACCTGTCCAGGGTGTACCCCTCCTGCCTTTCAGAGATGGCTGGGATAGACTCCAGCAGATACCTGTGACCCTGAATTAGGGAATAAGCGGGTATAGAAGATGAATATATGAATGATTAATTGGGGGTTAAGGGCCTTTTTTCATGGGCCCAGCAGTTGTAAATTGGCAGTGCTGGGAATGAAACCCTGATTATCTAATTAGCAGTCCAACACCTTAACCACTGCGCTACCACATTTTCGGTTTCCCCCTTGAGCCTGGTTTCTTTTAAGGTTTTTCTAACATCATCTACGGTAGCTTCTCTTGCCTTTTGTCGCCCCAGACTTTCTCATTTGGGATACATTTAGGCAAAATTTAGAATTTTACTTCTTATAAACTGCTTTGGTTCAATGACTATTGTTAAAATTCTACCTGTTTTCATCACACTGATGTACGTTTAGTTCTGCAGGTGAGCATACACAAACAAACAAATAAATTAAGGGAAGCAGTAGCTCAGAGATTAAGGTGTAAAACTGCTAATTGAAAAATCGCCGGCTTCCTCTAAACTACTCAGCTGGATAAGAAAAAAAAAAAAATTAAATATAAGTTGCTCTGGAAAAGAGCTTTTTTAAGGGATTGTGGTTTGTGACTTTTAGGTAGAAAAAGGACATTTTGTCTGTGTCTGTGTGTGTACCAAGACAGCAGAAAAAAGGGAGAGTGTGTGGTAGAAAACGTATATTGGAGTGTGCATGTATGTGTGTGTATATGTGTGTAAGATTACTTTGCATGGCCACTAGTTGGTGCTGTTTGGTACTTTGTGATTAGCTGTATGGCGTTTAACACATGCAGTGTCATAGGTTTTACAAGTCAAATAAAAACTACAGAAAAAAAGAAGATTCCGCTAGAAATGAGCCTTTGTAATTGTAGCTAGAACATGTTGAGATTGCGAGTGTTTGCAGGACACAGAAACAGAATAGCAATCAAACCTACTAAGGGACACAAAACAATTAAGTGTGCACATCAACGTGTGTGTGTTTGAGTGAGACCTGAGACTATTTACTTGACGGCATTGTTTTATCGATCTCAATGGACATTAGACTAAGAGAATATTAAACCGTCCGTATGGAGACCCTAAGACGAGCAAACCAACGCAAGAAAAGAGGAAAAGAAAAACAAGGAGAGAAGAAAAAAATGTGATAGAAGACTTGCTGTGCAGACAACGATACAGAGTGCAGATTAGCCCTGTTCTAAAGAGAAGCTCTTGCGTCTGAACCTTGTCTGTTCATCTTTCTCACCTCTGGGAGAAACATCAAATTATCACCTTGGCATGTGTCATGCGGTTCTTATTTTACATAACTTATCACCTCCCTTTTTACACCCTGCTGCTTGTTAACGTTCTCCAATCGCACACATTAAAAATATCATCCCTCTCACTCACCTCGACGTTCTTCCACAAACACGGTCTGGGAAAAAACAGAAGAGAGATGCCGAGGTTATTACGGGATCGTGTGATTATACAATTACAACACAGTAAATGAACTTTTGATCGTGATTAGTCAGGAGCAGATATAGTGATTTATATCTCATTTTCTTATTCCTGTACCTCATTAGTTCTATAGTAACAAGCCTCGGTTTGTAGCACTGATTCTACACATGGTCAAAAGGAACCTGGAATGCCTGAATAGAACATCAACTAAACACATACGGGTTAGCATCAATAATTGACACCCCCTGGAGGTGTAGGGCAAACATGCTAACCACTAAAACAGGTATTCAGAAAAATGTTATGTAGGGCAGTTTTGAAAGACGTTCTGGGTATAACAGTCAAAAATATTAGAAGGGTATGAGTTAAAACCCTTGGATCCCCAAGCTGTTGGGCTCTTAAGCAAGGCCCTAACTCTTCATTGTAATCTGCATAATTGTATGACATATAATGACAGAGCAGCTGTCATTTGTACTTGTGCCACAACGTATCTAACCATAGTTTTAGATACCATGTGCAGGTATCTAAAACTAATTAACACTGCAGCAGGGACGCTATAACCTGGTCTGGTCTGGTCTGGTCTGGTCTGGTGTGGTCTGGTCTGGTCTGGTCTGGTCACACCATACTGTAGTTGATTAGTTATCTGTTTGCGACATGCACCACCAATTGCTGGACAATAATTCAATATCAATATAAATTGCAATAGAACTTTTTTCAATAGCAGTGATATGATTCTTAAACACATTTCCGATATTTCGATATACATCAGAGCATTCATCACTGAATAACGTATAGGGCACAGTCATCAGAAATAGCAGGACACAATTAGCTACTTGTGTAGTGTAAATCACTTTCTTATTTGCCCCACCCACTCTTCCGAAAAGTTTCAGGTCGTGTGCACGCGACCGTGAGTGGCAGATACAGACGCGAGATAAAAGCGATTCCAGTCGAATCCCACAGACATCGACATGCTGTACAACGGACATAAAGGAGGATAAGGTATGGAGAGAGAGGCAGAGACAGAGACACGAGAAGAGATAAATGTCCTAGTGCGGTTGCTAAACAGTAGCTATAGGAATGCATAGACCGATTTTCATCCTAATCCGTTCAAAGGTTTACAACAATCGGACTGTCGGCGTGCCCAGTGAATGACTGAGCGATATTGTGTTTTAAAATTAGAAGAGGATTTTTTTGGTCGCGATTTGGTGCTGGTGGGCACAAAAATAATCTTATAAATGCCTCCTTCTATCCTCGTGCAGCGCCTTAGCTTTAAAACAGCGTATGCTTTCAGTGCATGGCTGTGTTTTACTAAGCCAAAACACACACACATGCTGTGCTTTTTAGGGAAATGTCTGTCTGTGACACTATTCATATACATGACATGCTTAACAAATAAGTCTCTGTTTTATGGGAAAGGCAGATTAGGCTCTATTTTAGTCTAAATACAAATAAGTTAAATAAACAAGTAAAAGGTGAACATTAATTTATTCGTGGCATTTTTATTTCTAAAATATTATATAGTTTAAAAGGTTTTATATACTTGGCAAATTAATTTTTTAGATGTTTGTAGGTAAAGACACCCATTTGCAGTTTTTCTAAGGCTTTTCTTATATTCATATTGATTTTGGAATTATATTGCATCAAATGAAATTAAGAACTATATTGTGATATAAAATCTGGCCATATCGTCCAGCTCTACACAAAAGCAGTTGACTAGAATGTGTTTGTAAGTTGTAGCATTGCATTATTTCTTTACTGGAACTAAGAGACTCGAACCCTGTTCCAGCATGACAATGTCCCTGTGCACAAAACCCCTGAACTCCATGAAGACATGCTGTGTTCTGATTGGAGTGGAGGAACTCGAGTGTCCTGTACAGAATCCTGATTCTGACTCAACCCCTTTAAACTGAACACCTTTAGGATGAACTGGAACACAGACTGAACCCCAGACCTCCTCACCTCAACATTAGTGTCTGATCTTAATAATACTATTGTAGCTGAATGAACACAAATCCACACAGTCACATGACCCAATCTAGTGGAAAACCTGCACAGAAATAAATGAGACTAACATCTGGAATCAAATGTAGAAAAAACATATGCATGTGAAGGTCAGGTGTGCAAATCCTTTTGTTCATTACTTGCCAAAAGTATTTTGTACAGCATGTGGCAAGTGTATCCTTGAATCTGCCTGACAGTGCAAAGGTCACGTCAAGTCGATACACTAACCCCTAAATTTTCTTTTTCTTCTTCTGTGTGTGTGTGTGTGTATGTGTGTGACTCAACTCCATCAATCATGTACAGAGAGAAGCCTGTCAGATAGACATGCGCAGACAAATTTATACACTCAGATGTACAGATTCTGATTCTGTCTTTTTTCACTCACACATACACACGCTTGTATGAAAGCACACTCTCATCTCGAGAAAGTTGTTTGACTCGGTTCCTAATGATAACAGATGAGGTGTCAATATGAAGGTGAGAGAGTCTAAGTCATCCTAGCTGTGTGTGTGTGTGTGTGTGTGTGTGGGAGGGGGGGGGCACTGTACCATTCCACTGTCTGTCTTATATTAGATCAAAGAAGAGAGATATCACTTAACAGGAGTTTTAGGATCTGCTGTTGTATTGTATTGTACATTATGACCTCAGATGTTCTTTATTTCATCTATTTATCTATCCATTGTTTTACCCCCTTATTACTAATCAGAGATCAGCTGGAGTCTAACTCAGTTATTGGGTGAAATACAGCGGGACACCCTCGACAGGTCACTAGTATATTACAGGGACACATACAGACAAACAACCAAACACAAACACACACACTCATTCCTATGAGCAATTTAGAATCACTAATTGGACTGTACAGACTCCTCCTGGGGATACGAACCTGGGACCTTTCTCGCTGTGAGGCAACAGTGCTAGACGCTAAACCATGGTTATATATTTCAACATTTAAAATACAAAGAACTTCTTAAAGATATTTCAGAAAGATATAAAGGTATATGTTATCTCTAATCATATCCTAATTTTTGCTGTATTTTGTGTTAAAAGTGCACATGATGCACACAGAGTTCTCCTGTAGGCAGATCCCCATCCGATTTTACCTTCACCCTGTTCGACGACATCTATTTACTTCATGTTTGTTTAACGAATTGAAAAACCCTGAGAGGGAAAAGAAAAGGCTCCTCCTATTTTTCCTTGGCCTTTAAAGTGGACGGTAGACGAATGACTGAATAAATGTCATGTTTAGTCAACAGCTACCCCAACGTTCGTCCTATTTAAATATCGACTGCTTTTTCTTCCAGAAGCACTTTATTTATACATTTTGGCTTCTCTTGAAATGCTGTGTGGCTCAAGTACGATAGGTTACTTCCTGGATTTGTACTAGGTCTGACTCTAAGACCAAGAAATGAATATAAAATCACACGGAAGTCAAACAGGATGACATCATCTTATATTAAAATGACTCCAAAACTTCTTATATGGACTGGAAGCAGTAGCACTGCTTATGCAATGATATGTAGTATTGAGTAAGAAAACTAAAAACCTGACTGTAGACCTTACATGTGTTAAAAATAGTGCAAGCAAGACATTCCTTGCATCGTACAAGCGATGCCCAACATATAACTTGTAATAACTGCATGATCAGTGTACGATAATGCAACAATGTGCAACATTTAATACATCTCAAATGACTTTAGTTACCCTGGAATGTCTAAAACGGTGCCACAGGGGCAGGTAAAAACTGTCTTTCCCAGTGCCAGATATGCTACGTACACTTTCCCAGCACCTTTTCTGCTCGCTCTTTGTCTCTTTCTCTCTGCGAGTTTTCTCTGAACTCTCTTAGAAAACGAAATTAAATCTTGATTTGCTCAGACAAAGGAAAAGGTAAAAGGCTGTAATGTAATGGAGAATCCTGCAGCAGGAAGGAGGAAGCTTCCCAGGAGGATGCAGAATTACGTAATGAACACTTAGAGCAGGGGTCCTCAAACACATACTTCATATTTGTCTCTGTTAATAAAAGTTGCTTTCAAACTAAAATCCCACTTAGTCATTAAGGTAGACTAATTACAGTATTAGTTCGATTCACACACCAACAGAACACTACATTTAACATAACATGTAATGATGATGATGGAGCAGGTGCAAGAAAAGTCAATTTAGAATGCAGAAAATGTAGCAAGTGGATGGGTTTTTTATTGTCTGTTCGTCTATTTGTCTTATCGGAATATTCTAGATACCTACTTTAGCATTTGGAGACATAAAAAATACATTCAAATCTTCTGACACTCTGGCCCATGTCATTTTTATGTTACAGACAGAGCCGCCCCCAATTAAAGACATGAACAGTTATGTGGCCCTCACAGGAAAAACATTTAGGGGATCCCTGAATAAGAGAACGTCATTGGTACGTTGTTTGTGTACTATTGCATGACTGTTCATAAGGACATGAATAAGTTCTTGAAAGTTCATTGTTGGAGTTCTTTTTATTAATCTGTCTAAATATATGTCTGTCTATATATCAATCTATATATCTAAACATCTGTGTGTGTGTGTGTGTGTGTGTGTTTCTGTCTGTCTGTCTATATATCTGTCTGTCTGTCTATCTATCTGTCTGTCTATCTATTTATATCCATCCATTCATCCATCCATCCATCCATTCATCCATCCAACTGTTTATTACTACAATTCATTGTCTTAGAATAACACACACATTAAACACTTTTGGTATTCATGAAGTTTATGCATAACTAAAGCTTTTACGCCAGTCTGTAAATAGCAATAATAAATAAGTAGGCGACACAGGGGAAGTGTTTTAGGGCGCTTAAAATAGTGCACTTACCGGAGGGTCCCGTTGGGAAGTCTGGGGAAGGAGAATGTCCAAACGGAGTCCTGGTCTCTCTTCGTCCGGAGCAGGAGACAACAGAGCGGGAGAAATAAAATAATAATAATAATAAAGCGCACACAGATGTCAGGAGTCGAGACTGTTTCTACACAAATAAATTATTTCCGGTAGGAGAACAAAAATAATATTAATTGAAATGAGAGTGGTCTGTTTCGCGAGGCGCGCGAGCGGAGCAGCGCTTTCAGGAAGAGGGAAAGCAATAAGGGGGGGAAGACGCGCCCGCGCGCTCACAGACACGTTCACGCGCGCTGGTTAAGATGTCGATGTAGGAAAAAAACAGTACAGTAAATCACAAGACTAAAAAACACAGATACAGAGTAATTCTTTTAATTAAACCCCCTTAACCCTTATTGCTTTGTTTGTTCTACAACAAATCATTTACAGGAATTTATATCGATTCTCATATTTTTATGCTCATAAAATAAACTTTTTTAGCTAATTGCTAGTCAAATCAGTCATCTGACAAAAAAGTTCTAAACTAATATTAGATAAGTACATTCCTATATAGTAAAAAAAAAGTGGGTTTTTTGCCACAAAAGATGATTAAAAATGATTTATATTAAGTAGAGCTGAAATGATTAGACGATTAGTTTAACAAAACAGCGTTGACAATAAAAAACCATCAACAAGTCGGCCATTTTTGTTATAATAGCTTTCATACCAGTATGTGCATGTGTGCGAGTAAGAAAAGACTTATCAAATTGTCATTTGATCTAATAAAAGGGCTCTAATGATGAAAGTTATGCGGTTAAGCCAGTGTGGCGCTGTAGAGCAAGACAGTAATTTGGTACTCATAAAAAAAAAGACACCACTTATGAGAATACAATGATATGTGTGGCCAAGTTTTACAAAACTACACACAAAATATGCTGTCGTGTAAAGGCGCCAATAAAATAGAAAGTTTTCATTCTTCGCTTAAAAAAAAAGAAGTTGTATAATAAATGCGAGAAAAATGGTAGTGGTAAGAAAGCAACTGATCGTAGCCATGTGGATGTTTACAGCAAATTTCCCAGTGAATTTCAGTCACCTCACGGTTATTTACATTTACAGCAAACGTGTTAACAGTATCAGATAAAAAAACAATGTCAGTCTCACTGTAGGTTAGAATTGTTTATAACTTAAATCCCTGCTATAAATCAGCTCTCCAGTTTTAATTGCAATATTTATAATAGTTTAACTGGTTGCATAAGCTGACATAATTGCTGTTTAATTGATTATTCCGATTGACTAATCGACTATCAAATTAATAGTTTGTTGCAGCCCTAGAACTGAGTGACATGAAAAATAAAGACTGATTCCAATTGCTTTCCATGACCAAATACTGGATTAATGTTTTTCTCAATACCCAATCATTGATCAGCAATGCGCTTGTTGTCAAAACAACCAATTCTTGATCACAACAGTCACTGGACACCATTGTTTCTAATAACTACCCACTGATCAACATTGTTCAGGACTAATAACTACTGTTTCCGACAACGAAGGTGTTTAATTGAAGGTGGTTAATCTCTGATACCCACTGCTTCCAATAACCAACCAATTAATCACCATTATTTCTATTTCTAAAGAGTCACTACATTCCCTGGTTTTCTTAATACTAATCACTGATCAATATTTCTATTGTTGATCACCATTTTTAGTTAGACCTGTGCACTTTATTGTTCCTAATTTTAACCTCTTTTTTTGGTCATATTTACAAGATGTTTTAGCGGTAACCCATCCCTTATTGACTATTTCCTGCCTAGTTACTTCCATTGCATCACGTTGTCTGAGGTCAAAATTCTAGCATTTTCTAAAAATATAAACAGCTTGTTTGTACTGCCTCGCTTTCTTTTAAGTTTTAGGATATAAACATATATAACATGTATATAGGATATATAACATAACACAAAAATGAGGGGAAGCTAGGGGCATCTAGAGCAAATATCAAGATATTAGAATTATTTTATCAAAAACGTTATGTAAACGTAATCGTTATGTAAACTTATTTTGTTTACACCTATATGCTCAGGACAGCTCAAATAAAATAGTTCTCACCGCATGTGTTGTTCTTGATACATATTAATGTATGCTTATTTGCTGGAGTTTTAATATGCCTGCAGTTGATTATGCAAAGAACAGTATAGGTTTGGTTTTTGCACCATCACAATGCAACATCAAATATACACTCATTTCTAACACTTTCTACACAAGACGCTGGCACTTACCGCATGAATATTCATGTACGCAGTCTGGTGTGTAAGTGAGAAAGGGAAAGCAAGAAAGTGAGAACGAGAGAAAAAGAATATAAAAACTAGGTCGTATAGTTTACCTCAGGGGTTCCTGTAATTTATGGCAGGAAGAAGGCTGGATGGGTTGCTGAGTGCCCACACACAATACACACACATCTCTCTTAAATACTTGTACAAAATGACACTAATCCAACAGCATCAGCAAACCTGATATCACTCTCTTGGTGTTCAGAGAATTAGGGAGATTGAGAATATTGATCTGCAAAAAACCTATCCTGGTGTTTAACACCTTAGGTCTCAGGCTCTTAGGTCCAGAGGAGCAATATTAAGCGTCATTAAGTCAGAGAGTAGGCACATACACACACACAATTTTCTTTCAGAGGTGAGAGGTCAAATTAGATCACATCTATTATCCTGTACATCCTTCAGTGGGATCATAAGCAGTCCACTGGTAATTAAGGGTCTATACATCTGCATACTATACTAAATATATACTGCTATATTTTTCAATAATTTTGTTTACTCTAAAAAAAAATTCCAGTAAGGCTTCTTAGAAAAAAAACAAAAATGAAACACACCCCTCTTAATATATTCGATTTTGGATTTTGCAGTCTGACATTTGCCCAGCTGTCAGTGCTGCTGGGCCTTTAAGCAAGGTCCTTAACACCTAACTGCTTAGTTTAAAAATAACAACTATAGTGTATGTATGTTGCTCTGGATTAGGGGGTCTGACAAATGCTGTAAAAATGTATTATCACAAATTTATATTATGGGAACATTTCAATATGCCCTATAAGTGTCGCCCTAATGACGTGTAAGACATCATAATTCATGTTTAATCACAACCATGCCAGTGTCATCTTAACGTGTGCTTCAGTGTAAGAGAAAAAGGAGAGGAAATATCTGAGGTTTTGTACAAAGGTGTTACAGATTATGTCATTGATCGAATAAAACAAAAAAAGTTTCTTAAGATTTCTGAAGACACAATGTTTTAGATTTAATTCTGATTTGCTATAAAATCAGATCTTGCCAGACCTGGAGAAATTTAGGGATGAATTTAATTTAATTCAGTTGTATTATCATAGCATATATATAGCCAGAGATGACAGTAGACTCTCTGAGATGATTGAAACCACACAAGAAATCACACTCAAAATGAAATTCACCCTGATCTATAAACATTTTGTGTCTCCCAAATGAAGATGGGTTCCTTCTTGAGTTTGGTTCCTCTCAAGGTTTTTTCCTTATTCCATCTCAGGGAGTTTTTCCTTGCCACAGTTTGTTCATTAGGTACAAATTTACACTTTTTCATTTATACACTTTTTCACACTGCACTGATTTTTTTTTCATTAACTGTCTACTTTATGGTCCAAAATTGTGTAACCAGATGATTAAGTCGTCATTGTTTCTAAGTGCCACATGCTTTATCCTCAGCAAGTGATGAGACTCCAGATCGTCGTAGGGCATCAGGACATCACCTGGGACCTCAGGAGTAGCAGAATTCTTTGTCTTGTCTGCTGCTCCTCCCCCAAGCATTAGCGCAGCATCAGGCTCATCTTAGTGGATCTCTGTTAGATGTAGTGCAGATTTTATTACTGACTAGCACTTTAAGTACAAAAGGCTGACAAATAAAAGAGCATCAGCCTGAAAAGTAATTAGATTAATATAAAGTAAGGGTAACTACTCGGGGTAAAATGAGCGTAGGCAGACGTTTCTGTTATAAAAATACCAGTTCAACCGGGTGCTACAAGCAGCTATGTGCAGTTATTGAAATAAACTAGCGGGTGTGTTGACAGGTTGAAAAAGAGAAGCAGATGGTGTGTGACGAGACAGTGATGCATTTCCGTTTCATGAGAGGATTTTCTCAAAAAGCTAAAAATATTTCACTCTTCGCCAGCGTATTTGTGAATAATCATAAGTGTAATTTTAAGGATTAGATTATCATAAAGAACGCACACACATGCTCATCTATTAATTAGTGTGTGTTGGTGTGTGTGTGTGAGATCACCATACAGCTGAGACTGCAGGTGTTGGCTCCACTATTGAAAGACTCACTTCTCATAAGAGTCGCTGCCAGAAAACGCACACAGAAGCCTCTGTTCACACACACACACACACACACACACACGCATACACACATGCACACACAGACAATCACACATGCTTGGTATCACAAAGAGCACAAATCAGCCCCTATGCATCATACAATAAACATAATATAATTTTTACACATACACACACACACACTTTTAAGCACTAATACAGCTTCAAATCCTCTGCAACTCTCATCACATTCCTTTTCTTTGGGAAATCACTGGCGTAGTTTCTTCATTTTCGCTTTGTAATTAGTCCACCAGGGAATTTCAGAAAGAAAGAGAGACAGACAGAGTGAGAAAGAGCAGGAGGAAGAGAGAGTGAAAGAGACAGGCAAGAGAGAGACTTAGAGAAACAAGAAACAGGACAAGTCATCACATACATTTCTCCATTTAGGGAACTATGCTATAATGCTTAACCCACAAGATTCTTTTGCTAACCACACACACACACACACACACACACAGACGCACACTTCTTCAATCTGATTGCACATTAACAAACAGATTTTGATGTTAGTAAATGTAATCATAACCTTGTCACAACAACAATCTCCCTTTTTAACTGGGGTTTTTATAAACACTTCCTCTCTCTCTCTCTCTCTCTCTCTCTCTGTCACACACACACACACACACACACACACACACGCACACACACACACACACACACACACACACACACACGCACAGACTGTTTTTTTTCTTGTAGGTAGATGCTATTGAGGCCCTGGAGGCTACCTGACCCAATTCTGCCTCAGAGAAAATGCTTAAAAGAATCTCTCTCTCTCTCTCTCTCTCTCTCTCTCTCTCTCTCTCTCACTCTCTCTCTGTCTCTTTCTCTTTCTCTCTCTTGCTCTCTCTCCCACACACACAAACACACACACTTTCTCTCTCTCTCTCTCTCACACACACACACACACACACACATATAGACTTTCTCAATTTTTTTTTAAATTTTATTTCTTCCTTATTCTTCTTACGGCAGTTCCCTTTTAGGGGTCCCCACAGCGAATCAACTGTCTACACCTAACCCTATTCTTTACATCCTCTTCACTCACATCTATTAACTTCATGTCCTCGATTATCACATCCATATACCGCCTCTTTGGTCTTCCTCTTTGCCTTCTGCCTGGTAGTTTTATTTCTAACATCCTCCTACCAATATACTCACTATCCCTTCTCTGTATATGTCCAAACCATCTTAATCTGGCTTACCCGACTTTCTCCCCAAAACATCTAACATGAGCCGCCCCCCTGATGAACTTGTTCCTAATCCTGTCCAATCTCGTCACTCCGAAAGAAAACTGCAACATCTTCTGCTGCTTCCAGCTCTGCCACCTGTCTCTTTCTCAGTGCCACTTTCTCTAAACCATACATTATAGCTGGTCTCACCACTGTCTTGTACACCTTCCTCTTAATTCTAGCTGAAATTCTGCTGTCACACATCACTCCTGACACGTTTCTCCACCCATTCCTGTACTACCTGTACTTGCTCTGGACTGTTGACCCCAAGTACTTAAACTCCTGTACCCAACGACTATCTCTGTACTTCTCAATCAGCATTCTCAGAGCAAAGATTGCATCTGTTGTGCTCTTTCTGGGCATAAAGCCATACTGCTGCTCACAAATATCTACTTCCCTTGTTAACCTAGCTTTCATCACCCTTTCCCATAACTTTCCCATCAACTTCATGCCTCTGTTGTTGTTGCAACTCCAGTATCTCCTTAGGACCAACCGCCTTTCCTGCTTTTCATCCTCTTCACAGCTATCCTAACTTCGTATGTACTAATTTAAACTTTTTTTGAACTTCCTGCTCCACATTGTTTACCTCTTCTACCCCTCTCCTCCTCTAATTTTCCTCATTCATCAACACTTTAAAGTACTCCTTCCATCCTCTCTGTACACTCTCTGTGCCCTAACCTGCTCTAGTCTCGATCCCTCTGCCTTGCTAACCTTTACAAGTCCTTCTCTCCTTCTCTAGTGTTTAACCTAGTGTACAACTCATCATATGCCTTTTGCTTGGCCTTAGCCTCTTCACTCTGTGCCACAAATGCTGGTATTTCTGTCTACTTTGCTTAGTACTGTCCATGTCCCACTTCTTGGCTAACCTCTTCCTCTGTGTACAATCCTGAACTTCCTTATTGCACCACCAAGTCTCCTTATCTTCTTTCCTCCTTCCATATGACACACCTAGCACCTTTTTTCCTGTCTCCCTGATCACTTCTGCTGTAGTTTGCCATTCATTTAGAAACACTAACTGACTGCCCAGAGCCTGTTTTAACTCCTGTCTAAACTCTTTACAGTATTCTTCTTTTTTCAGCTTCCACCACTTGGTTCTCTTCTCCACCCTTGATTTCTTCTTCTTCCAGACCAAAATCTTCATCCTACACACCACCATTCTATGCTGTCTGGCTAGACCTTCCCCCACCACAACTCTAATCTGTTAACCTCACCAACATGTCCATTAAAGTCTGCGCCTATCATTACTTTGTCTCGTTTGGAAATACTTGTTTGGAAATAATCATATTAACCAGCTCTCTACCCTTCCCTGTCATTGTCCCAACATTCAGCGTCCCTATTCTCAGTCCTAAACTCTTGCATTTTCTCTTGCAAAATTTAAATGAAATAGAATCAGTTTGTCCCTGATGAGAAAGGCAAGCGACGATGGCAAGGAAAACACTCCCTGCGATAGTAATAGGAAGAGGAACCAGATTACTGCTCCTTTGTCTAATGAAATTCTTGATTAAATAAATAGGTTTTAGCCTAGACTTAAACACTTGAACACTAAGACCTTGTCAGACAGCCTGCAATCGTTGATTAAAGTAGGAGTGGCAGAACGTAAGACACTAGCAGTTCACTGGTACTGCGGCGTGAGACCATTTCGTGCTTTATAGGTCAGGAGAAGTATTTCGTAAAAAATCGATGCCTAGCTGAGACATATAACTGTGTGTCATCAGCATAACAGTGAAAAATAATATCATGTTTTAAAGATAAAAAAACACTGGTCCTAAAACCACACCTTGTGAAACACCATACTTGAGTTAAGAACATGCAGAATAGTTCTTAATCTAGTTAAATCTACGAACTGAATGTTTGAAAGTTTTTTATTAAAAAGTTCATGATTCTTATTTTTCTACAGTGTTAAATAAAAATCTAGGGTTATTTTTATTATTTTCTATAAGGGTGGAGAGATACGTTGAGCTTTTTTATAGATCAAGATTCTCTCCTTTCATGCTGTTTGAAATACTAATTTAGTATCTCTAAACAATTTAGTATCTGTGTGTTAAAAAGCGTGTGTGAACAATATACCAGGGAGCAAATTTTTTTTATCCTAAATTATTTTTCTTTTAACTGGAGCTACGTTATCTAAGGTATAACAAGATGTTGACTCCAAATATTCAGTAACCTGATCAAGTTCTGTGAGGTCAGATGGTGATCCAATCATAGTAGATCATTCTGGGAGATAGCTGACAAAGCTTTGGGCAGTAGTAGATGTGAATGTATGTTTAATGCGGTAGCATGGTGCTGTATGTACATTAATACTGTGACACACTTTAAATGAAATAAGATTGTGATCTGAGTTGAATTGTCACTTTTGAATTGAATTGAATTGAATTGAATTGTCACTGTATTACTTATACTTACCCTGAAAGATAATATTAAATCTAAAGTGTGACCTGCTTTATGAGTGGGTCCCACTACACTGATTCACTCCCACTGAGTCATGTATGGACATAAATGCCGTTCTCAGCAGGTCGTCTGTATTCTCAAAACCAGGTTTGATAGAAATCTGCAAATTCGCTAAGAAAATTTCAGAGTACGGTCCTGGGGGTCTGTAAATAATAATTAACGGAATTGACTGCTCGGCTTATTATTTGTCTCTACACTATAAAGAGCTTCAAATGCATTAAAATTGTGTCCATGTTTTTGTTCATGATCAATTTTTTTTTTGTATGTAGCTGCATGCTGGAGGATTAGCTTCATTTAATGCTACATTCTCATTCCGTTTAATCCAGGTTTCTGTTAAACACAGTATGTCAATGATAATTTCATTAACTTTAGATGTAAAAGATCTAATATTTAACAATCCTAGCTTCAGATCAGAGGTTCAGGTATCTACATTAATTAAAATGCTAAAGCAGTCTTTCTTAGTCTTTTGGAACTTTTGTTTAGCTCAATGAACAGACACAGTCTTAATTTTGGATAACCTGAGTGATGACTGTGCAGCTAGCAGACGGTTGGATGAGCCCTTTGTCTTCTCCTTGGTCTGGGCTCTAGCGAACGATTAAATAGACCTGTTCTAAGAAAGGGGAGCGGCCCTCTCCCAAGTTGGATGGACACTGTCCCAACTTTGCCCTCAAAAGTTCTCCAATTATCTAAAAAGCCCACATTGTTTTCGAAGCAATATCTGGACTTCCAGCGATTGAGCGACTATAACCTGCTGTAAGCTATGTTACCATGTCGCATTGGAATGGGGCCAGAGCATATTACGAAATCAGACATCGCCTTTGCTAATTTAAACACCTGTAAAGTTACACCTACTAGTCTCTGACTGGCAAAGGTGTATATCAATAGCTTCAGCATGAATAACTGTCCTAGAAGACCTATGCTGGCCTACAGCCTTAAGATTACCTGCTATGTCCAGTGCTCTGGCTCCTGGGATACACCTAACAACTGCCGCTGGTACCTCTAAAGGCCTAGCTAATTTAATGTGCCTCAATATAGAGTCTCCAATAACCAGAGTACGTTCAGGTTCCTTTTTCTCTAGCTCTTCCTCTCTATCTATCTATATCTCTCTCTCTCTCTCTCTTTCACACACACACACACATCTACTGTCTCTCTCTCTCTCTTTAAATTGAGGGCATGAAAGTAAAAATGCAGAGATATTAAGTTACACTCTTTAAGCACTCAACATTCAACATGTTTTCTTAAACCACCACTGCCCCCGTCTACCTCCCCTCACACCTGCTGCAGATCAACTGCTGCACACTAGTGGCCACGTGCAGCACTCACTAAGGACGAGTGTATAGAGTAGAGTGTACAGTCGAGTGTGTACAGTGGAGTGTAAAGATGAATGTGGACAGTAGAGGGAGTAAACTAGAGTGTGTACAGTGATGTGTGTTTACGGTAGAGTGTACAGATGAGTGTGTACTATAGAGTGTGTGCAGAAAATTGAGTATATTAGAGTCAGTACACTAAAGTGAGTACATTAGTGTGTGTAGAGTAGTGTGTACAGTGGAGCGTGCACAGTAGAGTAAGTACAGTGGAGTGTGTACAGTAGTGAGTACAGTATTGTGTGTACAGCAGGGTTTGTACAGTAGAGTGTGAACAGTAGAGTGTGAACAGTAGAGTGAGTACAATAGTGTATACAGTTGAGAGTGTGAACAGTAGAGTGTGAACAGTAGAGTGAGTACAGTAGAGTGTGTAGAGTAGAAAGAGTACAGTAGAGTGTGTAGAGTAGAGTGAGTATAGTAGAGTGAGTACAGTAGTGTGAGTACAGTAGTGGGTACAGTAGAGTAAGTACAGTAGAGTAAGTACAGTAGTGTGCACAGTACAGTGGGTACAGTAGTGTGTACAGTAAAGTGTGTACAGTAGAGTGGGTACATTAGAGTGTACAGTAGAGTTTGTACAAAAATGTGTACAGTAGAGTGAGTGCAGTAATGTATACAGTAGAGTGGAGAGTATATAGTAAAGTGTGTAGAGTAGAAAGCGTGTAGTAGAGTGGGTACATTATATGTATGTGTGTACAGTATATTAGGTACAGTACAGTGGGTAGAGTAGTGTGTACAGTAGCGTGTGTACAGTAGCATGAGTACAGTAGAGTGTGTACAGTAGGGTGAGTACAGTAGAGTGGGTACAGTAGAGGGTACAGTAAAGTGTGTGGAGTAGGGAGAGTACAGAAGACATGCACATGCCAATCTTAATTTAAACAAATAGGACCCTAGGGTACATCTGAAAAAGACTTTTATTTATTTATTTATTTATTTTTAAGCTTACAATAGTTAACATTGAGTCCTGCTAGTTACTAATCTACACCTTAGCTGGAATTTTAAATTGAAGATGATCATCATCCATTCTACAATACTGATTCTACTAGAAATGTCACTTCAGCTAATAACATACTAGATTGGCTTTTTAACTGCAGATGAAGTTTCCCCAAGGGTAAAATGTTGACAAAACGTCAATAAGGGTGTTTTGAAGACAATACTAGAACACAGTCTGTTCTGGTCATAGGGGGGTCTTTTTTAACCTTTGAGGTTTTTGGGCTTTTATCCACCCCTCTCTTACACACACACACAATTATAAACTTGTTACCATGAAGCAGACAGCATTGTGACAACATCAAACACAGGGAATAAAATTGATAAAGGTTTCAACTTACATAATGCTTATATAAGTGCTTTCTTTAGAAACCAGATGAACGGCATTGTCTTCTTATTTTCATTCTCAAGTTCGAGTTAGACAGGCAGCACGGTGGCTTAGTGGTTAGCATGGTTACCTCACAGGATGAAAGCCTGGAGTTTGCATGTTCTCCCTGTGTGGGTTTACTCCGGTTACTCCGGTTCCCTCCCACAGTCCAAAAACATGTATGAAAGGTTGATTAGTGATTCTAAATTGTCCATTGGAGTGAGTGTTTGTGTGTGGCCCTGTGATGGACTGGTAACCTTTCCTGAGTGTACCCTTTCTGCCTTTCAGCCTTTCACAGACGGCTGGGATAGACTCCAGCAGATCCCTGTGACCCTGAATCAGGGAATAACCGGGTATAGAAGATGAATGAATGAATGTGTTTTAGACCAGAAAATCATTTCTACAGCACAGACATTTTTATTTCATCGATATTGATAGGCAATTGGCCCGGAGAACTGGAATTTCATAAGGTTCACCAGATATTGGGTGAAGATTTTTTTTATCATTATTATTATTAGACCCTCTCACATTTGTGGTATTTTAAAAGTCAGAGTTCAATTTATGTCTTCTCTGACATTATCAGAGTGATATTTTGCTTCAAAGATGTATTAACACATCTTTTTTTGGTATCTCCCTAACATAATAAAATGGTATTTTTCTAGGTTCATGTGACAACATTCAAAAGTTAGAACATCCAAGTAAGATTTTTTAACATCTTTTTCCAAGTTTAGTTTTATTTTTCCTTCTGCAATTAGTTCCAGTAGAGAAATTCTAGACAAAGAGATTCTAGACAACTGTGGGTTTAAATGTAGTTATATGAGACTGTTGTAACATTTGTTGTTTTATACAGCTAATTTTACACAGTATATATATATATAATATAGTTATATAATAGACATACTTACTATATATATATATATATATATATATATATATATATATATATATATATATATATATATATATATATATATATATATATATATAATATATATATTAATTGAATAATTAATATAAACCAAGTTTCTGTTAAATTATCATTAAAGAAACATTCAACCAGTTTGTTTACACACACACTTCTAGAAATGACTGCAGCAGGAAGATCTTCCATTTTGACAAGTTTTTTTTTTTTTACCGTGAACAGCTTCAGCGTGAATGTTTATGGAGATCAGATTGCCTCTGATGTTGCTGCTCCTGTTGTTTCTCCTGGATTTACATACGAGACGAAGAAAATCTTAATGGACTTTTGTTTTGTTTTGTTTTTGTGTGACCCAAAAAGATGTCCTAGATACTTTCCTTGTATACATCAAACATCCGCTCAGACGGCTCTGCACGTACAAACAAACACATGCAATGATGCAGTATAATGTTTCCAGACATCCCTAGAGAAATTAAATCTAGTAAATTGAAACAAGAAAGTCTAGGATGCACAAAAATATTTCTATGATAAGGCGAACTATACGGACTATGGTGTTGTGACCCCCATTCTATTCCAGATATAGTCTCATTCTTTCTTCTATAATAACCTCAACAATTCTGTGCCAATTTTCACTAGATTGTGTTGCATGACTGTGAAACACTATTGTTGAGGTGAGGAGGTCTGGGGTTTAGTTGGTGTTCCAGTTTATCTTAAAGGTGTTCAGTTTAAAGGGGTTGAGTCAGAATAAGGATTCTGTACAGGACACTCGAGTTCTTTAACTTCAATCGGAACACAGCATGTCTTCATTGAATTAAGGAAATTTGTGTACAGGGACACTGTCATGCTGGAACAGACTTTATGTCTCTTATGTTGAGTTTACACTGCACTGATTTTTCACTTGAAGACAGGTTTTGTGAAATCGCTGTCAAATGCCTAAATTGCGGGCCCAAATTGGTGCCCGTTCACGAGTGACACTCACACAGTGTGAATTATCAAAGAGAATCGCCAAGTCCTTGATAGGGCCTGTAAAATATTTGGCATGCTAAATATCGGGACCTGTGGTTTGTGATTTAAATTCCTGCTGTGTGAAATGAGTTTTAAATTAAAACTATACCAGCGATGACCTACAGTCCATGCAAGACTAACAGCAGTGGAAATTCAGGGATGAGTTATAGATCATAATATCAGCAAGCATGGCTTCGGTTCCAATCTTAAAAATCTTTTTTAATTTTCGCTATTTTGCTGCAAATCAGCGCACAGACTATGTGTATCATAAACTTTTTTGGGGCTATACTTTTAAAAATGAATCCCTTTGATCTTGTGTTATTATGTTATCCCTTCTCACATGCGTTAGGTTGTGTTTGCCCACCAGACAGAGTTGCTGGTAATTCTTTCTGGTCAAATGTATTTTTCATTATAGCAACTCAGACAGCAGATCCAGTGCAATTTAATTTTAAAGCAGCGCTGTTGTATGTCTGAATAATTAGTGTAAGAGTGTGAGCTACATCAATATTCCTCGAACCTTACTTCTTAATTGAAAAAAAAAGGTAATTTTCTTACTTTGTTAGGAACCATTTTATCACATTCTCTCATTTACATTTCTGGAATTTGGCAGATGCCCTTATCCTTCAAGACTTAGATTTAGATTTTTTTAAACCTAACCAAGTGGTTGAGTTTTAAGGTCCTTGCATAGGGGCCCGGCAATGGGGGATTGGTGTTCCTGAACCCACACTCTATTGATCAGCAATGCGACCCCTTAACACGTCCCTCTCAGAGTGTATCTTTCTGGAAGTTGTAGTACTCATTAGTTACAATTTCCTTTCATAGATTTGCAAAGTCTATACATTAAAAACATTTTCTATATATCAGTTCTGACTAATAGTCTAAAAATAAATAGGCCTTTAACTGAAAATATAATCCTAACACATTGATTAAATTGATTTTCCGTGACTCCCAGAAAAGCCATGTTGCACACTTTTCTAGCATTTGAGCCAAGCATATTGGCCTGACAACCTCACAGCTTGTGTATAATTGCTATAATAAGTCTTTCAGCAGGAGTGAGACATGTCGCCGTGGCTTGGCCTAGGATCTGTGTGGCATTCTGCATAAGCGTGTGTTTTTTTTAAGAGTGCAGTAAAGCTTCTTGCTAACCACAAATGACTATCTACCATAGAAAACCAAACACACGCAAACACGCACAAATCTTTAACTAACCACACCTCAGAAGCCTAATGTCTCCTGTCCTTAGTTTGCTTTTCTTTTACATTTATCAGACAAAAAAAACAACCATAAGGCCCTCCAGGAACATGCTGTCTCTCACCATGGACCTGTTCCTTTATGTAAAAGGCTGGATAGTGGTCTCGCTGCTACATTCATTCCAGGCTCAGGGTACGTTCAGTAAAACTGAAAATCCTAGGAAATGTGTTAGTTAAATGTATTGATTGATGTAGAACATGTTATTGCATTCTGAATGAGTAATTACCTTTGGGGTTTTTAAAAATGGGTATTAGTAGTTTTACTGTTTCAAACTGAACATTTTTAAAAATAAATGCACAACTGATTGAGACGAAATAATTGCTGGAGTTGAAACGCGTATCCTGATAAACAAAATTACTTCTTCTATTTTGCTGCCATAAACTTAGATGTGATATATGACCTTTAAATAACTGTTGGCTAATTCTACATGCATGTCGATTGTGCCTAATATGATAGGTATGAAATAACACAATATGGTGCATCCTGTTAAACATAATTAATGTAGACTGTAGTAAGTTCATTTACACTGCAAGTTTTTCATAGCAGCTTTTAAAAATTTTCATATATGCAATTTAGCCATAAATTTAAAGAAAACATGTTACTAAAGCCAATTCCAAATCTGTTCCAATACTTTTCTTTACAGATTTGCAAATTCAACAGTATAAGATTCTTATAAACCAACTTTTCCCAGTTTAGCTGACATAACGTTATTGTCTGACATTTTCCTGGCTCCCTCAGGCGCTGCTCTCCCATCGCAAAGCCCCGAATCTGTGTTACCAAGTCTGGGTAATATCATCATTGTGGTGAAAGCAGAATTTATGGGGGCTGTGAACATCTCAAATGATGATGCAGTACAAGCCTTTTTTTGAGCAAGTTGTGGAAGAACTTGAGCCGCAAGGGAACATAACATAGGAGCCTCCAGCGACATCTGACAAAACCGAAGATAGATTACCTGCAGTGGTGCATGAACATGCAAATAATAAAACAACAAACCTCAATAAAGTGAATGCGAAACAGGAACAAATTTACCCGAAATTAAACTATTTTGGTCTTCCAGACAAACAGGAACAGGTTACACAGGGTGCATGTTTGGTTGCGGAACTGAATAAGAAACATGTGGAGTAGGTTTCCAGCAGAAGATTCAGTGCAGCAGGTAAATATACCAGTCCAAAATTGATCTTCAGATCTAGTGGAGTCAACCCAAAAACAAAGCCAATCCTTTGAGTTTGAAACAGTAGGTGTCATTCCCAGTACTGGTCATTTAAATCAGGACGGACCGGATGGGGTGCCAGAAGAGCAAGCAGCAGTAGATAAAGGAAAACACGAGACACTAATGGAGTTGGTAAATAAAAAAGAATCCGAGTGGAAAAAAGGCGTGGAAGTATATATGGAATCAAAGATCCAGGAGGAGGAACTGCTTGATCTGGTTAGACAAACACAACCACAAGACCAATCGCAAATCCTAGGAGCCGATGCAGTTGTGGTAGTTGAGGAAAAACAGAACAAACATGACAAAGAACTTGTAAACAATGAAGGTGTGGCTGAAGCAGCAGTTTACAATAGCAAAGAGGTGGAGGGTGATCCCAGTATCAATAGCAACAGAGAAGACATTACATGAACCAGGTAACTAAAACATCTTATAGTACATTAACCCCGGGAAAAAACAAAGAGCCATTGATTTTCCATGTACGTGCATAAGACAGCTATGGTGTCAGTGTCATTAGCAAGCGGTGTTGCTTGAAACAGTGGCGTACGAGGAGCTTTTAGTCAGGGCCTTCCGTAAGCAACTGTAAACCGCTTAAAAACAATTTACATATCTTTTTTTAATTGATGCCGATTCAATAAAACAACAACTTACAACAAATACATACCTATACAATAGCAAAATCAATAAAGGACGAGATGCACATATATCTGTTACAGCTAAAGCAGCTATGCAAATTATGCGCATATTAAACACGACTGACATTATATGGCGTCTGAAGCCTTGTTGTTTTTTGATGTTTAAGAGGTGACTCAATGAAGCTGTTCAGATTGGTAAAGCCAGAATCATTCCATGTCTCTTTACTCCTATTGAACACGGGCAAAAAATGCCTTGTTGTGCTCAGTGCTATGTGTTAGCCACTCGTAGCACTCATAGCAAGCTATAAAATAGCGTGCAAAAACTTTTCTGGCTTTTGTTAATGAATACGTTTTTGGGTGTAGGAATTTATTTCAATTTATTTATCTTTTGCCTGCAAAAGCACGCCTTGAAATGCGTTTTTGAATAGATCGGCAACGATATATAGTGTAATCGTGCTGTGGCAGTCATTTTCTGTTCACTTTTATAGACCTTTAAATGTAGGATATTCCAAGGCAACCTTAACAAAAATAATTATAGGCTAAACTAATAAAAAATATAGACAAATTAAAAGTAATTGCAAGTTTAAATAATAATGCAATTTTATACAGCACCCTGACAGCCCTGACATTTCACCACTGGCAACAAGTAACTTTTGTTGTTTTAAAATAAATTCTATGCTAATTAGGCACAACATCAAATTGAATGACAAATTCAAAGAACCAGCTTGAGCAGTGTTGTTTGTGTGGTCAAACGTCTGAGCTTCCTGACAAATAGAAACTTAGACAGGGTTCAGCGTTGGGTCAGGAACCAGGAGAGAAACATGTGCAGTCGATTTATAGACTAAATAAATCAGCTGACCTCATTGATCAAAAAATGCTGAACAGGATGAATCCCAATATCGGTTATTTAAATCAGCACAAGATGGAGTGCCAGAATAAAGAGCAGTAGTAGATAAAGGACATATAAAAATGTACTTGCTATATTTTTAATTTTAACCTTATAATGTACAACCACAAAGAAAATTGTAATTTTAAAGTAAATTAACATTACTTAATGTATAGCTAATACTCACGTAACATTCGTTAGTTTGGGATATTTTCGAATTGATAGTTTTTGCCTCTTAAAATAACAGTAAACCACATAATAGTGGTTTAAGCCCAAGCAATGCTTACCAGGATAAGGCAAATAATAATAAATTAATATATAATTGTGATAAAACATGTCATACATTAATAAGTTACATGGCTTCAGTTGGCAAAATCTAAATCTTTTTTTGCTTTCTACTGCGTTACCCAAATCCTAATAGACTGGAACTGGAACCAGGCAAGCATTATGCAGTGATCTAATGTTTGTCAATGCCATTTTGATGCTGAGTAGACATTTTAGTTTCCCATAAGACTGTATGCCCTTTACCCTCATAGTCCCACCAATATCCATTGAGGAATAGTGGTGTGGGGGTGGATTATCTGGGTTAGAATCTCCTGAGAGCATACACACTGTAAAAATATAAGATTTATCTCTCAGTAGACTCCAGTATTTTGGTAGGAATTAGGACACAGGAAGTATTTGGTCTGAACAAATGTATGCAATGGAACAGTCCGCTTAAACACAGGATGAAATCAGAATATAAAGTAACATCAACCACACAAATGCAGGCATTTACTGTAAAAGCTTCCTGATTTGTAAATCCTTCTCTCTTGTTTTTTTTTTTTTTATGTTCAACCAAGGTCTCTGGAATCTTGCACAAATCCAGGATCTTCCATACATTTTTATACGTGGGAATAATAAACATTTTTTTAACGACAACCATATTTATTTATTTAATATGCTCTACCAATGTTTTTGGAATTTTCTAATAAGTTATTAAAAATGTAACAACAATTTTCCTATGTATGGAAACTTATGGGACATTTGGTCATTAGGTGGATGTGGTTTTGCCAAGTAGGATGTGATCCTGGATTAACATTCTTTGCTGATTCTTAATTAACAATTCAATCAACCAATCATAACCATCTAATGTCATCAGTATGTGGCGATCGAACTCGAATTAACACAAATAATTCGAAAAACTTTAACTGAGTAAATGCTAAAGGATATTTTATTGGCTCAGACTAAAAATTTATTGATTCTGGAACAATTTCTTCACAATGACGATTCCTTTATTAACATTGAATCACAATATAAACTTAAACTAAATATATTAAAATAATTTATGATAGTCCAGAGACAACAATAGTAAAATTAGACTGTGTTGGTTATAATAATTATTTAAAATAAACATTAATGAATTTAGACAGTGAATCATAAACAATCACTAATGAACAATTAAACATAAAATGCTGAAACATTGAACCTGTAGAGCAACATTCTTACTATAAAAACAGAACAAAAATCTATGAATTTACTTTTTAATAAATAAAATACGTTTTAATGCACACACACATCGACTTTTGGTCTTAAACTGCACATACATGTTGTATGTAATACTTCAGTACAGCATGAAATGTATCACATATGTCAAGTATTTTATGTCCATTATATTTGAAAAGAAAAATTGTGTATTTATTTATTATGTTTTTTAGGACAGTCAGGGATGTGAAATTTGTTTTTGTTTTAAAGTTACTTCGGTTGGTTGATTGTTGTTTTAAAGTGGTTTGGGGCAGCGTCATTAGGTCCAAATTCTTAACCCGCTTTGTAGGACAGTGGGAAACTAATCCTGACAAGGTGGTGAAATACAGGAGTGTTAATTCCATTGCTTATTTTTTAACAACTACACAGTTCATATCACATTCTCCAAAAATTAGGTTTTTTCTTTATTAGAAAATAGAATTCAAACTTATTACCATTAAATGTGTTATTTGCTGTTACTGATTGCTGGTACTTACAGGAAAAAAAGTTTTTGGTGCTACAGTAATAAAAAATTATTTAAAAAATGTTAAATTTAATGATGCTGTGATTTAGATTCTATGGTGTTATTTATCCCCCATACAATAACACACAACACACACACAACACACCAATAACATTGTGACAACCAAAGACTTTGAGCTCAAATTAGACGTCCCGACTTCTGGCATCAGTGGAAACACACTCACTCCTTTCCCAACTCTGGTTATAGAACTGGGGGGAAAGTGATGTACTGGTGGAGCAACCTGCAGACAAAACACGTACCAGACAACATAAACACACACACACACATTACACTCATAGTCTATTGGGAAAACATGAAAATATTCTACTGTTCTTGTTTCTTGGTAATCTGTCAGTCTTATTCTATTTCTCTCTTTTTGTCAATCTCAAGAGTCCACCAGCTCCAAGGATGCCTGGAAGATTGGAGTGATAGTCATAGCCTTCATCCTTATTTTGCAGACCCTGGTCACTGGTACCTACACACTAAAGTGCAAGAAAAAGAGATGCAGGTTTGTTTTCTCAAATTCTGGATTGTGTTATTGTGCAAAAACTTTTTTTTGGATCCAGTGTGTGTTATTTTGCAGTTGTGCAATCCCAGAGAGTGTGTGTGAAGGGGGAATAGGATGGAATCATGATGAACATGATACAGCACACAAACAAACAGTGAGCGCAGAAACACACACACACACACACACACACACACACACACACACACATATACACACACTCATACACACACAGTATGATTTCAATAATGCATTTGCTCACAATGTCTTTCTTTAGACCTCAAACAAAACTACAGAATAAAGTGCTATTGACAAGTGCATTTGTTATGCACACTGTTGTTTAAACAGAAGACTCCCGTAAGAAATAAGCAGTACTACAGGGTGGATATATAAGTCTACACATTTCTGTTCAGTTCACAGGCTTTGTTTCTATGGGTGCCAAGGAAAATTATAGCAGATCTTTTTTTCTCAACTTTAAATTAATAAAGCGGGCAACAAAATTCAAGTGAAAAAAGTCTAATAAATAAATCAGTAGCTTGTTTTCGGGGGAAATCGAAAAAAAAAACAACCAACAACCTAGTTGCATAGGTTGATACCTCTTAAGTAATACATCAGTCTTTTTTTATTTCACTTCCCTAAAAACCTGTTCCAGATTTATCGAAATGGAAGTGGATCTCCTGTGCATTGTACAAAACTAGTTATATAGTTACAATACACGTTACAATACATTATTTGTAAAGCACATTGAAAAGAAAACTGAAGTTGACCAAAGTTCTGTAGATAATAAAATAAGAACTCTCAAAAGTAATAAAAGACTATTACAATTTTTAATCTCAACAATAACAATACAACAATTGAACCAGTGAGTAAGAAGTACTGAAATCCAATGAGAATTGACATGCCTTTATAGTCCGGACCGATTCAATACAAAGAGGTAAACTGTTCCAGAGCTTCGGCCTTTGATTTTTTAATTCAGACCTAGGCACAGCGAGTAGACAAAAACCACTGGATTCCAGGAGGAGTGTATGACTGAAGCATATTATAAGATAAGATAAGATAAGATAAGATAAGATAAGATAAGATAATCTTTATTGATCCCACAGTGGGGAAATTAAATTGTTCGGGTGGCTCAGATACAGAAACAATTACGTGCAAAGTAGGAAAATAGAAAAAATGTGCAATAGAAAAGTGCAAATTGTGAGAAATAAAAACAATTTACGATAAACATTTTTAAAAATCTAAAAGTATTTACAGTTAGTTATGTGCATCTGTAGTTAGACTGTTGAGTTGTACAGTCTAACAGCGGTGGGTATGAAAGACCTGCGGAACCGCTCCTTCCTACACGGAGGGTGTAACAGTCTGCTACTGAAGGAGCTGCTCATAGCCTCCACATTCTTATGCAGTGGGTGAGAGGTATTGTCTATGATGGATGTCAGCTTAACCAACATCCTCCTCTCACCCACCTCCTCCACAGAGTCCAGTGGACAGCCCAGGACAGAACTGGCCCTCCTGACCTGTTTGTTGAGTCTCTTTCTGTCCCGGTCCGTGCTGCCTGCTCCCCAGCAGACCACAGCGTAGTGGATAGCAGAGGCTACCACAGAGTCATAAAAAGTCCTTAAGAGAGGCCTGCCCACTCCAAAGGACCTCAGTCTCCTCAGAAGGTGGAGGCGACTTTGGCCCTTCTTGTACAGGGCAACTGTGTTATGAGTCCAGTCCAGTTTATTTGTTTATTTGTCTATAAGTGCTTTATAGACAAATAATAGAATTTTAAAATCAATTCTATATTTGATGAGTAACCAGGGTTGTGCAGATACAAACCCCATTTCTAATGAAGTTGGCACATTGTGTAAAATGTAAATAAAAACAGAATACAATGACCCGGAATCACTGTTGACCGATATTCAATTAAAAACACTATACAGGCAAGATATGCAATGTTCAACCTGAAATTTTAAAATGTCTTGCAAATATTTAGCTATTCTGCAATACGTTCCAAAAGATTTGGGACAGGGACAACAAAAGACAGGGAAAGATGGGGAACGTTTCAAAAATGGTACGCTGAAAAGTACATGCAGAGCTTCGAATGTGGCACCAGGACCGCATAGTCAACCAAATCAAAGGCAGCACTTAGATCCAATAAAACTAAAGCCATGAATTTCCCCAAATCAGTTTTTGTAAAAACATGATTTAAGACTCTCGAAAAGGGCAGATTCAGTGTTGTATAAAGCTTTAAACCCAGATCGAAACATTTCAACAGAATAAAGGGCCAAATAAGGCTGTAATTGAATCAATACAACTTTCTCCAGGATCTCTAGAAATAGATTAGAAATAGAACAAAAGATAGAAAGAGAAGAATAATCCAGATTTGTTTTTTTAAAGATATAGTGACACCACAGCACATTTATGACTTTTGTTAAAAACATTTGTTAACCAATAACGGACCAACTATCACTATGTTTTGTCTTTGAAAAAAAAGGTGGAATAATATCTTGAGGACAGATAGTTGGTTTTACTTGGCCAAAAATTTCATTACATGAGATTAAATCAAAAGGCTGAAACTCAGTCCAGGTAGAAGAAACTCACACAAAAGATATACTGAATTAGACTTTAATTAGCTTAAAGTTTTGATCTTCTGAATAAAAAACTTCATGTTACATAATAAAATAGAATGTACTGAAGGATTTAAGACAGAGTTAATAGTAGTAAAAGGGAACTTGTGCTTTGTGACAATTGTTTGTAATCAGTTCAGACAAATAAAAGCTTTATCTTTCATCCAAAGATGTTTCTTTCTTGCTTTTTATTTGTGCATACGGGTTATTATTGTGCTGGAGGCTAGAAATTTCCTGATATCTTTACCTCTAATAAAAACCAAGCTAAAAAGAAGCAGCTTTACGGTATTCTAAGCATGATGCCATCACCATCATGCTTCACTGTGGCTATGGTGTACTTTGGATAATAGGCTGCACCAAGAAAAATATAGAATTATGTCAAAAAGGTTTAATCTTGTTCTTATTAAACCAAGACAGATTTTGCGACATGGAATAGTCAAACGTTTTACCAGTAGTTTATTTTGGTTTCTCTAATTTATCATTTTATTATAAATATATGTTCTTTATAAAAAAGGTTCTTAGCTTATAGCTTAGATTTGTAATGAATATACATGCAGAAAGTGGTCTGATTCCCATAGCTCATGCGTTCTAATTCCCTTGGCAGCCTCCTGAATACATTTATTTTGTTGCATTTGGTTTCCATTTCTCATTTCATTTCAGGTCAAGTGACATGATATATCTTGGGTAACTCCTTATTTATATTACAAAAACCCCAGTGTTTTAAAATGGTTGTGTAGACATTTTCTATTCACTGTACATACACAGACATACTTATGATTCCCAACACTGTTTGTTGTTTATAGGACCACAACGGATAATCCTCCAGAGAGCTTTCAAATCCGGAACGAGACGCTTGCTATGACTCCTATACACACACATTATTTGGTGCAATCATAAAACTTCATCAGATATACCAAATGTGTGTTTGAAGCTCTGCTACTGTGGTTTATAGTCTATAACACAATAGCAGTAAAGAGACACTAGATAGTTGCATTACAGTCCAAAAAACAATCAGATGTCATTAGGTTTGTTGGTCTAAACAGATCTCAATAACAAAAATTGCACGTTTATCCCAAATACAGCCCTGGTCCCATATGAAAAAAGCAGGCCTGTTTCTTGATGCTGCCACCACCATGCTTTATTTTTGGTTTAATAAAAATAACTTTTTTTTTTGCCAATAATAACTTTTAGAATAAAAATCTACTCTTTTTTTCATCTGGCAAAATTTTTATCATCAGTACAAAATGATTGTAAAATCACTGCAAAATGAATGTAAATATTTGATGAACATGTTAATAAACACAGATGTGTAATTTATTTTTTACATCACCTGATTGAAGATGGTTATTACAAACCTGGTTGAGATGTCGAGATAGATTAAATAAACCTATTGGATTTGTTGAACTTATTACTTTCTACCGACATTATTCGATCTGTTTTTTTAACATTGTTAGACTTGTTAGTATTCTCCTAAATATAATTATTAAAACATAAAAAACCTTAATACAAAGAAGAGAAGAGGATTGGAGATGAAAAGACACACTATTCAGCACATCTAATTTCTGAAGAAAAAAAATCATATAACACTGTTTAACACCTGTGTTTGGTATATAATTACACCCGAATATCCTGTCTTTTAGTGATTCAGGTGCAACATTGTCTGATATTAAATTCACAGTCATGTAGATAAAAGTTAAAAGACATAAAACAGATAAAGTGTTCTGAACGACAAACTATTTCATAGTTTTTGCGTGGTATTGCTAAAACTTTTACAGGACTTAAGCAGCACTTTCTTAGTTCGCCTCTACAATTACTACAAATACAGTGAAATTGTATCACTTAGCTGTTTTTGGGGGGGCATTTTAACCCATTTAATGTCTTAAATTGATCATCTTTAAAAAAAAAAATCAGCACACCGATAAGTCTTTTACTTAAGCCTGTAACCTGAACCCTTTCCCCCCTAGTGAAATATCTGGAATATTCCATGACTTACACCATCAACCTTCAGTTGCATCCACAGAATGTTCTAAAGTTCATTGGAAGAAGAAAAAAAAATATGATTTTTTTTCTTTCCAGTTTTATTGACTTTATTAAAGTCAATGTGAAATTACAACCTTGTTACATAAATTCCTGAGTGAAAGATCTGAAAGTAAATTTTTAACAATGATATAAAGAATTTGAATGCCATTTAAGGTCCAAATAGAATTATCATGAACACTATGCTACACTAAAGTCCCAGCATTTAAAAGCAAAATACCACAAAATACCAGCATTTGGCAGATTCCATTTTCATTATACAACTATATAATTGCTCAACACACCACCAAATTACCACTGCTGGGCCCTTGAGCAAGCAATTAGCATTTTGCATAGAAACCTTATAAAAAATTGCTTGTCACTTTAATTCTCTTAGATACACTTGCTATTAACTAAATAGCTACAGCTGGCTAAAGGTTTGTAAGCACCCTACTAGCCATTGTGTATAAGAGAATTACCCCTATAGTCTAATAAGACATCTTTAAATTGTTAGGAGTATCATGCAATAGGTTGGTAACTGATCTAGCATATTCTTCATCTTGTCCTCTGGGATAGACTTCAGGCTCCCCATGGCCCTGTAAATTTTGAGCTCTACAGAAATCAGACGGACAGAGCAAAATTTAAAATGATGTTCTTTCTAACTGTTATATAAAATTAGCTTTTTCAGTTCAGATTACTTCAACCAGTTTGCTAATCTTTCTCATAAAAGGATGAAAATGGTACACTGGGTTCAAAACTACGGAAGCATTTACCTCTAAATATTTTTGTATAGTCAATGTTCAGAAAAACTTCCATTTGCTCCTCTGTTCTGATTCTTTCCGATCCAAAGGAAAAGAGTGTGACAACCTGCACGGAGCCAGGGGCAGTTTCCACATAAACAGCATCAGTTCGAACTCTGTGTTCTCTCAGTTCAGAATAATACTCGAGGAAGTGGAGGAGTAGGAAAAGTAAGAGACCATCTGTAATAGTGAGAAAGTCACACGAACAAACGTGTGTCATATATTTGGGACATTTAATGCAGGGATGAGCTTTATGTAGCAGGGACCATTTTAAGATACTAACATCAAGTCATAAGCATAAATGTAATTTAGCAGTGGCTGTTATAATTTGCTAAATATTAGACTGTCCTCAACACTTCCTTGTTTTATTTCATTGATGCAGTTTAATTGCAATTGGTGCCAAATCTCTAACGGTTACAAATAAAAATCTTACTCTAAATACATTATGTAGTGATGTGCACAGAAAGTGGTTAATCAGACGGAATCTTGGCGTTGATGTCACTCGGTTGATCGAACAGTTTCCAGATTACAAAAATATCAAGATTTAATTCTTATTGCTTGGGGCTCAAAAATCTTAATCTTTGCCTAAAACTTTAGGAAAAATATTAAAGGCAAAACGCACCGATGAGGCGTGTGTGTTGAGAAAGTGTATATTTGTACACACACAATCCGACCAAGTTTGTTAATCAGTGGTGTGCAGTCAGGGTCAGTAAGGTCTTCTCTGCTGCCTAAACAATATCAGAATCTGACCCACATTTACAACTTAAATTTCAATATTTGTTCCATTAAACTGTATTCATTTATTCCCAACAGTTTATTCTCTTCATTTCATAGTGTTTCTCTCGCTGCACTGCTTCCTGTATGTGGATTATAGATTTTTTTGTCCAATCAGATTTCAGTTTCCATGTTTATCTAATCTGCCCAAAGCCTTCAGAATCAGTAGTGCTGCCTATGTAACTAAAACTATACCAGCACTGGCAGATTGCTCATTGGTTAAAGCCTGTTTCTTCAACCAATCAGATTTCATATTTGGCCCAAAATAACGTCAGCATTTTGCTGTCCTCTGATTGGTTGATCAGAGTAAAACTGTTACAGCCTAGTTTGACTAGCTGAACATGTCTGTACAGGTGAATTAGAATTTTGTACACCAACAATGGCTGACGGAGGAGAAATTAGCTTGGTTACGGACAAAAACAAACTAATTCCAAACTAATTTTAAGGTGGACTTTTCCAGAGAGGTTAAACATCGTGAGGAGAGATCGGTTAACCCTGAAGATAACTAGCTTGTCTCTGCCTGGAAAAGTGTTTGTTCACCATTTCCAGACCAGTGGCAAAAGGTATCCTTCAAATGTATATTTTATTTAAATTGTTTATGTTTTTATGATGTTATTAGATAAATATTGATTCTGAACTGCTCCAGATGATGTATGTGGCACAGTTGCAGTTGTAGTGTAGAGGTTTGGAGTCTTAACCGTGTTTATTGCTTTAATGAAAATGGTTTTTACTCTCAATACGTGTAATGTCTCTGTCTGTAAAGCCATGCCGTGTTATATTGTGTTTTTTAGCGGTGGTATTAAGAGGTGTATCATTTGGTAAGTCCCCACTGGGGGCCCAGAAACCAAACGCACGGCCGCCACTGGTGTTAATGCACGCACATCCGCGTTCACAAAAACCAGCCATGTGGCAAAACACAGTTATGTACAAACAGTCGCTTGGTTTTATTTTGTATTTTGTGCTTTAATAGGATCCGCTGAGCTACTAACGGAATTTTAAAAAACTCCAAAAGGCTCTGAAGAGTTTGTTTCTGTAAACCAACCAGAGGTAAGAACAAACAGTTAACAAAAATAAAGCAGTTAAGAAAAAGGTATGATGTAACCCGTTTGTACTGCGGCCACCGCCTCGATTATATATATTAACAATCACTTTATTTCATGTCTGTACAATAAAACTGTGGGTTGAGGGTAAATATGTATGTAGGTCTGCACCAGAATCTGTGAACATTCCTTTTCTGTACTTTCCATGCTTCTGGTCGTCCTTGTCGTACCTTAGATCATATCAGGTTGTCCTGCCGTGTTACCTTCCACCCACCCACCATTTCTGCTTAAACTATACAGATCGGACTGGGGTTTTAACCAGCAACCTCTTGACCCAGAGGCAAAGTTCATCTGATTGAGTCTCAAGTTGTCAAACTGAAGTTCACTTTTTTACTTTTACTTTTTGTTATTTTGAGTTAATAATAATAAAAAAAATTTAAAAATGTGTTTAAGTACCAACTCCCCTTACACACACTCCCTTCCTGGAAAGATTTGTTATTATTATTAATTATTGTTTCTGCTAAAAAAGACATTTTGGTCAAATTTACAAATTGAATAACACCCAGCATTTCCATTTATTTATTCTCTGTCCACCTAAATAGTCTGTATGTCCCAGTGATGCAAAATTATTCACCGTTTTAACCGAAGAAGAAAACATGTTGAAAGCTTTGTCGCCGCCTGGTGGACAAAGTGCGAGTTTACACACCAAACCCTTTGATGCACTCTTACCCCCCGGCTCTATGTCTGTTTAAATCACTTCATCAACTGTTAAAATATAGCAGAAATTCTTCTTTGACTTTACCTGTAACTTACTGACCTATTAAAGTTTGGGCAGTAAAAAAAAAAAATAGCAGTAGGATGAAGCTTTTACAGATTAAACACAGGATTATTTATAAAGGCTTAAAAATCTGGGTTTAAAGCACAGGTTCGGTCATGACATGGTCACCCTGAAGCAGGAAGGGTTAAAAGCCTTGCTTAAGGGGCCTAGCGTTTAACATCTTAGACATGCTGGGGTTTAATCCCTGATCCTTTAATTAACAATCCAAAAATCTTTCCCTTTTTGCTTAAGAATCATTTATTGTAAAAATGACTGTCTTGGGGTATTTGATATATTTTGTCTCCAGCACTTCTTCCTGAAATACAGATACACACACATGCACCAAACAGCAGTTTCAGAATAATAGTCATGTTTACTATGACACTAATGCAGGCGGCAGGTAAAAAGACCAATCACAAAAAAACATCAGGCACAGATGAGATACAAAAAATAGATATGAAATACAACTGCATTCCTGTCGTTTTTTTATAGAATTCTTACATTAAAAGTCAACAGCTCGTCTTTCCCATGCTCGCGTCTCTCCTCCGGCACGGCTCGTTTTACCGCCCATGCAAGTGTGGTTTTTTTTTGTTTTTCTTTTTTAAAACAATCGTAATATACACATACGGCTTTATAGCAACTTTGTCATCTAGAATATTCGGAATAGCAGTCAACGTCGGGTAAAAACGGTAGATCTAGAAAGTCTATAAAGATTTCCTCCCACATTCATCGCTTTTTTTTTTTTTTTAAACAACTGAAAGAGAAGAGGCGCTGTGAGGATTTGCTGAGTGAGTCGCACACATAAATTTCGCTTACATTTGTTTTTCGTTACTTTTTCTTTACGCAAAACAATAAAAAAAAAAAAAGAAAATGGCTGCGGCTGCGTTCCAATCCAGAGTCTTAACACCCTGGTCGACTTCTCATAAGCGCTTTACGGAAACATTTACCATGTTATATACCAGTTATAAGCAAAATGATTAACCCACTGTGAAATTCCTTTTCAAACATTTCCCAAATGATGCAACGGATCAAGGACATTTTGTTTACAGGTCTGATTTCTTTTAGTTTGGCTAAAATAATTTTTTTTTTTTTTTTTTTTTAAATGAAAAAAAAAAAAAACTGCTAAGGTCAAAATTATTGGCCCCCTTAAGGAATTATTTGTTTGATCGGCTACAGAACAAACCACTGTTGCCCAATGACTTGTCTAATTAACTCAATTAACCTAGTTAAGCCTTTAAATTGTACTTTAAGGTGAGGATTAGTATCTTGCAAATCATCATCATGGCAAAGACAACAGAAATTAGACTTGAGAAAGAGAACTGTTTATGCTCACAGATGGACATAGACGTTTACCAAAGCGTTTTCAAATGTCAAGAACTGCCGTGAGTAGAATCAGGAAACTTAAAGAGACCCACACAGTGAAGAACAAGACTGGCGGAGGCAAAAACCGAAATAGTTTAAAAACTTTGGAAAGAAAACTAGTGAGAGAGATTTCTAAAGACCCAAGGACAACAGCCAGGACACTAATGAATGACAGCCTTACACAGGAATGGACTAAGGTTGCCAACCAAGAAAGACTCTACTTCTAAAAAAGAAACACCCACAAGTTAGACTGAAGTTTGCTAAGGACAACCTAGGGAAAATGATGCATACTGGAAACATGTTCTTTGGTCAGATGAGACGAAACTAGAGCTCGTCGGCCATAGAGATGTTGCCCGTGTTTGGAGAAAGAAGGGAGAGGCGTTCAACCCAAAGAACACCGTTCCCACAGTGAAGCATGGCGGTGGGAGTATAATGCTGTGGGGATGTTTCAATGCATTTGGAACCGGGTTGAAGGAACCATGAAAAAGAAAGACTATGAGAAGATACCTCAGACAGTCTGCCACAAAACTTGGTCCAAGTTGACATTTTTTGTCTTCCAGCATGATAACGACTCGAAGCATACCTCCCTTCTGGTGAAGAACTACCTACAAAAGGAGCAAAGTGACCATCCTTGACTGGCCTGCACAAAGCACAGACTTAAATCCAATAGCCAATCGGTGGGATAAACTAAAGTCCAGAGTTAATGGCAGAAGACCAACATATCTGGAGGAGCGCGAGAGATTTGCTAAGGAAAAATGGGCTGCCACACCTCTGCCACATGCTTAAAACTTGTTGAGAACTACAACAAACGAGTAAAGGCTGTAACCAAAAAAAGACTACACTATTGACTATTTACATCAGAAGGCTAATCATTTTGACCTGTAGACTTTGTTCTTGGTTATAATTTTGTTTTCTGTTTGTATTACAAACATTTCAAGCTTTCTAAGTAAAAGTATTATATCCAAAAATGCTGTGTTAAAAAAAGTCGTCTCTCCGTTAAACAGCACTTGGGAATTATTTGAAAAATAATAAAAGATTTTACAGGGGGCTAATAATTTTGTCTTCAAATGTAGTAGACTATTATAGCTACTACTTTAGGAAAAGACTTGTTTTAGCGTAAAAAAAACCCCAAATATAAAAAGAGGTGTTTATTATATTTCAGAGTAACTGTTGTGTAATTGCTTGTGATACAAGAGGAATAAAACACTATAAGTGGTTATGTCCAGCACCACGACAGCACCGAGTGTTTCATTCTCTTACAGCAGGAAGTGTAACGAGTGAGCTGCTTACGTTTTCTGCCTCTCAGGGTTAAGGAAGAAGCTGAGTTAATTAAGCGTATTGGAACACAGCCTCTTCGGGTAAAGAAGCCTGCAATAATAAACGATTTCAATACCTTCTGGATTACTATTAACCCAAATTAACAGATGATTGTTTACAAACTTTTAAATCTTGCACTCTGTTGATCAGGGACAGCAACAGACATTTGCTTTTGGTTCTTCTTTAGGCACAACTCCCAAAAGCTCAACAGCGAGTAACACGGCTCCAAAAGTGGCATGGAATCAGTCAGTTGAATTCGTTAGCTTATTAAGTTAAAACGATTATTTTTTTTTTCCCTTTTCAGACGTACCGACAATCGAAACATTAAATACTGCTGAAGAGACATAAATTAAAAACAACAGACTATAATACAGGCTATTGCAACAATACAAAAGAAATCGCTATGCGTCATGTTGAAATGATTAACTGCCGAAACTGAATAAAAAAATAGACACAAGGACAACAGCTAACATACCCCTGAGATTATCCGATATAATCCTCGTACATAAACAAGAGGCAGTTTTTCTGCTCTTGAAACGGGATTTGCTGCGCTACTGAAAGCTTAAAAGGCACAAATAAAACCCGAGTCGCCGGGACTTAACGCTGCACCACCGCCGGCTCCGTCCCAATCTATTTGCAGCTTAGACCCACAACGCCGCTGACACGGGGCAGAAAGTGTGGAGTGTCAGCTAACCTTCACTGGGGTTAAACTGCAGGACTTTAGACTAAGACGAGGCCGCGGAAAAAGGAAACGAGCAGGAATACGAGTCGAATTCAAATTGATTTTTGTTTAGAGGCAGTGATGCGAAGTTCCCTTGGCGAAGGCCACTATTTCCTAGGAATGAGAGAATAGGATGGTTTTTAAGGTGATTTTCTAATAATCAGCACTTTCAGGAGCAACAAATGACTGATTTTGGCCCCGAAAACAATTTTCCTAAAAAGTGGCAACACATTGTTACATCTTCAAACTGCAGAAATGTCCTTTAGAAGGGGGAATACAATCACATCACAATTAGCTTTTCCTGGTCATTTGATGATTACGAGCCCTGGATTTAAGGCTGACCGATTATTAGTCATCCAGTAGAGAAGTCAAAAGGGTTAAAACAGGATGTGGGACTGGACGTAGCCTGATCTTGTTTTTTTCCCTTCTCTGTGATATTCTAATCTCTTTATCTTCTTGTTCTACCCCAACATATATTTATATGTAGATTTATTTATATATAGATTTCTAAATAACATTGAGTATTATATTAAACAAGACTTTTCCCCAAAGGTTATTATGCACAATATATAAACGTATCTTACAAGACTATACAAGGTTTGAGTCACAACGATCATTACGGACACATCCAAGCACTCTGCGCGTTACCTTTGGTTTGAAGGTTAGTTGACAATGAAAAGTAAGATCGATGATAGAGAGAAAAAAAAATAACCTGCTGTGCTGCAGCCCGTTTGGATGCAACGTATGTCGCTATGATGGCAGAAAATAATTCAAGTTTTAACACATTCACAAGTGTGACACGAACCCCGAGCTGCACGACAATGAGATCAGAACATTCTCACATATGGACTGAAAGGGAGGGGGGGAGTTCAAGCTGGGGATTAGGTCAAGTTTCTCATTCACTTGTCATTTTAGAAACTGCTACAACTCGTACACCAAGCCACGACTCAGCTGAGGGGGGATTGCAAAGTGGCAGGCTGAGAGGAGAGAGTCCTCCTCTCCACTTCCTCTTCTTTTACATCTTCCCGCTTTTTTATCCTTCTTTCCAGCGAGGGGACAAAAAAGCCTAGCAGGAATGCGCGCGCTCCACCTGCAGACACATGCCTTCAGCTGAAAAAAAGAGCGTTAGAGACTCTTCTTTTCTTTTGGCACCTTGTTTTTTACTCTGTCTCTCACTCTCTGTTACTCGCTGTCTGTCTCCAGCTCCGTGTCGGACCACTCGACGTGTGCCAGACGTCCGGTTTGTTGTGCGTATTCGATCACGGCTCGGTAGCAGAAATAATACTGATCCCACGTCTGGATGCTAAAGGCGCGCTGAGTGCGCATGCGCCGCACAGTCTGCTTCACGTCCACTGTGCCAATGTCCTCAAGGCGTGAAAGACAGATGTCCAGCGTGCAGAAAGTACCTAAAAGAGAGGGGGGGGGGTACGGATTGATTAACAGGTTTTGTTTTAATTTAAATTTATAAAGACATTAACTAAAAGGCATTGAAAAGAGCTATATGTAAACCGACCTGTCCTTCCAATTCCAGCACTGCAGTGTACAACTATGGGCGGGCCTCCTGGAGGTCCTGTCCAATCAGGAAAGATCATTCGCAACGCCAGCTCCTGCCTCTGCTTCACCTCCGCCCGGAAATCCAACATGGCCGATGCAGATTTTGGAACCCCAAAGTCCGGCCAGCTCATGTACAAATAATGAGACACCTCTCTACACTCGCCAGTCTGTGTGAGAGAGACACGACCAACACAGAAAATGTTTACAGGAACTGTTATAGAAAAATAATCAGGGGATGCAGCACACAGACGTATATGACAAAGCCAGAAACCAAGTCAAGGTTTCTGTTAGCAGCCCAAAGATAATTTTTCAATAAAATGCACCTCAAATGTCACATTTAGCATAAATTACAAATAAAACAAACTACAAATTTGTATCGGGATAGGTTAAATTAATGGTTCACAAGAGGGAAGAGGGCATGATTCCCTTATTTACCCTTATTTCCCTTGTTTACACTCCGAGAAAGATGTTTTTGTTTTGGTCTTTAAAATGGTGCTATGAAGTGTGCGTTTCGATAGCTGTTATATAGCGAGCGTTATTCTCCAAGTGTAAACAGGGCGCAACTCATATGTGTACAATGTCATCATGACGAATTAAGTCGTTATCTTTGTTTTCTTAGAACGAAAATTTATTTTTTGTTGCTTTGTAACTTTTTTGTAGATTGAATTTTTTTTTTTTTTGAAATAGGGACCCCGACAGAAAACTGGTTTGGGAACCAGTGGTATAGACGTAGAATTGATGTAAATAATAAATAGGGGAACAGTTTTATCAGTATATGAGATAAATAGACAGTTTATGAGGTATATATTATGTGGGTAGACTGGGTATAAAAATAAAAATATTTCATCAGTTGCTGCTTAATATAATATTTTCCAGTAAAAACCGTCAGTAAATTAATAAACACATCAATAAATGTTTTTCCTTTTGCTTAAAACATCGTGTTATTTAATACTGCTTTTTCTAATTTAACAGTTCTGATCAGTGAGTGGTTCTTTTCTGTTTTGTTGTAGTATGTAATGCAAAACGAAAGATAAAAGAATAAATCTAAATTAAGAATCAAAATAGTTACACAACTAATCACAAAAATACAAAAGGCTCCATCAAGTTGGTAGAAAAGGTTCAGAGTTAAGATTAGATGTACCTCACTATTATACAGCTCCAGATGTGAAAGTTTAAAATCTTGAAACATCTCAATGTGGACATTTTTAACCAGGAAGTACCCATAGTCCTCTGTGCAGCCCGCTTCCAGAGGCCAGTACTGTCCACACTTTACTCTGCCTCGTTCCACAACTCTAAAACAAGAGAACGAGAGAATTTAAACAGACTTTAGTAAATCTAAATGTAAACATATAACTTATGGAGAGATGTTGAAAAATTAAGTAATTAGCTTATCCGTTATATTGTGTTAGTGGTAAAACAGGTGTTACAGCTGCAGTTACCTCGTCGTCATGACGATGATTAACACCACTTGCTCCCAAACCATTCGCCAAAAATCACCATATGTTTTCGGCAAAGGTCCTTAAAACCACAAACATAAAACTCATCATTCCTCTGGGTTGTAATAGCTAAATAAAATGACAAATCCAGCTTTTGCCTATAAAGTACACAGTTAGAGAAATATCATTGTTCTAACGGCACAATCCACTGTCACACATATGGGAATGGCGGTCTGGTTCCTCTTAAGGTTTCTTTTTATTTTCTCAGAGAATTTTTCATTTTTATAATCTAACATATTCCTGTAAAGCTGCAGTGTGACAATGCTATGTTGTTGCTACAGAAGCAAAATTGAGCTGAATTGATTTTTGTGCTAGTAAAATGAGCCATTTAAATGAAACATTTAAGGTATCAAGATTTTAGCAAAAAGTAGCGGATGTGATCAGATACCACAAAATAGAAGGGGGGAGATAAAGAGCAGTTTTTTTTACCCTGAGTGGCAATGTATGCATTCCTTATCTTGTAGCCGTCCATAAAACTTGCGTTAATGTAATCTGAAGTCTAAAAAAAAAAAAAAAAAAAAAAAAAAAAAAACAACAAAAAAAAAAAACAACACACAGCAGGCGAAGTCAGACTCCAGTTTGACCTTCAGATCTTAGAGTCAAGCAGTAAGAGAACAGTTAGAGAATAACATTGATATAAATAGATGTGACACTTAATATAATGAGAATTCTCGCTATGTCAGAGGTGGGTGTGTGCTTGCAATGTTAACAAAATGCATTTCAAAAGTTTCTTCCTGCACTGATGATGGAATGACATTATGGCCAGTATGGACATTCTTAGAATTTGTAAGGTATCATATGTAAGGTAGCTATAAGGAAATATACTAAACTGTAGACACACCAAAATGAGTTATTTATAATAAAAAAAAAAAAAGGGTCAAATGATTTAAGGAAAGATGCTACTGACCTCATCGTCGTCACCACCGCGCGAGCTAAGTCGGACCCGGGATTCGTCCAAGCAGAGCACGTCACTGTAGCGATTTTTGATCTGGTTGGCTGGTCTCCTGGTTAGACAAACATGAGAACATTATCCAAGCTGTTCACGTGTGTCAGAAATCCAATCAAAAAACTGGAATAGCCTGGTTTCATAAATCTGGTAATATAAGCTGCATTTCAAGGGTACTGGTCTTTGTTGTTGCCCTACCATAGTCATCACCATCTAATACTCATTATAACCTTTCCATCACACACACACACATCACTATCATGCTAATATACCTATTACTGCCACCCTAATAGACCTTTGTATACTCATATCTGTACTGTAATGTACTGGTAATCTCTTTAGTGATGTCCTTTGGCATTGAACATAGAAGCTGCTTCCTGTATCAAATCCTTCTCCCTAAAATAGTAATTGTATTTTATAACTATATATAACATATAAACAAATGATGTGTATAAAATGTATCTTTTATCGACTTGTAATTATCTTCATCCAAGAAGACTGATGGTCCTTATCTTTGTAACTCATCCTGATCATGGACTTATTGTACCCATCATCATTAACCCAAGTGATTCATATACTTCATTATTCTCACTTGGAATAATCAAAAGTTCCAGCCGGTGGTTCTTTCCGGATCTCCTCATACTCTTGGTAAATGCCTTTCTTCTTCTTGGTTTTGACGTGCTGCACCAGATCCTGCATTGTCATTCCTCCGGGCTCAGCTGTGTGTACAGATTCTGTTCCAATTTGCCAGCTTGGCTCATGGACTGGGCTACGTGACAGAGGTGTCGGCCTGGACGATTTCTGGGGAAGGGGCGGAACTCCATCTCTTGCTTCAGCTTCCTCACCAAGAAAATCAGCTTCCTGCTCAGCGCCATTACCATCCCATCGGCAGTCATTCATAGCCTCCTTAGGCGTTGACGTAGTATCTGCGCTGTGTTTATGGTGCAGCGGCGTGTCTGGGGGCGTGTCTGACTGAGGAGGCGGGGCCTGCCGGCCGTTGGCAAGGTTGGCGTTCGCGCCAAGTGGTGTCAGACCATTCCAGTAGGTGTGCCTGTGGTTCTGAGGATTAGCATTGCCATCATCAAGGCTGTTCCCGAGCAACGTGGCACTAGGGTTAGCATTAGCTGTCTGGTTCTGATCCTGGCAGTAGGAGTGCAGAAGGCCATCCAGACAGTCTGTATTGCTGTCAGTGGAATTGTTCAGGGTGGAATTAACACAAGATTGAATCAAAGCCACGTGGCTGTACTGTGACGAGCCCCCCAGGTGCTCTGGAAGTGAGCTGACAGGGATGTGATTGGCCAGTTCATGAGCTTTTACTGTACACACCTAGAATTACCAAAAAAAACATCTAATTAATATTAGCTTTGGCAGAGAATAAAAGACTAAAATTAAGATAGAATAAAACTTTGTTGATATTGAAAGTAATTATTTTGTCAGACTGTTTACAAGAGAAATAAATAAACGAAATCTAAAGAAATTTTAAAAAGTCAGCAAAAAATTGCGAGGAACTATAAAACATTAAAATTGTGATGCAATTTAGTATTGCATCATAATTTCTTAATTAAAATGAATTTAAACTCATTTTTACACTCACCCTCTCTCTGAGCTTTTCTCTCACAAAAAGACGCAGTACCGCAAATGGCGCTCGAAACCAGAGTGGAGAGGACACGATGAACACACACTTTAACCTGGCAGGAAATGCTCCCTGAATCAAACGGATATATCGGACATTAGCGGCTTCAGCCAGCATTTTACATCACTGACAGATTTTTTTTTAAAGTATTGAACAGACTACTACTCTGGTTAGTTGCTAACACTGGGACGCTTACTTTGAGAAGGTTTAAGATTTTGACACAGAGTTCGTAGTCAAAGTTGGCGTAGGTGGAGTTGGTCATGTCGTAGATAAATATGAGACCATCTCTCTGTGTCTGAATGCTGAAGGAACACATTTACAAGCAGGTTTAAAAAAAGACTGTAATAAAAACATTACAGAAAACATGATCGTTTAGCAAAATTAGGGAGACTGTTAATGGTGATGGAGTTGAAGAAAACACGGATCTATTTAATGATCTGTCAAATTCACCATCAATTTTAATACTTTATTGGATTGTCTGCTACACTTCTAGATAAATAGTAGCAACTGATTTTGTGGTGCTGTGTAATTCCACCTGTTCTTGCCAAGAGAAGCATCAATATATATTTTAAGTTAAATAGAGTATCAACATTTTCTATCATTATATAAATCCTTCTTTTCCTTTCATTAAACCTTTCAGTAAAGCAGCTGATTTGCTTGTTTACTGGTATAAAAAAGGGGTTCTAAAACATCAGGGTGCAACTTCCCTAGCGGTTCATTTTTCCAGTGAACTGAAACAACCTCTCGCTACCTCTCTATGGCTTTGTCCAGCTGATAGATGATGGCTTGAAGAACAGCCTTATGGGTAGTGACGTCAGGATGGTGGAGACGGGCAGTGAAGAGCGCCAAGGCTGCACCTTTAGCATCACGCCCTGGCTGCGCACACACAAACCCACACTCGTGAAGAAAGGAAACCCATTGCAGCTAATTACTTACAATGGAAAAACAAACATACACAAACATACACACACAGCTGTACAGCACCAGAAATAATATATGATGATAAATGACTTACCAGGACTGTAAACTTGCCACTCAATAACTCGGTTCTCAACGGCTCTTCATTTGGGATAATATTGTAGATCCCTTCCTTTATCCTAGTATTCTAAAAGCACAGATCAAGATCTCAAACACACACCCCAGAGCTAATATGCTTTTTTTTGTATTTTTTTTTAAATCCACATCTTGAAAAATATAATTAGATTTGTTGTCACTTGCCTATTTATACTCAAGTACACCATTAAATAATGTCTGGAACAATTAGACGCATGTCTGAGCGGTGATTTCCGTCTTGGAATTTTTAATATCCAATTTTAGTACAGCTGACAGTTCTTTGTTTGGCCCAAAATAAACGACGGGATTGAATTACTCCGAGCTGCCCGAGCTCGTTCCTGACACCTAGGATTTATAGAACTGTTTGGTTAGTTCACTTCTAGTTCCTAGAAGAACTTCAGCCATTTTAAGAAGTCTGAATGCAGCAAAAAATATATTTTTTGAATAGTATTTTTATAATCTGTTATCTCAGCACCCTGTGGACTGTATGTAAAAACCACACCGCAGAGAGAGATATTTTTGCCATGTTTGCACAAACTAATGTCATAAATAGACAAGTGAAAAAAGAACGCCTAAGTACTGTACATCTGGCTCATTATTAAAAAACACCACCACCTGTTTCTACAGAACAGTTTAATAGGCAGACATAAAACAACCAAAAGAGCCAACGTTTAACTTTAAATGTCACGTTATTCACAGTGTGGCTGATTTCTTGATAAGATAGAATCTCTAACAGCAGCTTAGACAATAGTTTGTGGTAGTTTGTTGAAACAGAAATCAAAGGAACAATGCAACAGCACACAGGTGCTCTGTAAAAAGTTGGCCGTTCGTTTCAGAAAACGTGAGTGAGAATTCACCTTGTAAGCCTGTAAGAGGTCTATGGCTCGGGAGACGTCGAACTTTCGTGCCATGAGGAACTTGACGGCGGTCATGTGACTGACGAGAGTGGCGTTCTGCGACTGTTCCCGACATCTTAACTCTGCCAGAAACTCCTCCACCACCTGAAACACACATACACACTATATTTAACATAAATGACAGGTATTCATCTGCTTTGAGCAAGACAGTGAATGTGTACGAGTGTGTGTATGCATCACTTTAAAAGGCCATGTATATTCATAAAATATGCATCACAACAGACTTAAGAAAGTCGATTAACTGATTCCGGACCGAAAGCTTTAAAGTTGGCTCCAGAAATGATCATCTATTAAAATAAGTCAGACAATAAAAAAAATGACCCATTTTATTCTGGATTCTGTCACTTAAAAATTCCAACAGACTTTTTCATTCCTAAACTTGAATCAATATCAAGGACTAATTTCTCCATTTCCATAAGTCCTAGGTGATGTTCTGAATATCTTGGTGCTTCTAAAGGTTGTCTTGGCAGCTCATCCTGTGGTGTGAGGTGTGTTAAGATAGACTGAACAAAAGAAGGAACCCTACGATCCGGAGATTACAAACACTATCATCGCAATTTTTTCCCTGCCTATCGCTTGCCATGTTTGTTCTCAAGTCTCGAGAGATTTTGCGAGATTTCCGGTGTTCACAGTCGGGACTGGTTAAAAATCTGTTGGTATGTGTCTGTGGTGTGCTATCTGTCACATCGCCGCACACCACACAGTTACTTCTAGGATTTTTTTTTGTCCTCATGTTTGTGGTCTCTTGTGTTTTTAGTGCGTAGCCAGCATTAGATCAACTCACGAGATGCCCAAGCTGTAAGGTTTTTGGCTGGTTTTGCACAATTTCCTTAAAAACCTGATTTGTTTACTTTAAGCTCAGTGCTTAACAAGCATGCAGATTCCTCCAGAAAAGCCTTAAACATTAATTAACATATTTTGTAGACTAATCATTGGTTCGAGACCAGGTTAATTGTTCGCACAGGGAGGGCAAAGGAACCAGAAACCCAGCTGATAACAAGATATAATAAACAAGTTCAACTCGTGACACTGCATTTTAGATACCCACATCAAATAATCAGAAACAAAGACGACTCCATATTTCTAAACAAACGTATAATAAAGCCAGTGTTTCTATACTTTAGATCAGTCTCTAAATTAAACTTATTTTTCTCCTCAAAGCATCTCACTGTAGGAATACATGGGGATCAATTACTGATGAGAAAGATCTCAGCTGCATTTACATCGGTCCTAAATTAAAAAAAAAAAAACTGAATAAGACGAGCATACACCGGTGATGAGGACAAAGAGAAGGACTTCGGAGGTTTTCATTCGAATTGCTCTATAAACACTGCTTTAAATATATAGGGACCCCCCAACTGCCCCTTCTGGATCCTTGACCTTTCCTGTTCCCCGGGACGACCCTTGGGTTCGACCTCAACCTCCAAACTGGGACATGTAAAATAAAGAATTTCACTGTGCTGTAATGTAATGCGTGCTTTTTGTTCTTTAGAATTGATTCACGGTTTCTCAGAATCATAAATTCTCTGTTACATCCCTAATGTAACTTTTGCCAAGAAACACAACATAGGGCGTCCCTACTCCAAAGCTGAAAACAGTGACAAAGTGTGATGCATCCATAAACCAAGCATCATTAATAAAGGAAATTAAATCACTATCAATAAAATCGTCAAATAATTAATAAAACATTTCCCCTCCTCCATTCTATCGTCTATACAGCGTTATAGCTGGCGTATGTGCTGTCCAGATTCTACATAATATATATTTAAAAATATATTTATAAGCAGACTCTCTCCTTATCTCCAGCCCTGTCTTAGGCTCAGTCCTAAATGCGCGCCAGTTAAATACGTAGTGCACTAGATAAGACGATTTTACCCGTTACTGGACACCCCGTTTAGTAAACCTACACAGGGAGTAAAGAGGTATTTGTGGTTCAGCTTTACTAAACTAGCATTTTAGCAGACACGATTGAAATCCTGCTATCTATTAGCAGGTCCACAAGTGTTTTATTTATTTAATTGTTAGCATGATTGACACATTTTTTCCACTTAATTAGATGACTATTATTTGCTCGTTGCAAATATTATTTAGCCATATAACTATCACATATAAGCACACTAGTAGTTAGCATTCTAGCAACCAAGCTGCCGAACACGGGTAGCTAAGCTAACGTTAACAGATAGAAAACAGCAGCTGGGCCGCGTCTTTTCCTACAAACTAGGAACCCTAAGAAACCAGTTAGCCTTCATACCTGTCAGTTATAACACGACTTTAAAAACTATGATAAATTATAACCCTAGAACAGCGCGGACGCGATAAAGCGCGCATGTGGAAAAACCGTGAAGGTCTCTTACCACCTCTTCTTGGGTTGTCAGGGCTTCCGCCATCTTGAAGCCTGAGCAACGTTTACGGGCGCGCCCTCGAGTGTCGTGAACGCGCCGCCCTCAAGCAGTGTTGCGTGCATTTACGAGTGAAGGAATTAAAAGTTACTACAAATACATATAGAGAACAAGATAAACAAAACAATATTTAATGCCAGAGCTTAGTGCTAGAGCGAATTATTTTATAAATGAGTATAGATAGGGTTTGAAATAATGTGCAACTTGTATGAAATAAATATTTATAATTTTTTATAAATATTATATTTTTGTATTTGCATTTATTTATCTTAGGAGAACGTTTGCCTAATGCATACATACCATAGTAGTAGGCCCAAACAAGCACCTTATTACCGGCCGGTTAGCTCAGTTGGTTAGAGCGTGGTGCTAATAACGCCAAGGTCGCGGGTTCGATCCCCGTACGGGCCAGAAAGCGTTTTGTTTCTTTCACTAGTAACTTTTCATTTTATTTTATATGATTTCCTGTCTGAAGATAAAATACACATAAATATTTAACGCTGATCGAAAAGGGAGTATATAATTATCTATATGGCATACATAAGGAGAGATAAGAGAGTCAGCTAAAGCGTTACAGGGGTGTAATAAGCTGTATTGCAAAGTCTATTTGCAGTTGCGTTTTTTATACGTGGGACCCATTAAATTGCCTGTTAGACACTTTACTGAGATTTTTAGAATTATTAATAATACTTTTTTTTAAACGTGTCCTAAAACAGTCCAAACTAATCATCAGGCAGAAAAACAAACTGAAACTCAAATGCAGGTTATTAATCCACAGGTCTGCCAAGCCAGCAAAAGTTCACCTATTTCGCCACACGGATAAAAAAAAAAAGGACAAAATTGTCTGAACTACTGACGAAAACCAAAACAACATATTTTCTTTTATTTACAGCCTGGAAATTTATTCGATCATTTTGATTTTTTGCTAACATTATTTACATTATTTTCATGCAGTAATTGAAAGATTTATAATAGATTAAATCACCTGTGTAAACACATCAATAAATACCAGAGTGGACATACTGTAATTAAAGGAGAGATTAAATCTATACTTATTTATGCTTTATTTACATGGTGACGGATTACAACCCTGCCAGGAGGGTATTAATAAATTACAGGTCACTTACTTTCTGTATAATTTGTTCTAAATTCATACAAGCATACAAAGTTGCATGCTACCTGATTTTACTCAGCCATTTTGTTACAATTGCGTGTTAATGTGTATTGACAAGTTTTATTGTCTTACACGCTTTTGAAATGAGACGATATCCTCTAAAACATGCACCTGAATTTATGAAAAACTCCTGCTTTCAGCTACATTTAGAATTATATATTTTAATTATTCAAGCGCACCAAGTTCAATCTTTACCAAAGCACAACTGAAGTAAATCAAACAGTAATACATCAAAAAAGGTAAAAAGATTTATTGAACTGTTGTGTGTTGTATTTTGTTGCCCAAGAAATAATCAATCAAATGGAACTAAAGGTAGTAAGAAAAAAAAGGCAGCTTCTACGACACATTCTTGTAATTCTTGGGTAACTGGAGGCTAAAAACAGGTTATAGTGGAGCGCTTTTCTTTCCTGAAGTTTTCCTCTTTAGCATCTTGATTTCAAGTAAAAGAAAAATCATCTCATTAGTTCACAATTAACATCTATTTAAAAAGAACAGAAAAAAAAAAGAATTGAAGTTCTCCTGAATCATTTTTAACCAGCATCACATACACCTAAATGAAGTCATACATCACTGGCTAAGGTGTTGACCTGCTGACTGAACAATCATGCGTTCAATTCCCAGCACCACCAAGCTGACTCTGCTGGGGCCCGTGAGCAAAACCCTTTCGCTTTAAATGCTCAGTTGAGTAAATGTATGTCGCTCTGGATAAGAGCATCTGCTTCTAAATGCACTAAATAAAAATAGCCGGTATGGGCGGGGCACTTGCGGGCTGTGCCCACTAGAGTTTTTATTTTATATATATAAAAATAATTCAAATAAATTAAACCATAAACGTTTGGGTTTTTTTAATGTAACATAAATGATAAACTACAGTTGACACAGTATGTGTTTATATTTTCATAAAAATAAACTAGTTTCCATAAAGCTAAATGTGACTTTTGGCTATTAGAAAGTTATTAAAGTATATGATTGTCAATCGACTGCTTTGGTTTAGTATTTACTTCAAGCTGATCCAACATCAACACATTAGTTGGTTAAATTGAACAGACTCAGAAACTCATTAGCAATGATGTAAACTCATTAACAACGGTAAACGAACACCTAATCTAATTCTGAGGTCAAATTCTCCACGTCTGAGGTCAAATTCTCTGTGATATAAATCACAGAGAAACACATTAGGGTGGGATTTTGTTTATTTTCGGACTAAACTTACTTGAGGTCTTGATTTAAAATCATAACTTCTTCTTCCTCACTGTCAGAGATGACCATCACTTCATCTGCAAGACAAAACGATTGTTGAGGAATAAAGACTAAATAGAAATGTTACACAGAAAGAGTTTTAAACAGTACTGATGAGTATTAATATCAGTATTTAACACAATTGCTTTTTTTACACAATTTGTAAAAATAAATAAATGTTTTGGCATTTGGTGATATCAATGCAATATAAAAAAAGACGCTTAACGAGCTGGTGTAAAGTACTCAGTACATTAAAACATAAATGCATTAGTGCTATGCATAAAACACATTAAATCATTTTTGCCAGCGATATTTTAAAATGTTTGGTATTGCTGCAATGCTGTGGTGCAATTTTCCTTTTATCCTGCAATTTAATGGCAACAAATCTCCAAAAAGAGACCATAACATCCTAAATTTTAGCTTTAGTATACTTTCTATGAAAGTTTAGAGTGATGCGTTACAATGTCCAAACAGAGCGACAGACACTCTACCTTTCTTCTTCTTTTGTTTAGCTGCGTCAGACATCTCTTCCTCTTCATCGTCGTCTTCTTCTTCTAAACCCCATGCGTTTTGTAGACCCTCCCCTACCTGTCCAGTTCCAGTGGCGACGATTACAGGAGAGGGCACGCTGGTTAAAGAGTCAAGGACACGAGCGGATAAAAGGTCTACAGTTAATCAAACAAGACTGTCAATTAAAAGATATCTGCTGATAAAGATACACTTCAGGAGGAGCGTCCGCTTTGCTGAGGACATTCTCCGCTGTCGCATGGACGTCTGTCGTATCCAGCGTCGTTTCCTCTCTGGTCAGGACTGTGATTCTCTCTTTTGCTACGGACTCTGCGAAGCCGAACTTGCCACCGTCTTTTCTGTCAGGTTAACAAGATTTCTGCTTTTAGCACTGAGTAAGAGTGAATCATGTGGATGACCAATCAAAATCCTTTATTTTTTTTTTTAAATAGAGAGCAAATAAAAGGACGCATTGTTTATCCACATGATTCACCTTAATTGTGTTCTTAAAGTTATGGTCATGCTGTTGTAGAGAATCATTCGCTGGTGTGATGAGTCACGTAGGGGAAAAAAACCCAAAGTGTTCTCTTTCTCGTCTACCAGATATTATCAATAATTACATTTATTTTAAAAAAGCCAGACCCCATAACGAATGGCAGTAAAGAGCTAGCTGGACAAAAAAATGCACAAATGTTTTATGACACTGTTTTCTCTCAAATAAGTAAATCTCTCTCTCTCACACACACACACACACACACACACACTTTACCTTGCTTGTTTGTCATTTTCCAGAGCTCTAGTAATAAGCTCAGTGATTTCGGACACTTTTACACTGGCTATTTTGCTGCACCTCAGAACCTAAACACACCCACAAACACAAACACACACACACACTAAAGCATTCAGAAACAATAAACTATAACTTTTGTAGCTTTAACAAAGATTGTAGTTAATTCATACGCTGAAATCTATCAAGTGTTATTTTACATTACATTATTCAATATCTGAATCTCCAGAAAAACATTAAACGCTGTTTATTTCATTTTCAGTATTGAATTTTACTTTTGTTATAATTTGTGTATTATATTTTACCACCTTACAAAATCATCACGATCAATGTGAAACAATTAATTTTTCCATACAAGTCATCATGTAGCCCTAGTTTAGTTTTACTCTACCTCTCTCACACACACACACACACACACACACACACACACACACACACCACACACACACACACACACACACACACACACACACACACCCTTTTACCTGGTCTTTGAGTAACATGATGCCTCCGCTGGACTGTATGGAGCAGATCTCTCTGTGTTTATTCATGGCTAAAACCAAGAGACCATCCATGACCAGCTCTTCTTTCTCACACGGGTCCACCAGCAGATACGAGCTGTGCAAGACAGTTAGGAACAATATAGGACAGTGAGTTATAGAAGGTTACAAAACAAGAAAAATCAAGAAAAAAAAATAGCTAAGATAAAGTGTTCAGTTTTTTTTAATTGATTCTAGTTTCAAAAAAAAATATTTTAAACATAAGATCTGTTAAAAAATCTAACTATAAGTGTGTCCTAAATGCAGATGTTTGATGACAGTTCATAAAGTTTTTTTTCTGTTTGTTTTTACCCCTGCTGGAAAAAGGCGAAGCTCACACAAACAGGCATGTGGTAAACACTCAATGGAACAGGATCCCTTTCCTCCGGGCTGAACTAAACACACAAACACACACACTCTATTGCACATCTGGTCTGACAGCAGTAAATCTACAGATGGATGATTAATCAAACTACAGTGCTTATTATAAAACTACAGTAAAACTATATTAAAAGCTGACACTCACCACAGTGACGTCTCGGCCCTGGATGGCCACCTCTGGCCTTCTGAAGTGACTCAGCGCTGATATGGCAGCTACACTTGCCACATCCATCAGATTTCCATCGTGATTTAGGATGTGAACGTCTACACGGATCTGCCACACCTGTCCATGAAATCAACGACAGGACAATCACTGTTAACTAAAGTCCACAAATAAGTAGAAGCAGCCTTTATGTACAAATCAAAATTAAAATGTGGGTAGTAACATGTTATATTTACTTCCTTACTTTACTTGAGTAGATGTTTGAAGTTGAGTTTAACTATTATCACTCGAGTTTATTTGAAATTGCAGAAATTTACTTTTACTTTGCTAAATTTGTTGGCATTTCTCATTTGCTATTAAATGTTAATTATGAAAAAAGAAGCTCTAATAATAATAGGTTTCCATCATGTTTTGTAGAATGAGATAGCAAGTCTCGCGATTGGCTGTAGCCCTCTGAAGTATGTACATGAAACATGCTCTTTAATTAAAGATCACTCAGTTTGGAAAATAATGGCTGATGAGGGACAGGAAGCGAGAATATCAATAGAGACAGGACATCCATGACCTTACATTCAATCAATTTTTTTACTTCAATGAGTGAAAAAGAACAGTTACAGGTTGATATATCGGCGTACAGGAATTCCAGCTCCAACCTGAGAAAACATGTTTTATGATCATGGCTGTATAAGTAGGATTCTGCAAGTATAGACACTTTAACCTTAAAGAAATATAGATGTGACGGTGAATATTTTTGGCTATGTAATATATATATTATACATCATCTCTAAAAGCTTCACCTTCTCTCCTGAGATCACACACAGAGACTCTGTGTCGATGCACCTGGAGTTCCTCAGACATCTCTCCAACTGCCTGTTCAGAGTCACCAACAACTCCGACTGTCTGAAAATGAAGACATGGTGGAAAACATGAACAAATCAGCCGATTTTTTTTTTCTTCAAGAACTGATGTCGGTCCTGATTGTTTCCCTAGTAATTGGTTACTTTTACAGTGATGTAACTCATTTACTATTTGTGGGAAGTAACTAGTAAATATAACCGATGAACACTCTATACATATCTATAACTAGAAGAAGTTGGTATACCTTTGTGCTCACTCACCTGTTGGATTGAAAGCCTGGTGAAGCCATAGGAGAAAGCTCCAGGTTAAAAAACATAATGCCCTCGGTGGGACGGGAGTCTTTTGGAGGAACCAACTCACACGAAACTTGAGCTAAAACCCTGCGTAGACGGACAAGAACACACTTACACACAGATGACCCGAATCAAAATATTCTGTAGGTACAGACGCCATACAAGCAAACGCTAGTTGTAGCACATCACCTTGATTTGCCCAGACTGACGGTACAGCAGCCATAATCTGTGCCAAAGGTGATTTTTAGATTACGGTAGTCGTAGGTTTGCCTTCCATCCAAGCGCTAAAATCAGACAATGAAAAAAGATTTATACAAATCAGTTTTTGTTTGCATTTATATGTATTTTCCAGTCTGAGAGCCCTACAACTATAAAAATAACATTACTTAAATAAATAATAATATTTGTAGCCAAAATAAGTTAAATAAAAGCTAGTTGTCATTATATTTTAATTAATACTGATGACCTTAAAAGGCAAAAATACATCCAGAATTAATAGTGTCTATTTTAGGTAGTATCTCAATCAACTTCCTGGTCAAGACCGAGTGCCCTAAACCAGTGCAAAAGATTATTCCATGCCCTAACGAGTGCGTTTATATAGGAAGTATGATGTCATTAGTACCTGTATTTATATATTTAGGGTTAAACCTGTTAACTAACAAGATTCGGTTAAATTTCATCACACTATGAAAAAACTTTTACCTTTTTTTCCTGGATACATTTGAGGAGAAACGCTCTCTCGCAGTTTGATAAAGGTGTTTCCCGCATATTTGCTGCTCTAATATTAAAAATACAGATAGAGCTTTAAAAAAAACCTCACGTTCCTCTAGTAAGCATGAGAAGCCTCCTGCGCGATTTGATAACGTCAGCGCGGAAAACAATGACGCGCAGTAATGACGCAAAACCCCGCTATGTGCTTTCTTCTAATCCAAATCATTTTTCATTATTTATTGTTTATTTATTATAAGTCCAAAGCCGGGGGTAATTTTGGTCAAAACATGATAATAGACGTAGTAGACATTTATTGAGCTGTAAGAGGAATGTTTAAATAACAAACGACGCTTTATTTGACTGAAAGATTCTGAGCTGCGAAGTGATCTAAACAGCGCCACCAGTATATGTGGTGAAAATGTCAATTGCATCTACAAGTTTTTGCACCTGCTCATTTTTATTCAATACTTTATTAACAACAGATTGATTTTATATATAGAAATATATGTTATTAAGCTCTGTGGGTTGCAAACATTATATGTATATATATATATATATATATAGGAAAAAAATTGTTTTATTTTATAATTATATTTTTGAGTATGATTACCTGAACCTGAAAGTGCTGCATAAAAAAAAGATTTGTATGTAAATGCAGACTCGTTATATTAAATACAGTACAATTTAATGTTTGGAGTTTAATGTTAACATTTGGAGTCTGAATACAACCAGAAATATATAGATGCTCAGAGATCATTTTGCATAAGCTGATTCATACATCATTCATTATTTTTAATCAGACAAACAGACATCATTAATCACCAGCCTGGAGCCTGGTTTCAGAAATAATAACCTATAAGCTAAATACAAAGGCACAAACAAATGTCTTTATCCATTCATGTAGTTTTATGACCTTTGATTGTCCGTGGGTACAATTTGCATTTAGGCAGATGTCCTTTTTAAACCAGACACCAGCCGCCGGTGTTACACCTCACAATGGTAGTTATTGTGAGCTTTATAACGTGCGGCTCGAGCCTCTCATATGCGCGTTATGATGGATGACATGACCGGATGCGGGAGCTTTGAGCTGCGAGCAGAGTCACGTGAGCCCGCCCTCTTTACACTGTAGCGGACATTGATCATCAATCATCTGATTTCGGTGTTTAGCGATCATTTATCTCTATAATAATAATAATAATAATAATAATAATAATTGAAAATTATACATAATAGTGAGTAAAAGTAGTCACTGAATATTATGAGTGCATACAATGTATTGTCTGTGTGTGGATTCTGTGTTTTTTTATGTTCTTTAACACTTAAGCAATTCACTGTAACTACAGAACTGTAAAAACATTTCTTTATGATGGCAACAAAACAATTTCAAATATTACAACACAATTCTACAGGATTAAAATAAGTAACATATACAAATTGTCAGCCTGGTTCGCCTGCAAGTTACTTAGAATCTACTGTTTTGTGGATTGACCATGCAAATAAATCAATTAAATACTTATTTACTTAACAATTAAACAATTTAAAATGGCACAAATTGTATGTGAGACTAATGATTGAAAAACCCAATAAGTTGTAACAACAAATACCTAACTAATTTAGTTTGTTAGTTTTTTGCTCTTCATACAGCATTTAATATGCGGAAATATGCAATATAAAGTGCAACCTGTAGTTAAGTGCAATATCAACAAAAAAACAAATAACAATAACAATAAACAACAATAACAGCACCAGAAAAACATTTAAATAAATAAATATAAACAACTGAAATATTTAAGACATTGTAATTGATATAACTATTATATTGATTCTCTGATCATCAGCAGAAGTGATAATTGTAATAGAAAGTAATAATAGGGTGTATGACTATGAGTTAGAAGACTTTAGTCCTCTGTGCAGGCCGGTGATGGAGGAGGCTGGCTGCTGCTGCTGCTGCTGTGAGCTTTTTTGTCATGCAAACTCTGCTGAAAGAGAAAAGGGGGGGTCACAAAGCAGGTGACACTTTAAAACGCTACTTAAAATCACAGCAGCAGTGTAAGTGTGTGACTTTCCTCACACTCCTGATGGATTTCTCTTTCCTGGACGAGTCGCAGTACCTGATGGGAATGACGGGCTTCGGTTCGGACTTCAGTTCTTCTGCACTTCCCTTCGGAGTCCCGGTCAGTTTTATCCAGCACAGAGCTTTTCCTATTCTTCCACGTTCCTGCATCCTGGACAATCTGACAGAGCAACCTGATTCACCCTGCATAATGGGTAAGGAATATTCACAAAGTTACTAAACACTTACAATGCTGAATAAACAACACACACCACAGATCTTTTACGTGCAATAACAAGCAACATCAGTTTATTTACTTAAGTGAAAAACAATTTGAAATGTTAAGTTGTTCTTTCTTTTGTATATTTGTCTGTGATAACTAAACCCTTAATAACTTTGTTCTTTTTTTATTTATTACATGTTGAAATGACTATTAACCTTCTTAAATCCTTGATAAACAGCTACAATGCTAAAAAGTATAATAAAATCAACCATAGTTATACATTTTTAGATGCCTTTCTTTATCACAGTTGTAAAGAGTGCCTGTAAGCTAAAAACATATCAGTAGGAAAGTTAGTTTTTAAAAATACTCAAACAAGCAGCATGCAAGTAAAAAACTTGTTGCCACATTGTAAGGGTGTTTCAGGAAAAAGTTCAGCACTGGCAACCCAAAAAACTGTTTGTGGTGGCACACCAAAAAATAAATACATAATTAACTAATTAAACATATAAATTAAATTAATTAATAAACTATTAATTTAATTAAAATCAAAATAAAAAATGTTTTTTTTCCTTTTGTTTCTGGTTAATATAAAAACAATATAAATTTTTAATAGTATAGTAGTTTTCTTTAAAAATAATTATACCTCAAATATTTAAAAGGAACGATATTTCGTTTGATCTACATTGCACCACACCTTATTTTAACAAATCCCCACAGATTACAGATATAACAGGTCAGTGTTGAGACTGTATAACGGGGTTTATTTTTGTTTTTTCTCCCTGATACTGCAGGTGTTGGCAGGAAGCCGAAGTGCAGGCGCACACGCACCACTTTTACGCATGCGCAGCTTCTGGAGCTGGAGCAGGTGTTTGCTCAGACTCAGTACCCTGATATCTGCACGCGTGAGGCGCTTGCGCAAAGGATTGACCTGACGGAGGCTCGCGTCCAGGTGACGTTTCATTTAAGAAAACATATATTGCTTAGATTTAATTAAACAATATATCACACAAATTTCTGTATATCCCATTATGAAATGTATCCCTAATAAAAGAATGCCCATTTTATTAGTTTCGTCTCAAACAGCAAATGACTTCAAACATGCATAATGCAATGCTGCTTTTGGAGCTTAAGTTTGTGGTAAAAAAAATTAATGTTAAAACATTTGAAAAACATCAACATTTGGGTGACATCAACCTGGTAGCCCCGCCCCTTGTCCCTCTACATTAAGAAATATTCAAAATTTTATTGTCGGAAGCTTCCGGATGCTTCTTTGCAATCACATGATTCTGATGACGTAAGAGATTAAGATGGCGGGGGAAAAATGATGTCATTTATCCTTAAAATATATATGGAAATAACTAATTTTATATTAAAATAAAGACAGCATATGTAAGTTACATGAACGTAACTGTGACAGTGGTCGCTGCACACACGAGCATTTCCTGACTCTGCACCTCGCGACCGCAGAAGCAAGTTTCTAAGCCATTTTCTTTTTAGTTTTTAGATAAAATCCCACGAAAAAAAATGTTTTATTGGTTTGACCGGATTGCACATCCGCATACAATTTAAAACATCGGCATTTTGAATTTCTGCTAGTGATTCCTATAAAGAAAAGCAACTACCGACCCTCCAGCTGCATTTCGCAGGACAGGACATCATGTGCAAACAACCTATAAACCCCTATCTTTCTTATATAAAACTTTTTTTATCCCTATACAAAGAATAAAAAAATAACTTAGCATTGTTTTGTTTTGTTTTTTTAGAGCATTTACATACAACAGTTTATATGCAGTTTTGCCCACACTACTGCCTCGGCGAACTCTTGTAAATGGCGTGTCTTCTTCTATTGCACTACAGCGCCACAACGGTTTAACCGCGCTATTGCAGGCTTCTATATTAGGTTATATAAGATATATAAGGAAGAAACAGGTGGCAGAGCTGAAGATGTTGAGGTTTTCTTTGGGAGTGACAAGATTGGACAGGTTTAGGAACGAGTTCATCAGGGGGACGTCATCATGTTAGATGTTTTGGGGAGAAAGTCAGGGAAACCAGATTAAGGTGGTTTGGACATGTACAGAGGAGGGATAGTAAAAATATTGGTAGGAGGATGTTAGAAATGAAGCTACCAGGCAGAAGGCAAAGAGGAAGACCAAAGAGGAGATATTTGGATGCGATAAAGAAAGACATGAAGTTAGTGGGTGTGAGTGAAGAGGATGTAGAGAATAGGGTTAGTTGGAGACTAATTTGCTGTGATGATTTGCTGTGATGACCCCTAAAAGGGAAAAGCTGAAAGGAAAAGAAGAAGAAGAAACCATACTACACAATAATGTCAAAAGTATAATGTCAATATCTGCATATGCACTGTTTCTCAGTTTCTCTATTGGTTTTCTTCCAGGTTTGGTTTCAGAACAGACGTGCTAAAGTGCGCAGACAGGATCGTGCAGCAGGTGGCGTCCAAGCGTCAAATAAAGATGGAAAAAGTCTGGAGAACTCACATGCTTCACCATTAGGACAGTTTGAGGAGCACTGCACAAACACTGAAGCCTCATGCAGTCTCCCAAAAAGAGATGTGTGGCGTGTGGAAAAGTTTCCATTCTAATATTGTTGTGAAGAAACCAGATTTTCTTTGTTGCTATTATCGGTTTTTGTATTGGTTCTTGGTACAATTTTGTTTACATAATGTATACATGGCCTGTCTATCTACTTAAATATGAACCCCCAGGACATTGTTTGTGATTATTGCAGCAACAAATTGCTTAATTTTTTTATTTAATGTGCAAATTGTACTTTTCATGCAAAAAACGACCTGTGTGCTTTTACTGTAAATTAAAACAACAGTTTGCAAATGTTTTGACGCCATGAAAGCCTTTTAACTGCTGTATAAACTTCTTGGACCCTTTCAGTATAGATTTATCTCATTTATCTCAAACGTTATTTAAAAGCGTGGTTTTATATATATTTATATAACTTTCCACCGAAAGAGAAAAAATATGTCAGACTGAAATTTGATGGTTAAATTGGACCCTTAAATTTAATAACTTCAATACAAGTTGTGATTTTCACCATTATAATACATATTATAAAATAAATAAATAATAAATAAATAAAATCATGGACTGCAGTCTTACACATACTTATGTACAGTACAATGCTTCATATTTTTTCATATTATTTGTTTTAATCTAAGGTTTTTACAGGCCCTGATATGAAAACATGTGTTTTTTCCTCAGAGACATGGATTTCTTTTTAAGCTTAAAGGGAAAACTGAATTACTTCAGCCGTATTTATATTCTTATGGAGAAAAATGTAATATTTATTATTATTATGGGCATTAAAAACAAGTGATTCGGAACACAATAGGAATTTTGTGTTTTTTTAGGAATAGTTGTATTCAGGGTATACATTCTTTTAAGGGTATTTTTATTTTAAGCAACTACAAGTTTTTTTTTACTTCACTTAAAAATTGAATATTTATGTTCATGATTATAATAATTTTTGTAGTTTGTTTTTTTAATACTGTTTAGAATTCTGTAGGATTCTAAATACATTATATTCACTAAATATTCTGGAATATTGAAATCATGCATCATGTACAGCATATAGATTCAAGTTTAATAAACAACATCCATACATTTTTTCCTCTATATTTTATTTTCAATCAATTCCAAAAAAATAGAACAGAACAATGTGCCAATACCCCCCTCCCCCCACACACGGATAAGTAGATTTAAAATAGTTTATTTATATAAACATACACTTGCTATAAAACCCACTGCTGCTGAGCTGAAGGGTTTGTCGGGTTTCCTTAAAAATGATTAAATAAATATCCAGCTTTCACCGGGCCGCTTTTACCAACTCCTGTCTGATGCTGCGTTCAGGTCATGTTGGAGAAGATTGTATTTACGAGGTGACCACACATGAATCCACGGCCATAAATAAAAGATACATCAGAACTTTAAGTTGTAGAATTATAACATAACAGGCTTAAGTAACGATCAGGTTTACACTAGCTTTTCAAAAGCTGGGTCTGTCCCGCGACAGCGAGTGCATTGTGGGTAAACCTTCTGCTCTAATTAATTAACAACGGAAAAAGATAAACACCTGATGCGCATTATTTGTTATTTTATTCCCTAGAAATACAGTTGAAAACTATATTGTGTAGTTGTTGCGATTATTTTAATGATTACGGGTTTACCTTCATCTTGTTTTAGAGGTTATAAACTCGTAAAAACGACCTTCCCAGCAGGACTTGAACGCACAGTGAGTAACAAAACCATGTCAGCTACATAATCCTGCTGATAAACTACTCATTCTACTGAAATTAGTGATTAGCAAAGCAAGCGTTGGATTGGATCCCAGGACCACCAAGGTGAGGATGCTGGGCCCTTAAGCGAGGCCCTGAAATGAGATCAATATGTAGCAATAATAATATGGCGTGTACCAAATGCTGTAAGTGAAAATTAAGCTTTGATTTGTTTTGATTGATTAATAAAACTACCGTGTGTAAAGTGTAGCAGGCCGCCAATACTTTTAAGAGTTAAATCAACACTATGATATTTTTCCAGATGAAACACAACGGAATTAAACAGATTTTATTTAGTATTTATTTAGCGCGATGTGAGATAAATGTGAGTCGCTCTACAAAGCTTTGGGTGTTGCGCTCACTCACACACACACACACACACACACACACACACACTCGACCGCACAGCCTCCCATCAATGGTGCAAGTCATGATTAAGGCACAGCATGGACACTAATGTGACCGACAGGTGTCTGGAAATAAAAGACGTCTCTGTCCTTTTTCTCCATCAAGTGACGGTGCAATAAACTGAAACAATCCGATGTAACTGATAATAATAATATTCATCCAGTATTTCTGAGACTTCAACATCATGCAGTACAAATAAAACAGCAAACTAACATTAGATGACAACGAAATGAAATGAATAAACAAAATAAAACATAAATAGAAAAACCAAAACCCGAAATACTGGTAAAACAGTTCAACACTACAATTAATTAACTTAAAAACATCCAGTTAACAAACGAAACCATTTTTTAAACTGTTTAACCTTCGGCTGAATCCTAAAAGGCTTTCTAATACCTGTGGAAGTGCACTACATAGGGTGTAGGGGATAGGTGGCATAGTAACTTCTAGACCATTTGTAGCGCTTCCAGTTCTTAAATTGGATATTCAAAATTTTTCTTTTTCTATTCACTTTAATTAGCAATTGGTGGATTTTTTTTATTTTTTATTTCACATGCTCGATAGTGCACTACTAACGCCATTTGGGACCCAGCCATAGAAATGTTTAAGGTGCTTCCTAATGGATTCCCTACTTCCTCTACGCGCACTAAATAATTAAACTAATTTAAAAAAAAAAAAAGACAAGCTATAAATAGTGCACTCGATGTCTACTAGAAAGCCAAGTAGGTCTCCGAGTTTTTAAGTAAAATCTATTATGGTTTATTTAATCTTTATTTAATCTCCATAATCTTATCTTTGTGGTTCTTCCCATTAGTTTGTCGTCAACGGGTGAAGGCTCGAAGATTTAAAAAAATCTAAAGTGCAAAACCGCCGATGTAAAATACGCAACAGTCGCCTGTTTAACTTCACTTACATGTTAATAGCTGGGTTAGTTTACGGAATATAATTATAGAACAAAACGTAATTTATTTCATTTTATGTCGCTACCTAATCTACCCAGGTTCTGAAAGTGGTACGTTCCACGCGCTCTGGACGTTAAACTCTCGACTTGTGTAGCGACTCGAATTATTGCCTTTAATTTTTTTTTTTCCTTCCACAAAATAAGTTTTACGCAAAAAAATATCATTTAAGTTTAAACAAATTGTGCTTTTTTTTTATATATTGAAAAAAAAAAAATGGTAGCCCAGTGCTTGAGGTCATGGGTTTGATTCCCAGCACCACAAAGCTGCCACTACTGGGCCCTTAACTCCAACCTGCTTAGCTGTGTACATGGAGATCAATGTTAGTTGCTGAGGATCAGGGATCTGTTCAATGTTAAGATCTTTAGATATATAATTGAGTCATTGTGTTTATGGTGTAGGTGACCCCGCTTTCTGAGGGCTTGGCGGCGAATGCTCCAGTTCCTTTTCGAGTTGGGTGCAAAAAAAAAAGGGTTTATAATGTAGTGGGTTGACCGGTAGCTGTAGGAATAAAGCAAACTGTCAGAAAGAAGATAATAACAACAATAAAAATGAACTGTAGTATGAAAAATGTATGATGAGTCAATTTAAATCAGTGTTAATTATTCCAGCTAATTAAAGAAAGTTTATTCACAATATTATTACTGTAGAGATTCTTCCGGTTTTTTATTTATTATCACAGCCTGTAGTTTCCTTACAGTATAAAAAAGAAACAATCACTCTTTACTCAATACTGTTAGTATGTGTTAAGATAAACTATACAATGATTACTTTTTACCAGTAAAAAATATAGACAGTATTATTCAATGGCTCACCACGAGATTTAACGTAGCACTGATGACAGTTAAGGACACCGTTTCTGATCCGAACATCAGTTCCTGAGCTCGTGTCACCGAGCAGCCCTTTACACACGCCGCACTGGAACACACACACACACACACACACCACCGAGCACAGGTAAATTTTGATTCAGGTAAACGATCCAAAAATGAACACGGATAAGTTAGAGCCACTTGCGTGTGCAACACACACATACATACATACATACATACATACATACATACATACTTATACGCAAACAAACACACAGACCTTAAAACACTGGATATGGAAGTAAAGGCCCAACGTGTCGATAATCATAGCAGCTCCTTTCCCCAGTGGCTGTGCACAGCTGGAGCACAGCTTCTTCGAACTCACTGACCTGGAAAATTATTATTATTATTATTAAAATAAAAATATTAGAAACAAAGTTATAAAATTTTCACAATGTATCATTAGGTTTTATTTATTCATTTTTTTGTAACGAATAGTAAATGCATATTCTGGGGGTTTATGATCAGTTGGACAGAATTTGATATCAGTGTGATGTTATGCCAGTTTTGGCAAATTTACTTTAGTATATTTTATTTGTTACACAACATTTTGTTATTCACACACTGCAGTAGTTTAGTTGTAAGATTAAGATTAGTTAAAATAAAAATAAAAATCAATGTGTTCTACATGCGTTATACACATTATAACCCAATGTATTAGAACACCAGGTCATCACAGATGTGTTTTTAAATGTCCTATTCCAGATGTTAGTCTCATTCATCCTCCTATAAAAATGTCCAGATTTCAGTTCACCCTAAAGGTGTTCAATTTAAAGGGGTTGAGGTAGAATCAGGATTCTGTACAGGACACTCGAGTTCCTCCACTCCAATCAGAACACAGCATGTCCTCACAGAGTTTTGTGCACAGGGACATTGTCATGCTGGAACAGGGTTTGGGTCACTTTCTTCCAGTAAAGAAATCTTGGGATGCTAAAACATACAAAGACATTCTGGACAACTGTGTGCTTTAGACTTTGTGGCAACAGTTTGAGGTGTTAAAACACACTTATGCGTGTGCTGGTAAGGTGTCCACAAATTTCTGGTCATGTAGTTCAGCTTATCATAGTTTGTAGACGTTACAGGGTTTATACATTGTGTTAAAAATATAATTAAATCCTCATTGGTTCTATCCCATAGATAAAAAAAAATAAGAGCAAGACCAAAAAAAGCGTGCAGACGCACACAAATATAGACACACACACATCAAGAACTGCATGCGAAAAAAGGTCACTGTTGATGGCATGATGGGAAATGACTCACATGCACATTACATTACTCAATGGTGGTGGTTGGTTGTGTGTTCGTGTGTGTGCATGTCCTACCTGTCTATAGATGAGGGTGATGTGTCTTGTAATGATGGAGATGTGTGTATCCCTAAAATGTTTTCATACGACCCAGACCTGACCACATCAGCACACAGAAACAAACACACACACACACACGCATGAGAAAGCAAGCAGTGTTGTGAATTTAATGGTGTGCTTGCTTTCATTCACAGCACATCATCTAAACATCATATCAAACAATATGGAATGGAATAATGATAATTATAATAACAATAAATTATCTCAACTAAAAAAAGGAAAGTTCCAGCACAAATGCGAGCTGTGTATTTCAGAGACAAGCTGATCCACACCCATATGGTGCATACACATGCATCTCTCTCACACACACACACACACACACACCTCCTCGTCCTGGGAGGCTGACTCTGTGAAGGATTCGCATTCCTGTCTAAGGAGGCTGTTTTTTTCCACTCTTGTCCACTTTCTGTTTTGCTGCTCCAGGACCCGTCTGTATTGACAGATAATTTTTCTAAATTAAAAATTACATTTAAAAACCCTTCTGTAAAGCTGCTTTAAGAATTTTTGTAATAAGCAGAGTTTTTTTTCTCTCGTTCGCTTCCTTTGTGTGTGTGCCAATTTTTAATTTCGATTGAGATGAATTAATAACCAAAAACAATGTTCTGGACCAAAAACAGGATAATCTTGTTCAGTATCAGTACTTCTAGAGATAAAAGAACCTAATCCATTTACATATTCGAATCTTACAATAAACAGATTCAGTTCCAAGAGTTCTTTGACTCACTTAAGTCAGTAGTAATTCTGACTGCTTATGCCATGATCCGTCCACTAGGGGGCACTTACTAAATCCTTGGACTTTATATCTCAAACACACACACACACACACAGTACAGGTCAGGCAGATTTACTAAATCCCAACTTTGATTTATATTTAATGTCATAAATTAACTTGAAATAAAATTAGATTTCTCAGTGCAAAAATAAAAAAAAAAATTTGCTTCAAAAGCTTAATAATTATAATTAAACATTTCAGCAGTTCAATTTCAAGATACCTTAAAATATCATTTACTATTAGTATTATTATTAGTAGTAGTATAATATTGGCAGTTTTCTTCTTCTACATTCATTAATATTCAGCTGTTTTTCCTCTTAATTTATTTCTTGATTTAAGCGCTGCCTTAAAACAACTGATGAATAACCTGTTAAATTTCATACAAATTTCTACAGAACAAAATACACTTATTAAATATCAATTTAATAACTAATGCTTTAGTATTATTGCCTGTTTAATGGTTCATCTAATTAATGTATGTTAGTATTGGTGTATTTTTGTAACATATCCTGTAATACCATTTTAGGACTCTCTCTTTCTTTGTCATCATTTGATTCAGAAATATCCTCATTGTGGTAATGTGATGTAGTACTTTACAAATGATGTATGCAGTGTATTGATTCCTGGCCTCTAAATCAGGTAATACAGTTTTTACAGCGAAACAATGTGTGTGTTTTAGTTCACCCTGTGTGAAGTGAAGCTGTGGTGTAGCTGACTGATTCTCCTGAAGTTCCGCTCTCTGCTCGTTTGGTTGTAGAGGTGACGGCGCATCTGTCTCATCAGACCTGCATATAAAAAAAGTACACAACTCAGTGAACAGTTACCCTGTGAACATCATTTAGACTCACGACTAAAGCCGTCTTCACAAAAACACTGGATTTGTCTCTGCAAGCTGTCGCCACCAGGAGGCGCTCTTACTATTGGGTGGCATGTTAAAACAGGCACTATTTTATACAAGATTTGTATGCAAAATATGGCAACCTGTTGTGTATAAAATAGGGGGCCCACTTCTAGAGGTGCTGTGAATAGAAAAGCTTACGTACTGGAGCTACATACCGCCATCCAAATACAGTGGTACCAAATGATACTGTAACCATTTTTTTCTTTAAAATATAAAACAAAGCGTAATTTATAAGGTCCAGAACTATAAAGGCACGAATTATGAAGTATAAATTAAAAAATTGATGTTTAACCTATTTTATAGACTGTAGCAAAACTGAAAGTAGCTGTGTCATTCCAGACAGAATGATAACAGAGATGCACCCTGTATGTTTTCTATACTTTTTAAGTTGATATAACTATTATAGATATTATTAAAAAAAAAGGTAAAAAAAAAGCTGCAATGCTATCTTTGCACACACCTGATGTGGTAGTTACGACTTCTAGACTTGTAAATACAAATTTTTTAACCTTTCCAAAATGTGCTGATTAAAGTAAATGTATCAAAAGGAGGCTATAAAGTTGAAAATTCCTGAATTGGGACTATTTCCCTGTTGCAGCATTAGGACGGATACATTGCATAATTTTGTGTAAAGTTTATGGATCAGTTTTGTTTTATTCAATTTAAGAAAAGTGGTGGCTTATGGTTAAGGTGTTGGACTACCAACCCGAAAATTGTGGGTTCCACTGCCAGCTCCACCAAGCTGCCACTGTTGGGCCCCTGAGCAAGGCCCTTAACCCCCAATTGCTCAATTGCATAAAAAAGAGATAAATGTAAGCCGCTCTGGATAAGGGCGCCTGCCAAATGCTGTAACTGTAAATTTACTGAATGTTTAGTTCGTAGTTTTAAGAAAGCATTCTTGAGAAATAAACCTAATAAATGATTTAGAGGTTTTTCCCCCTTAATGTTTGAGCTTCCTGCTCTAAATTGCCGTAACTTTAATATTCACTCTGTCACCTGTGCTCTAGACCGTTTCCCTGGTTTATCTTTGTCTTTTCCTCCAGCATTTCCTGCTTTCTTTCCCAGTCAGCCAATGACAATACGATAGTGTCATGAGGTGTTGTGGAAGTGGGCGGGGCTTCTGTCACACCAGAGGATGAGTGCGGGGTCAGTGGGGTCACCGTTTCCTCCAAGATCTTTCGTTCCTGTTAAAATTCATCAGTTAAGTTATTGGCGCAGGATAACTATCGGAAAAATGAAGGGATGTTGAGATGTACCTCTTCGTGGTGTTTCCTTTCCTCTTCTTCTACCTCCTTCTGAGCTTTCTCCCACTCCTGCTTCAGTCTTTCCTGCTCCTGCTGGTATTTCTCCTGCAGATACAGACTAATCAAAGTCAGACTGTGCCATTGGAAGATTTTATAGGTTTTTTTTATTCTTCTGGAATGATATTTCATCCCAAAATCTCTTTAGACTCTTAGATTATCTACAGCTGCAGACTTAAACATCATTCTTTTCACATTAAATCATTTGCGGTCGTTGATTTTTGTTTTTTCTGGGTTTTTAACGTCAGATTGCGTATTTTGACTTCACTTCAAAAGACCAAGGCGATTTTGCTTTAATTATTATTTTTCATTTATAACGTCCATAGAGGGGTGCTGTTGCCGGAGATAAAGAATTCGCCAGTCATATCGCCTCGTGACGCTAGGGGGCCCCAAATCACGCCTTTTTTTTTTTTTTACATACACGAAGACGTTAACTATTTGCATTTGTATTAGTCCAATACTATTTAATTTAATTCAATTTAATTTTATAATTAAAGTAAGAAGTAAATGTAAGTCTCTTTAAAATACTGATTATAGCGTTAATTCGCAGATGCAGCCTCTGCCATGTTGCCAGATCCAGCAATTATAATATAACATATATATATTATAACAGTATGATCATTGTGATGATCTAAAAAAAACCATTATGAACGTTATAAAAAACAGCAGCTTAACACTAACACAGAAATGTGTAGAACTTTTAGATTACAGAATGAAGTAATAATACAGATATGTTAATAACTAATAAATCGCTTAGATTTTTTAATTTGGTTTCTTTAGATTTCTGATTAAAAGTCGCAAGAAAAACACATTCCTTTGGAAAAACGGGGCCTTCCATACCGCTACTCATGCCACCCCTGCATTCTTTTTGGCTATATAGTACGTAGTAACTTTCTTGAAATGCTTTACTTACTCTATTTAATAGCTTTAACTGAATGTGTTGAACTGTCACTGGACACACCTTGGCCTAAATTTGCAAAAAATCTGTGGTAATCACAAAAATATTTTAAGGTCATCTAAATATTATAGTTTGATTTTTGCATAATTTTATCCTAACTTTGAGTCGGGACACATCAAACTATATGCTGCTGCTAATTATTAATTTTAATAAATTTTTATTCTTCATTTTAATTCTTTTATTACATACTATTCGCTGTTATATAAACCTCTTATAGACGGTTTGAGAAAATCGAAGATGCCTGAAAATCAATCCCTGATTACAGACCAGTGCAATCTTGTGTTGAACAAAAACAATAATGATGCAATCTTTTTAAAAGTCGTGTCATGGTGTAGGCCAATTTAAGAAACAGAAATAGAGATAGAATAGAAACAGTGAAATGAGATGAAATGAGAACAGAAGATGACCAACTCTAAGGTGCTATACTACAGAAGACAATATAGTGTGCGAGGACAGCGAGGGCGCTCATCTGGACCTCAAGACGCTATAGATACTAACTTAGCGCTGAATCTCATGGATGACCAGAACGGTTAAACCTGAGCATCCATCGTTTGGAAGGTCACAGGTCATGTGACACACCTGTGACCTTTCAGTGTACCTGTAGCAGGCGCTCCTGCTCCTGTTGCCACCTCTCCTGCCGCTTACGCTCTTCATTGGGGTCCCATGTCCAGTGATTGACCCTCTTTGCAAGGTTCAAGATTGGGGTTTCGATCTGACGCACACGAGTAAACACAGCGAGGAAGAAACAAAACAAAACAAAAAAAAACAAGGAAAAAAGGAGGAGAAGGAAATGACAGGACAGCTTCTAATCGACGTAAAGGAAGAACGAAAACAGACAGCATAAGGAAAAGAGGATGATGGGAGAGTGTGTTGCAGATACTTACACATTCGCTGGTGAGGTCAAATCCCTCTGTGGGGGTAAAAAAAAAATAGAAAGAGGAAAAGGTTTACATACAAATCACATGGTTGCTTATCACTCTAAAAAATCAATTATAAAAAAGACAGAAAGGACAGAAAGCAACGATGGTAATGAGCGATCATGGATAGAGCATCTCTAAAAACTTGCCCAAACAAAGCGTCATGGAGGACGCTGTAAAACGAAGATGGTTTATAATGAACACAATCATCATACAGTACCCTGTACTTCTGTTATATTGTAACACACCGTGTGTGCAAACTTTGTGTTATTGCAAGTCACAATTTTGTCCAGCCATCAACTCGGGTTTAAACTGTTACTTGTTTCAAAACTGAAATGATTTTAAACACCCAGTATAAGAAAAATAACGTATGTAACCTAATGTATCAAATATCTACACAAGGATGAGCCATACCACTGAAACCATCTGATTTGTATTATGTAGGTCCTCAAGCTACCATTTTTCATCTCCATTTCTGGCATTTTAGCAGATGCCCTTATCCAAAACGAATATAATTTTTTATCCAACTAAGCAGTTAAGGGTTAAGGGCCTTGCTCAGGGGCCCAGCAGTGGCAATCAGTAGTCCTGGGAATAAAATACATGATCTTCCAGTCAGCAGTTCAACACCTTAACCACTGCCTCACAGGATCATAGAAGTTTTGCTGTTTTTTTCTTGTGTCTTGTTCATCCTGCACGTCCCACAGATGCGCAATTAAACAGGAGCTGTGGAATCTGGAGGCTAAGTCAATATCTTGGACCCTCTTATAATTTTAAATCTTTTGCTGGTTCACCTGTTGTCCTTCTTAAGACCAATTTTGGTAGGTAGTAACTATTGCAATACACTGGTTTGAAAGTCATCGCAATTCGGCCCTAGTCTAAGACACTCAGATCTCTACACTTGCCCATCTTTCCTGCTTTTAAGCTAGGAATGCTTTTTCAGCTGTCAGTGGTTTTAATGTGATGGCTGATTGGTGTATAAGATGTCCTGTACAGTATATACAAACAGATAAGACTATGGGAGTGTGAAATTAGCCCTAGAAAATTGCTAGGGTGTGTTAAACAGCTCCTACTATGAAATCCTAGTGAGGACAAAATGGAGTATAGATGTGCTGTAAAAGTTCTCATTATGTCCTCAGCAGGTTGTGTAAAACATTTTAAAATGGGCAGACTTAACAAGGAGCCTGACAAAGTGACAGAAAAGCAGATAGATAAACGCGCCTTCCCTCTTCTTTATGACCTGGTTTTACCTGCAGGAGTGAAGAATTCCCAGCGTAACCTAGAGCTACTGGTGGTGTGTGTGGAATCTGACGTACCCACGTATATACATATATATGGACACACACAATATAAACAAATAGCCGGAGAAAGTAAAAAGGTGAAATGAAGGGAAAGAGAGAAAGGAAGAAACAAGGATAAAAGAATAAAGAGTGAGGAATTCAGTTCTAATATAAAGAAAAAACTAATAAAATTGTATGGGCAAGTTAAATGAACTCAAACGTGTAGTTCGGTTACCTGATAGGGTAAGTGAGTAGGAAGTTACGTCGACTTTTCTGGACTCGCTGAAGGAAATCTCGTCAGACTTCAGGTCTGCTACATCAGAACAGCTCATCTAAACGTTAACGACATTTGAAATAACAAACTGATTTACAAATCAAAAGCATTCATTTATTCATTAGTCTTGTATAACCGCTTATTCCCTAATTTGGGGTCACTGGGATCTGCTGGAGTCTATCCCAGCCGTCTCTGAAATGGCGAAAGGCAGGAGGGGTACACCCTGGACAGGTCGCCAGTCCATCACAGAGCCACACAAAAACTTACACTCACTCCTATGGGCAATTTAGAATCACCAATCATCCTGACATTCTTGTTTTTGGACTGTAGGAGGAAACCGGAGTACCTGGAGTAAACCCACATAAGCATGGGAATTGAACCCGGACCTTCTTGCTGCGAGGCAACAGTGCTTTTTAACATGTGTTACCCCATAAAACCGGAATTAATGACAGGCCTCCAAATATAACTATCAGAAATATGTTGGACATTAACCACATCAGGCAACCAGAGGCAACTACCTTCATTTGTATAAAATACTTCTTTTGTTATTACTTTACGTTTTATGCGAGTCTTGTCATGTGTTTCACCCCTCCCCTGACATTGGTTGCTTCCCTAATGTTTATCATTGTTGTCAGGTGTTTTGTGTTTAGTTGATTAGTTTTCCTTTCTGTATGGTTTGCATGTTCTTCCTGTGTTTGTGTGGGTTTATTCCGGCTTCCTCCCACAGTCCAAAAGCATGTATGCTAGATTGATTAATGATTCTAAATTGCCCATAGGAGTGAGTGTGCATGTGTGTTGTTGTTTGTCTGTATGTGGCCCTGTGATGGACTGTCCGGGACCTGTCCATTGTGTCCTCCTGCCTTTTGTCCAATGACAAATAGGATAGACTCCAGCAGATCCATGTGACCCTGATTAGGAATACATGGGTATAGACAATGGATGGATTTGTGTGTTTATTCAGTCCCTTTTGTTGTTTCTATCCTGTAGTCAATGTTGTTATACTGTTTTGTTGCTTTTGTTGCTGCCATGTTAAGCTAGGTGTTTATCTTAGCCTTACTGTTTACAGTCTATGTTTGTTTTTTGCATAACTGTTATTAAATAACGGTTTATTAAATCATTGGTTGGTTAATTTAATAATTTGCATGACTTTATTCATATTAATGTTTCTAAGCTAGAGGTTGTCAAAAAACAGTTTTGTAATGCGTTGAATGCTGCGTGCAACAAAACTAACTGACATCACAGCCTACGAGAATTCCAGCTCCAACCTGAGAAAACACGTAGGGGTAAGTGTCAAAATGGCGCCTATTTGAACTCTATTAATAATAATTTTGTATCTCTGGGCACTTTAACCTTTTTTGTAAAACCACATTTCACACAGTCTAAATATTTTCCCTCATATGTGCTCTCGTGCAAGCGATGACACATTATGAAACCCTACAAACAACACGTTCATTAACAAACTTTCTTTCTAAACATCTGCACATTTTTATAGCCATTAAACACAAAACTAAATAAACCGAACAGCAAAACTGTTTTTATGCATTTATACAAAAACGGCAGAAGTTTTTTTTTGACACCTCACTAAAGTATAGAACATCCATACAATATACAAAAATGAATTGTATTTTATTCGTACCTAAATAACGCATGTACATAAATATAAGATATAAAGATAAAGTTTGTTTTTAAAGAACTGCTCTTAAAAAGAAGAAAATAAAGACAGAATTGAACTGTTAGAAAAACATCTGAGAGTGTTTGAGATTTGATTGTAAATGACAAGTGATGTGCCGTTAATGTCCGTCACAGGACTGAGATAGGTTTTACTTTACTTTAACCTGTTAAAAATAAGCAGAACATACTAATTCTGATGTGTTTTTAATTCCTCTTTGCATCACAGCAATTTGTTAAGAATTGTTCTTGCTTTAAAAGCATGTGGATGCACTTGTAATAATACATCTTCATCACACTTCATCGGCCCTCTGAGCACAACTTAAAGCTTTCTATGCTTCTTGTTAGCTTGTTTTGAGCATTGGTTCAGAATCTGGTGCATTTTTATAAATAGTTCATTTATTTATGTATGTATGAACAGGAGCTGGTCTTGATCTGACTGAAAATAAACTCTAAAGCAGTTTTTTTTGTGGTGTGAAATCAATCCGACCCAGCATAGTTAAATTACATTTAAGTGCTCTTCAAAACAACAATTTTGTCCTGAGAATTTTTTGAAATTTTTATCAGCTCAAACTGTAAAAATGATATGACTACAGGCTAAAAAGGGGACAGTAATGATAAGAGGGCAGTAGAACTAAGTTTCCACCTATCCATCTTGACCAATAAGTGCGACAACACGGCACTCTGACTAATAAGAGGACAGTTTAATTACATAAAACCTGCATACACAAATTATCAAATGGTGCTGTGTAAATGCAATTTGGGCCAAAGGAGGAAATTCACAAAGCACAGATCTACAGGTCTGCTTATTTGCAATAGTCCAAATTAAAGTTGTAGCCATACCTGGTCAGTGGTGGAAGCATCTGTTTTAGGGAGAGGGTGTGTTTCTCGAAGTTCTGTCACGATGGTTGTCTTCACCACACAGTTGTGTTTTACAGCTGTATCAGGGTCGATCTTCTTCCCTACAACAAGCAAAGAAACAGTTGATAGCCTCTTAAGACATCAAGTCAAAGTATATATAGAGCATGTTTTAAAGTATTTTACAACAGCAAGTACTGTATTTAAATAAAATGACATCAGAACAACATCTTTGTAAGACAACACAATGATCTGTAGAGATGGCAAGAACTTTCCTTAGATTTACAGCGTGAATGAGGAACAGAAAAAAACAAAGAATGACGATCTGATCATAGTGATCTAGAGGTCAAGAATATTATAGATAAATTCAGAAGCTATTTTATGCAGTGCCTCATACACTAACTAAAGAACCTCAAAATCAACTTCAAATTTAATGGTGGAGCAATGCAATTTGGAGATTATTAACATTGTTATAATTACATTTTTGCCATTTTGGCCTATTCCCCTTACCCATTTATCTTTTTTATACAACTGAGCAATTGGGGGTTAAGGGCCTTGCTCAGGGGTCAAGCAGTGGCAGCTTGGTGGTGCTAGGATCTTCCCTGATCTTCCAATTAGCAGTCCAACACCTACACCACTGTCATCTTGACACCGCAGTAACACCATACCAAAGGCCAGTCTGTATTAAAATGGCCTTCATATGTACCCGTGTACCACATATATATATATATATGCTCTCTATATAGCTACCAAAAAAAACTGTCACCATAACCACGGCGATATAAAATTGTTAGTTAACATTATCATAAATAAATAAATTAAAGGCAATATGCAGTTGGAGACATCTAGAGACATATTTACAGTAAAGTAACACAACACCAAGGATTATGACGTGTCTATGTACTACTTATATATTGTTCTATGTTTTAATACAGTGCTACTACACAGCCCGCTAGCACAGGCTCCTAAATCATGCTGAATTATGACACACTCTTAAGGCTGTGTAAAAATACTGCAACATTTTTTTCTCAATAGGTGTATTGATATTCTAACCTTTCGTATCGATACATATTTAAATTACAGTTAAAACTGATTTATGTGTATGGTAATATTTAATTAAAGCCCTTAATGTGTGTCAAACAATTTTCTCCTCCACTCCTGTAGTTGTCGTCGACACATACGGAAGTTGTCTTAGAAGAACGTATGATTGAAAAGATAAGGGAGTCCCCAGCTTTCGTATTTCGTCTATTTGTTTTACAATTTTTTTGAATAATTTTCACTGCATTGTGTATTGTATGATATTGTATTGCAATATATCATGATATATTGTATCGTAACACATGTATGTTATAAGGAGGCCTTTGCCAATAAGCATGTGAGTGTAAATAAGACCCAATGAAGTATTCCCAGACTACCTGTTTCACTTAAGTACAAATATGAGCTGACATGCAGATCAAATTTCCTACCTGTAATTTGTAAATCGGTGGGGTTTTTGGGTGTCGTGTCCTCAGTCCCCTCTTTAACAGAACCGCTCTCATTGGCGTATTCTTGTACATTTTTTTGAATCTGAGTGCATTCCTGAGCTGGGTTTTCACTTCCTGTTGACATCTCTGACACACGTTCAGGACTCGGTTTTAGTGGTGCAGGGATGAAGGAAACAGATCGCACTGGATTCTCTCTAGCATCCTCGACAGTCGAGTCACCGTTCACACGTACCAGTCCATCATTCTACAGCGAAACAAATATAAAATAAAGTGAAGAGCCAGCTTATTATTGAATATATAATAGACAACTGTTTATTTAATACACTTACGATTTTCATTTTTTTGCTTAGAAGTTTGTCCTTTCACATAGATTTTTAACGGTTTGCCCCATTTTATCAAGTACATACATTAATTTAAACTGATAATTTTTCTTAAGCAAAGAGCAGCACGGTGGCTTAGTTGGTGAGTACTGTTGACTCACAGCAAGAAGGCCCGGGTTCAATTCCCGGGCAGGAGCCTTTCTGTGTGGACTTTGCATGTTCTCCCTGTGCTTGTGTAGGTTTACTCCGGGTACACTGGTTTTCTCCCACAGTCCAAAAAACATGTATGTTAGGTTGATTGGTGATTCTAAAATGCCCATAGGAGTGAGTGTGAGTGTGTGTGTGGCCCTGTGTTGGACTGGCGACCTGTCCAGGGTGTACCCCTCCTGACTTTCACCCTTTCAAATCTGGGATAGGCTCCAGCAGATCCGTGTGACCCCGAATTAGGGAATAAGCGGGTATAGAAGATGAATGTTTTGAATGAATCTATTTCTCAAGCACTAACATATTAAACTAACCCTATTTACAAGATTCCTTCCAGCCAATCGGAATTCAGCATTTTACAGCACTATTCTATAATCGTCTTAATTTAGTGAGACAGGACTGAGAGTCCTGAAATGGGAAAGTTTTTTACATTCCTAAAGATATGGGAAGATATATGGGAAGTTCAGGCAAGCTTGAGCAACCAGAAATTACAAGTTTGTAAACATTAACATGTAGTAATGTGCAATGCTACTAGATCTTCCTTAGTACCTGCCTGGTCAGGGTTCAAATGAGCCTACTAGTATTAAAATTATGACAAATGGAAATAAAAGAGCCAGTGCTGTTGCCATTTTCATGTCTTTCTAATGCTTTTTAAATTTCATATTTTAAAAATGATCTGCTTAGGTCACTCAGTTTAGGCTTAAAACAATCAAGATATGGCACTGTATCAGCCCGAGTATCACTGTATCAGGGGAAGTGGTAGTGCAGCGGTTAAGGTGTTGGACTACCCCGGTTCAATTCTCTGCACCACCAAGCCACCACTGCTGGGCCCCTTCAACCCAATACAAGGCCCTTAACCCCCAATTGCTTAGTTGTATAACAGAAAATGATGTAAGTCGCCCTGGATAAGGGCATCTTCCAAATGCTGCAAATGTAAATGTATCAGTGTGTACTGTCTGCAATAATGAAAACAGTATCTTTTACCTTAACTTGCTTAAAAGAAGGTTGATTAAATTTGGGCTGGATGTATGGTTTCGGTGTTAGTAAAGGCACAGGTCTTGAAGGAGCAGGTGGTATCCAAACAGGCTTGAGGGGTACTTCAGGGGTTTGGACTGTTCCGATGGAAGAAGAAGCGGCTTTGGAGGATTTGAACGCATGAGAAGGTGAGAGGGAGACGTCCTGAACTTGGGAGTTTTGATGTTGAGAATGTTGGACCTCTGGTGTTTGGGAATCTGGAACAGGAGAAGTTTGGACTTTTGGTAAATTTAAGTCTTCAAGTGAAGAAGGTTGGATTTCTGTTGTTTTAATGTCTTGAATAGGAGAAAGTTGGACTTCTGGTGTTTTGGAGTCTCTGACTTGAGACGTTTTGGCTTCTGGTGTTTTGGAGTGTTGAACTGGAGATGTTTGGACTTCTGGCGTTTTGAAGTCTTGAATAGGAGACGTTTTGGCTTCTGGTGTTTTGGAGTGTTGAACTGGAGATGTTTGGACTTCTGGCGTTTTGAAGTCTTGAATAGGAGAAACATGGACTTCTGAAGTTTTGGAGTCTCGGACTGGAGACGTTTGGGCTTCTGGTGTTTTGGAGTCTCGGACTGGAGACGTTTGGACTTCTGAAGTTTTGGAGTCTCGGACTGGAGACGTTTGGGCTTCTGGTGTTTTGGAGTCTTGAACTGGAGACGTTTGGGCTTCTGGTGTTTTGGAGTCTTGAACTGGAGACGTTTTGGCTTCTGGTGTTTTGGAGTCTCGGACTGGAGACGTTTTGGCTTCTGGTGTTTTGGAGTCTCGGACTGGAGATGTTTGGACTTCTAATGTTTTGGAGTCTTTTGCTTGTGAAAGAAAGGTTTCTGTATTTTCTGGAATTCTAGAGTCTTGGATAGATGATAAATCTGGTTTGTTGAAGTGGCTGTGTATTATACTATGTGTTAGCTGTTTAAGGTACTGCTCACTGGAGTCAGTTTCTAATTCACCCAATGACTCGGCTTCTTCGTTCAACGCGTCTGCAGACTGAAGTGTTACAACAGAAGGGAGTTTTGGAAGTTGGAGTTTTTCCAGTATGGCCTCACTGATAGTGAAGCGAAGGGCATAGCGCTGTAGTATAGCTGCTTTCTCTTCGGGAGTCGAGGCTTGGCAGTATAACTCGTGCAGCTCTTGCTCCCGGCGCTCCCTAGAGCAAGAGAACGGGAGAGAGAGAAAGTTTTTTTAAAAAAAGGAAAGAAAATAAGTCGAACTCAATAACAAGACATTAGTGTCCGTGCTTTATACACAATGCAGAATAAAACAGAATCCAATGATGCGTAAACATGATGAAATATCTTGCAATATTTTGTTCTTCAAGGTCAGTTAGGACTCACTGCAGGCCTACTTTTACCCCAGATGTTCACCATATTTTTGTCAGCTATGATCTGTTAAAAAACCCATAAGTTACAGTAAACGGGGTAAATACATTTTTAATTATTTCACATGCAGATTTAGCATTTAATGCTGCAGGTTTTTTCAAATAATCAAATTTTTAATCTGTTGTCTAAAGAGAAAGTAAAAGACATAAAAAAGAGATAAATAGAGAGATAAAAAGAGAGAGAGAGGGAAAGAGAGTGGGAGAGGATTATAGTGATGATGATCTCACTTCTCCTCCACAATCTCTTTGTAAGTTTTGATGCTCTTCTTGCGATGAGATCTTCCTTCTGATGTCATTAGTTTCTCCATCATCTTCCTCTCCTCTTCTTTCCGGATCAGGTCCTGAGAGGCACTGCGCCTTCGATTCTTCCACCGTGCTAAGTCCTGTATGCGCACACACACACACACCTTTCTTCAGGATGGATGGCTTTGTGATTCCTAGGTAGCATAACAGTCTGCATAACACTACCCCATTACTGAAATCAAGTTAATTGCTTACTTATATAACATTCTAAGCAGACAATGTATGGAGTTTTTTTCCATCAGCAGACAGGCTTGTGTTTTTTACATGTAGCCATCATTTGGCCTTGACTCACATCCTGCCACTGGTCCTCCTCTTCTCTGAGTTTGTTGTACTGGTTGTGCAGCCTTTCATGTCGAGTTTGGCTGTGTGGTGACAGTGAGTCCACATCCTCCTCTTCATCACGCATGTCAATCAAACTGATGCTCCTGTAAACAACAAACAAAGGCAGGACAAAAAATGTTAACAGGCATTCGCACAAGTCCAAGGCCGTGTCGAGGGTGAGACCTTGAGGCAAGCTTCAAATCCAGTGCAGAAAAAAGAAGAAATAAAACAATCAATCCAGCGGCAGTGATTTAGGAAAGAAGTGTTTGGGATTCATTCTCAACACCATCATGCATGTTCTTGACAATAAACTTATGTAGAGTGAAGAGTAGTTTTTTTTTTTAAATGAATGAGTGTAGTAGCAGGTCAAAAATTGAGAGAAAGGTCAACATAACAGAGGACATAAAAAGAACTTACTCAGCATCATCAGAAATACTAGAAGCTCTGGGACCCACTCTAAAAAATTAAAAAGTTATGAAGGAGATTGTGAGCTTTGGATCATAATCATAATCATAATATTGAACACATAATAAGAATAAAAACAATAGGATTCATTTTATAGTATAAAAACAGCTAAAATCCATGTCACATTCTTATATAGATAGTTTTGTTAAGATTTAGACACAGTACACAGTCATAACACACATAAAATGCAGAGAATGTGTGTACAGAACCGTAGCATACACACTTAGACTCAAACCCATGTGATTTCTGATCAGTGGGAACAAAACCCAAACCCTATTGATTGGAGGCTTTGGGATTTATGTCACATAACATGCTAAGGCAAACCTGCTTTAGTTCCTTGCAACCAGCTTAGTGTAGTATTCTGATTTAACCACAGAGGTGTTTATAGTTAATGAATATTTATAAGTAATATAATATTTCCAATTTATAGGTAGAGCTGCAAAAAAGGGGAAATATTTCTGGTAAATTTCCCAAAACTTTCCATAGAAACGTTATCTTGGGAATTTTGGAAGTACTCCAAGGTGCAAAGTTGACAGGAATTTGTGGTAATTTATTTTGAATAAAAAATGTGGATAAAGGTAAACTGTATCTACAAACAATTATGAATATTTTTAGCTGACAAGCAGGGGAACTAAAACTTCCAGAGTCTGGAAAATAGGAGGAAATCCCCTCTTTAATCACTAAGAGGGATTGTGTATGGGGAAAGGTCTTTTTGGCCATCTTTTTTAAATTATTTAGTTAAATATACATTTTTTTTTCATTATTTTGTGTGCAGGATTCAAGAAATTTTCTGTGTATGTTCTGGAGGAATGCACAGTGCAAGTAGAGATGTGGCCTTGGTAGCCCTGAAGGGCTGCATGCATGTGATTAAGGAACATGCAGGCTAAAAATTACATCGAGTCTGGTTCTTATAACCGAAATTAGGCTAACCTGCAATTTTTTTAAATTCCCATTTTATTCCCATTAATTTCCATGAATTCCTATATATTCCCGTTATTTATAGTATTAAATAACTGCACCAAGACATCTATTCCGAGTTTACACTATCTAAAAGAGACTGAACCGGTTGTTGTTGGCTGCTCTGGGCTAAGACAGGTCATGTGTAAGTACAAAGAAAAAGGTGTGTTGTAGTTGTGGTTGTGATGTGTTATGTGTGTTATGTTAAGGAGCTCCTCACTTCCAGGGGAAAACATAGTCATCCGGGCAACACGTGTGCCATGCTTTAGGGTCAGGCCAAGGTAAAGAGCTTTGAGCCTGGGCCCCGCCCACAGCATCTATTTCCCCGCTCATCATGACCACAGTGTCTGCTTTCTGCCCATCCAGAAATTGGGGGCATTTTCTAGGTATATCATCACCATCTGATGGGGGCGGAGTCACAGATCTAGGGGTGGGGCTGAGATTGTAGCCATGGTTACTGAAGCGAAAGATGGAAAGATAAGATTACATATGAAGAAGCAGCAGTATTTTAAGTTCAAACCGAAACACTGATGCAAAAAAATCCACTTTAGATTAGTGCCAAAAAAACATTCATTCATTGCCATGCCTTCCTTTGCACACATTATCAGAACGGTCGGCATTAGAGAACTTCTTTATTCCACGTTAGTCACTCATCTAGTACCAAAAACCTAATGTCAAACACAGCAGGAGATTTGCTAAACGAATAGGAAATTAATATCGTGAATAAAGAAAAATGCTAACAAAAATGCCACCTATTCAACAATTTTATATTCTATTTCTTCAAAAATGTTAATTGCCCGAATTTTCAGTGCTTGGACATGTTAGCTAGCTAACAAACTGGTAGAGTGAACTGTTACATGGGAAATCGCATACTACCTAATAACATACTATTTTTGATTTAGTATGTTAAAAAAGTATGTTCTACCTAGTGTGGTTAAGCGAATATGAATGAAATTCGGTCGTGACATCCAAAACGTACGCCAAGGCAGCGCAAATTTAATCTAGGATGATGTTTACTTGGATGTTGGAAGAACCTGCAATTTAACCAGGAATGGCTTTTTCTGATGTACTTACAGGAAAGTTTTTTTCTGAAGTACTTAAATCTATATTTAAGCAATTAGAAAAATGCTGCGTCGCTACTTTCTACTATTTTTAGTCGTCTCTTCTGGGATCTTAAAGTGTCCATCGTATGCGTAATTCAGAATTCAGGAAAAAATAGTGGGTCATTAGGGGAACTTTTTGCTTACTTAAGATTCTTGGTTTCACATATTATATAGATATAATATTCCATATATGTATGGAAGTATGTGATTTCCGATGGGGCCAATGTATTGAATCAGAGTTGGATTAAACATTGGGGTATAAACCCCTTCATTGCAGTGATGTAGCAGTGGTGTGACAGGTGTTTCTACTTTCATCTGTTTGCTTTTTTTAGTGTGCATTAGAGTAAAAAGTGTAACATCTTCAGTAGGTTGGAATAAAACATCTAGTATTCAGGAGTCACATACACAAATCCAAAATCAAGTCAAAGCAATTGAGCTCCATACAGCTTCAAGCAAAGGTGATAAAAATGAAAACTAAAACCAAATAAAAACCAAGCATTAGTATATATGATTACCGTGAAAAGGGTTTAAGAAATCCAAGATACAAACTATTTCATCTTTTTAATTGAACAAGGTGTTTATCTGTCTTATAAACATATTATTCTTTTAGGCAATCACACTCAACCACAATGTTAATCTCAGGTTATAACTTTCAAAAAATACTGCATTCTCAGTTATAAATGAAGACCACAGTCATGCACTCTCCTGTCCTGTAGGTGTCTAACCTCTCCTGAGTATTTTTCTTCTCCTGTCTGCTGGTTTTTGGGTTTGCCTGGCATTGCACGCTCCCCAAATTCTTTTTGCTTTGAACACCTCCAGGTTTAGGCAGAAAAACCTTAAATTGATTCCCGCTGGGTTTTTCGTATGATCCTGTCCTCCTTGCAAGCATGTCATCTTTCTTCAGGTTAAGGAGGAGACTTCCATCATTATATTCATCGTCATTATCAGGATCATCACGGCGATCATCAAAGCGGACAGCGTGGGTTTGCGTCGAACCAAGAACATCTGCCTCTTTTCGAGTGCCGGATGACTCTACCTTCAGCTCAGGTTTTACTTGATCAACTCTGTTAAAATAGTGCTTGCTCTTAAACACAAGTGAACCAAGACCATACACACATGAAAACATCCCAAAAGTGTCAACTCATGCCAAGAATTTCAGTTAGAGTATTAGTTCACCATTTGAGTGGGACATCATACCAACACGAACAGCTTCTCAACTCAAACACAAGGTGATGAATCTGCTATTAATGAATCTGTAGTAAATAGTCACATGTTTACTATTCATGCTGTATAAGTGTTTGCACAGTAAATAGCTAGGCATAAATCTAAATGCTAACTTCTATTAGTTAGAAAGTTTGGCTAGTTGATGTGATTAATGAATAGATGTTTGATAAGCAAATAGACATGCCGCCTATACCAAACAAACAAAATTGTGACTTAAAAAAAAATGTGTTGTCTTTAATGTTCAATTGTAAAAAACTCACTACGCACATGCCCAACACCATGCAAGCCCACCTTTGTCCCACTTTAAATCGCTTAGTTTTTATGTTCTTATCCGAATGTGACTCTCTGGAGACATTCTCACTTTCATTCAGAACCGACTCGGCTGGACGCATTTCTTTCTTAGTGGCAGGCAGAGGAAGGAACCGATTATAGGCCATTCCGCTCGCTTTATGAAATGCTCCAGTCCGTCGGGCCATCATGTCATCCTTCTTTAAGTCAGGCTGTCTTTCTTTCTCCTCCTCCTCCTCCTCTTCCTCGTACGCCTTTTCATCCCTCGCTTTCTCAGCCAGCCTCATCTCAAGAGCCTTGCGCTCGGCAAGGGTCAAAGGGTGCTTGGGGTCAAAAATAGAGGGCTGCTGGGATTTTATAGGTGATGATGGGCTGCTTGAGCCTCCACTGAGCAGATATGGTAAGGAAAATGGCGAATATAGAGAGAAAACGGAGAAATAGGATGAGACAAATAGAAGGCAGCATGCTGTATGTTATAAAATACAGTTTGGTCTTTAACAGTGGGTAATCCATGTTCAGCAAGTTCTCCTGTCCTTTCCCTTTCCTTTTCCAACTCTCCCTGTTCTACCCACTGCTGATTACCTAGATCGGACCTTTTCTGAGAGGGAATCTTTCTGCTTATAATTGACTGAATACACCTGATCCAAAATATCATTAGTGGGTGAAGCAGGAATAGATGGAAAACAAGCAGGACAAAGAAACTCAAGGAACCTGGGTCTTTAGAAGGGCTTATAAAGGTATTTTAAAATACAGACTAGATTTTTCCATCTAAACACAAACACACACTTAATTGCAGCTACACTCCACAGTATTCAGAACTTTTCTTCCTTTTTTTCACACAAGCCAGACATGTCAGCAAACCTCTGCAGTCAAAACTACAATCCAATCCAAGAGCTTCTGTATTTTCAAGCTAAACACTAAACATCTGTAGTGGCGAGGATGACCTGGGGGTATGGAAATGAATGAAAACTGAAAAGTTTACTCTTAGTAAAGAAAATTTTTAAATCCTTTTATTAACTAAAGTTTATCTAGAGTTTATGTTTTCTTTATAACTCCAGATACTACAAGTACTGTAGCTATTAAATATTGCCTAGTTAATTTTTACCTACTCTGCACCTCCTGACTTCAATTTGCATACAATAATTATAGGAAGAATGAGTAAAATTCATACCTAACATTGATTGTTTATGTTAAACAAGTGCAAAGACAGTTTTTCCCAAAAGTATTTAAAGCTACGTGTCAGCTTTCCGCCATTTTCGCATACGAGTAGTGGTTTCTCTCAGGGGCTCACAAGGTAATAAAAAGTCCATCATATGCGTACTTCAAAATCCAGGCGGATGTATTAAATAATACCAAAACATTTCACCCACTGTTTTTTGTATACCATACATCTGGATATAATGCCCCTCACATACATCAGGATAAGACTGGGAATCTAATGCACATAGTGAAAACTAATCTGTTTAAAAATAAAATAAGATAAACCACAAAAAAACCATTTATGGGCAGTTTCCTTCTACTTTTAAAACAAGCCAGGACATCAGATCAACTGATCAGACCAAAAGGGTCAGGTCAAACCTCTAATCTGATTTGATAGGCTGACTTTATCTAAATAATTATAACAATTTAAATGCATGTAAAAGGTCACAACAGCAAATGTGGCAGTATGTGCTTTTAATACATTTTCAATGGATTAAAAAATCCATTTTATAAAATGTATTTATTTATAGGCTTCGTTTTTTGTTACGGTAATCGGTGCCTGCACCACCACTAATCTAAAATCGATCAGTTTTAGAGCATCGAGCAAGCAGTGAGGTATGTGCGTGTCTGAAAATCTGTCTACATGCACAAGTGTTTTTACGAGCATGCGTGTGTATCCTACACTCTCTCTCGCCCTGAGCGCATCCCAGTGGTGGGCATGGCAACAGTTGCAGAGGAGAGGAGGTGTTGCAGCATCTCTGACTCCTCCTTCCCACCCTCTTCCTCCTGTCTTTCCTCGTCCCAGGAAACACTCTCCATGTTTGTCACGCCCCCGAACGTCACAACGCGCTTGCGGTCACCAGGGGAGCGCCCCCGGCGACGGGCCGGGTCGCTGAGGGCCACCTTCACCGAGGTGGAGGCAAATCGGCAGGACTGACACAGAGGGGGTGAGTCACTGCACCACACACTCACACAATATACACACATCATACAAACAAACAAGTAAACACACACCCACACATGGAGACAGTGTACACAGTTACAAACACACACAGGTCCAACGACATATAAAGAGGCATGTAAGAGGAAATATAAAATATCTGTCACCAAAGAACACAATAACAATCTTTGTGTTATAGCAGATAAGTTTCTACCAGGAGAGTCTTCGTCTCTCTTTTTCTCGCTTTTTACCTACACACAAAGTTTGCTATCTCACAATGCTTTACTGAACTCTATAACACTAATAAACTGGATATACAAAATGCACTAACAATACAGTCCCAACAACCGCTTCCAGGCTAATCTTTCTGCTAACATCTCATCCAGAGGTGCCAAGAAAATCCCAGCATGGGGCGATGGACTAATGGAGATGGCTGATCTTTTTAAAAATCTCACACCACATGCACAAAAGCAGAAACATTTTAAAAATAAAAATTGCCTTTTCCATGGATTATAAAGTCGGAAGCAACTAATTAATCATTGATATGGATATTTATTAAACTGTTTTTCGCAAACAAGAGGATTTTCCTTCAGTTTTAATGACCACACCGAAACAGCAGTCAGACTAAGATATGGATGAGCGTGACTAATTGATGATCGATAATTGATAGTTAAGAATTTTAGCATAATTATTGGAACAACTGATCGTTTTTACGAATGTTTCAGATTGGTGGAAAGTGAATGGAGTTTGGTTTCACAGAGAGAGAGAGAGAGCGAGAGAGAGAGACAGAGAAAAAAAAGAGAAAGAAAGAGAGAGCGGAATGTAGAGATCAGCAAAAGTTAACGCGTGCAAGTGTGCATGTTTCAGTAGAATATAAAGCGCAGGTTGAGTTTCACAAGCCCGACTCTAGCCTCCTCTGTCCAAACTCTCTAACACAGATACCACACACATGGTTTCACGGTTGTTTTGTAATTTGTTTTTTTTCCTCATTTAAGCAAGAAGCAGATGAGACGATTGTTAAAACACGATTTCCTAATGGAATAATTAAAACCTTAAGGATTTCACAATGTCTGAATGCAACTATTCATGCAAATTCCACCAACTTTGCAAAACTGGTCAGTTTTATACAATCACAGTGACCATGCAAAGTTGACCGAATTTTGTTAAGCCCCGCCCTAAATGAAACGCCTACGTCATCAGGCGTCATACTTCCTTGTTTTGTATTTTAAAGATGCTAATAGGCTAATGTATCTACATTTCTAAATATATCTAACTAATCTAAACTTTATTACCCCTCAACTCGACATGATGAATGGGAGAGTTTATTGCCGAAGCTATGTTACATCAGCTAAAAGTGTGAAAACAAAAATGTGCAAACGATAGGTAAGTCTGCTTTTTTTCATTCGTAGTCTGGTTTATATGCTAGCTCACACATTTTAGCTTTTGCTAAGAACTTTCACTCTATTGAATATGCAGGTTGAACCTACAGACAGGTTCGAGTTCTGGCACCTGTTCTCTCTGCTCATCTGCAGTCTTTGCCACTTCTCCAGGTCTGACTGCGTCATAGCCGTCTGAGCCACTGCCTGCTGATGATCCCGCTGTGGGACGGCCCCAGTCTGACTCCGCCTCCTAGCCAGATCATCTTTCTGCACATTAGGCAGCGCGGCCTGTCGGCCACTCTCTGTCTCTTTCTCATCATCCTCATTATCCTCTTTCTCTTTTGCTTTCTCTGGGCTTAGAAAAGGGTTGTCCTTACGAGATATGATCGACACGTCAGCTGGAGCCTCTTCACTGTGAAACAACACGGTGGATACAGCGATAACATTTTTATAAAATAAGCATCAAAACCTATATATAATAACCACCAGTATTTTCATTTTTTTTACTGCAGTTCCTCATCCCAAAAGCACATAGAGAATAAAAAACTCTGTCCATCCAGGATAGAGATAGCCGTCAAAACCAGCTCCGGGTTAAACATATAGAATTTTTTTTTTATATTTTCATTTCCGGGTTAAAGAGACTAGGGTATACTTCTTCCTAGTGTGTATTAGTGCTCATGTGTATCGTGTTCTTTGGACTATGTTTTAAGGCACCTGTTTTCAATGGTCATGGAAAGCCTCTGCCACTTCTGGAGGTCTGATTCAGTCATACTTGTCTGGGCCAATGACTGACGAGGATCCCTCAGGTGTAGGGCCCCGGTTTGAGTACGCCTCCTGGCTAGGTCATCCTTCTGAACATTTGGGACGACGGGCCGTTCCTTGTCGTCTTCCTTGTCACTTTCTTCCTCCTCAACTGTTTTCTTCCCGTGAGGACTGAGAAAGGTGTTGTGTTTGCGAGTTACAATGGACACATCGTTGGAGACGGTGTCGGAGTCGCTGTGGTAGAGGATGGTACACGGTAATGCAAAATTTCATCAAAGTGCAGGTTCACCTTAATTATATATTCGATTGGGACAAGCGTTTTATTATTCTTGGATATGACCAATTAGTTCTATAGAACGCAACCTATTATGGAGGAGAAGCTGATTCTTACGATGTAAAAATGCTTTAACAATTTTTTCTTTTCAAAAAAACATTTAATCTAAACAACAGGCGACTGCTTTTTCACCGCGGCCGGTGCCGGGCTGGTGCTGGAGCCAAAAAATCTGACTTGTGCTGGCAACACGTGATCTCTGTACCCTTCATTTTTTCAACTTCTTGCTTGCTTGATTGGCGAATCGGTTAAGCTCTGCGGTTGCCATTCCAGCACCAACTCCTCAAATACGTGTTTTTTCTTGTTCATTTATCTGTCGTTGTTACTTTTTTTATATTTACATTTGTAGCATTTGTCAGACGCCCTCATCCAGAGTGACTTACATTATTATCTGTTACACAACTGAGCAATTAGGGTTTAAGGGCTTTGCGCATGGGCCCAGCAATGGTAGCTTGGTGGTGCTGGGAATTCAACCACAGTCTTTAAATTAGTAGTCCAACATCTAATGAGACCATCAGGGTTTTGAGTTTTTGAGAGTTTTGCACCAGCCCCGACCCCAGTGAAAAAGTTGTGGGCTATGTCAAAAAATAATTGAAACAATGACATGCATTACATCTAGATAGTTTGTTATTGTATTTCGGCCTGAAAAATATTCTCCCACACCACACACCTCTTCTTCTCCTGCTCTATCTTCTCCAACATCTCCAGCATAGCATGTTGGGAAGAGCGCCGGATCCCCTCCCAGCGTTCGCGGTCCTTTGTGCTGCATGAGCTTGGCAGAAATTGATGCGCGGCAGTGGGTTTTGCTCGGTTCATGCGCGCCCTGCGGGACGCCAGGTCGTCCTTTTTGATATCTGGGACCTTTTTGTCACTTTCCTCATCCTCCTCATCATCCTGTTCGTCCCACTCTGTGGTGGGTTCAGCACGCTGGAAGCTGTTATCACATCGGCGGATGATGTCAGGAGACAGAGATTTAGCCTGATCGGACTCTACGGTTGTCACCTTACAGCTGAGATAGGGTTGGTGTCAGAAACATGAGCAGAAATGTGCAGGGACGATGTTAGTATCAATCCAGATGACAAAACACACCGTTATACACACGTTAGCTTAAAAAAAAGGGGGAAGCTCACCTCACTCGGTCGGATAAAGAAAGAGTACATAATTAGAGTAATTATAAGAGAGAGAGAGAGACAAATAGAAAGAATGAGGGAGAAAGAGGGATTAAGAGGAAAAAAGGAAAAAGAAATGAGGAGGGAAAAGGAAAGAGAAACAAACAAAGAGAGAGAGAGAGAGAGAGAGAGAAAGCAGGAGAAAGAAAGGAAAGGAGATAAAGAGAGTTAGTGAGAGAGATAAAGTGACCCAGAAAACATGAACGCAAAAAAAAAAAAAGGTGAGAGAGAGACATAAAAAATAGCATGCGAGATACACAAAGTGAGAGAAAGACACGACGACTAAAAGTGCAAGAAAGAAATACATAAAACAGGAGAAAGAGAGCAATAGAAGAAAACAGAAAACTTCCAAGAGTGACAAAGTATGAAAGTAAGATAGAGAGAGACAATGTTAGATATTGAGAGAGAAACTGAGAGTTAGGAATTTATACAATTGCTTTTTAAACACAATATTCGTAGTGTTCGTTAAAAAGCTCACACACATTTCTGTTTCCAGTTTCATACTGATAAAAAAAAGCCCATACAAATAACGCAACATAAACTGCACCTCAACATGAACAGCAGGCACAAGTCAATCCACACAATCAGTGTCACAGACGGTACATACAAATGCATCAACTCTGATCACATGTTCCGATCGCAACGTCTGGAAACCATACACGCTTTAAGAAAACCAACCAGACTCCCCGCATTCATTTTATTTAGCAACACACAAACATGCTATTAGTCCACCTAGTCACTCCAGTGTCTTTCTGACCTGCTGTACCGCGCAGACGCAGGCAACACTCTAATACCAGCCTTCTCTAGCTTTCTCATCTTCGTAACCTCTGCCTCGTCCAGATGAGGCTCCGCCCCCACAGCAACTGCCCAGCTCACGGTTTTCTGGGAGTTGAGGGTAAGATGCGTCTCGTCGACAATGTCAACACGCTCCTCTCTGCAGAGGAACGTGCCACACACACACTTTTGGTAAATGAGAAAACCAAAACCAAGTGTGTGTTTTGTGTGTGTGTGTGTGTGTTCTGATGAATGTTATACCAGTGTAAATTTTTTATTCTGCTCTTACCAGTTGCTGTGATAGTAAGCCTTAGGTTGAAAAAAAAAGTTACCTAACAGGTGAGGTGGAGTTGCTGCCACTCCTGCGTTCTTCCTCCCGTTCGCTCCTCCTCTTCCTCAGCTGTGCAGGCACAAATGTACTTTGATTACTCTTGTTAGGGAGGTACTGATTAAAGGGCAGCGCAGCACGGGGTTCTTTACAGGAGACACGGCGAGCAGACATGTCGTCCTTCAGCACATCTGGCAACTTCCTGTGATCTCCATCCACATCTTAGAAACATCGAGAGAGAGTAAGAAAGAGAGACAGAGTGAGAGACATCATGAGACAATGAGTGAGAGAGTAAGAGAGCAAGAGAGAAAGACAGAGTGAAAATACACAGAGAAAGAAAGAGAGACAGAGTGAGAGAGAGAGGGTGGGAGAAAGAGAGAAAAAGAGAGTGAGAGCAATAGATTGAAAACAGAGTGCAAAAGACATAAAGGGTGAGAAAGGAAAAAGAAAGCGAGAGAGACAGTAACTCAAGAGAAAGAGACAGAGAAAGAGAGAGACATAAAGAAAGAGATTGAAAGAGAAAGACTGAACAGTAATTGGATGATATCATATTCATTTTCTAAACATAATAAATGTAGTGTTTGTTAAAATGCTCACACACACACACACAGACACACACACCAAACACACACACAGACACACACTTTTCTGTATTTGTATGGTTCACAATCACAGCCAGAAGAAGACAAAACAGAACGAAAGAAAGAAACATGCAAATGCACAGACGAAACAAAAACACAGAACAGTTTGTGACTGGTACGGCCTCATCTCTAATCAGACTGCCTGAAGCATCTGTTATGACTGTGTCCGTGGCTGTGTGTGGCTGTGTGTGTGTGTGAATATACACATTTTTATGTTTTTTAACTGGTCCCTGTTAGAGAAATCTATTTAGTTATATTTTACTGACCGTGGAACTGAAGATAAAGTGTAGGGTCCTTAGAAGTATAGTGTGTAAACAGTATCCCCCGCCCCACACACACATCTCTCTGCACTAACTGTGTAAAATCACACAAAGTTTACACTTCTTGTGTGTCTCATGTTAATCGCCTCTCACACTCACACGCTGACATATCAGCACTCACGCAGTCGGGTGTGTAAAGCCTGACGATAACGCTGACAGCGGCACTCTCCTGCTCTCACAGTGTGTAAGTGTGTGTTTGAGGGTGTGTAGCATGTTTAAATGTTTGTAACACTTCATGATTATCAGTTACACACTCTGCATAAAAGTACAGGTGTGTGCATGTGTATGTGTGTGTGTCTTACCATCACTGCTGCCACAGAACACGGTATTGTAGGAAGGTGTGGGTTGTGACTGTGAGCCGAAGGAGTCCAGACTGTCGAAGGAATCCTCTCGCCTGTGCCTTGGAGGTGACAACGAATCAGAATGTTCCCACTCCCAGTTGTCCACGCAGCCGCTGTCCCGTACACTGCGCTTTGGGGACTCCTCACTCACACACTCCTGTACATACAAACACACACTAGAGTGTGATGGAGTGACACAAGTCTGATTTATTCAAGTTTACTCTTTTTTTTTTTTTCTTACCTTTCTCATTGTGGACAAAAGGCCTTCAAACTCTTTGAGATCAAGTGTCGGACCACTATATGACGTGCAGCTGTTCGCAGTTTTGCCCAGCCAGTAAATAGTAATCAGCACCTATAGGGGCATAACACACGCACAAATACAGACATTAAAATAATAATAAATGGACAGTGACAATTTAACAAAATACAATACCGAACTTACATTTTTCAGCTTTCGACTGCAGTCAGAATCCCTGCAAAAGAGTAAAGCGCAGGTTTATAATTGGTAAATGGACATGGCGGAGGTTATATAGAAAACTTTATCCTAATTTAAAGTAAGACTGAATCAAATCCTCCTGTTAAAAAATTCTGTTAATCTGTTAGTGTGAGAGATTGATCCTTTGCAGGGAATAACAAATGCACGGCAATCTGCACGGTAGACAATCAGCATCTGCCAACTAGTATTTCAACTTTCCTAACAAAGTCTTTAGATTTAGATTAGATTAGTCTTTAGATCGAAACATTTCAACTTTCCACTTGAAGCACATCGACTTCCCACTCGAAGCTTTTCGACTTTCCTCTCGTAGTATTTCGACTTTCCTCTCGAAGCATTCCGACTTTTTCTATAAAGTATTTCAACTTTTTACTCCCAGTATAATGCACGTAAGTCTAAAGTAAGGCGTTTGGAATATTGCTGGGAACCTCCCGAAATTGTGCCTCCAGTTTGTGAGGCTTAAAATCCTATTTACTCTTGTCTATTAAGATTTTCCATAATCCAGTGATACTACAAGTTCTATATTCATTAAACAGTGCCTAGTTAACTTTGACCCTTTTTTGTGTTTATTACTCTCATTTATTCTCACTTAAAAGCGAGGGTAAAAAGAGTAAGGAGACCTCTAGAAATTGCTCTGTAAAAAGAAACGCATTGCAATTCATATGACTTATATAAATGCACTGTGTATTTATTCCTACAGTATGCGCTTATAGTCATTTCTTACATTTGCTCTGTTAAATAGCTAGCTACACGCTATTATCTCGGAAAACGGTATTTACATGACCTACCTTATATCCCATTTTTTTCAGAATCGGCTTGTTTTTGTCTAACACAACAATCTACTAACGAACAAATACCGCTTTCCACCAGTGCTTGTCGAAAAGACAGAGCCCTTTTTTCCTACAAAAAAATCTTGGGTCAATGCCCAAATCTAATCAAAAAGTGAATCCAAAACATACTAGAAAGTAGGGCAAGAAAAATGTGTAAATATAAGGACTGTGGGGTTCCAATCTGCTGACCAAGTGGTCAAAAAGTAAACAAAAAAATAATATTTCAGCAATTAAAAAAGGAAAGGGAAAAAGCGGCAGCTTTCGCAGGAGATTCCAGTCCCATGCTGGTGACATAGCAGGTTCTGTTTCTTGCCAGTGCAAACCCAAGCCGGTTCTAAATAAATTCCTTTTTTTGGCCGAGCACCGACTCCAGTTTTGGCACTAGCCCTAGTGAAAATGCGCTAAAAGACATTGAATAACATCATTTCTTCACCATGGCAACTGACATTACTGTCATGAATACTGTTAAAAGATTTCTGTTGAATAATCGAAGGTAAATAATGCAAATGTGCATCAGATGCAACTGCAGTGGAGTTAACAGATTGCTTATAATGCTACTTAGTAGACTTAGATTTTAATATGAAACTGGGGAAATCATAAACATGGGTTGGTTCCATAAAAAAAGCAACATCACCGTTTTCTGCAACACACAAACACACACACTCCGATGCGTACGTTAGGTTGGCACGTATGGACATGTCCTGCAGGTCTCCTGGGTCGAACAGTTGTGATCCCTTCAGTCCTAACTCCTCACATCCTCTAAGGAACATGGTAAGATTATCCTGGGAGAGCAAAATACCATACACACACACACACGGCCATCAATCCTGCATCATACAGAGTTTTAGCTGTTTATTTGCTATTCAGTTACTACTACTTAATTACTAAGTCTACTTCTGTGTGATTGCAGTAAAAAGTTAACTTTCGATTCTTTTGAAGAGTTTTCTTGTGTCTTACATTTATCTGGTTTGTTATCGAAATAAGGGTTAAGTGTCAGCTTGGTGGTGATGGGAATTGAACCCATGATCCTCCAATCAGCAATCCAAAATTATGAGTAAATAATTTTTTTCCAATTCAGTGAGCAATGGCCAAAGCTGCTATGTGACTTGCTACTTGCTATGTTATAACACTGTAACATATGTATTTACCATGTCTACAGGGTGTCCCATAAGTTTCCATACATAGGAAAAATAAAAAACACATTTTTTTTAATGAGAACCAGTTTTAATTATATAACATGCTCTACATGATTATTTCGATGCGTGTCCTCCACTGCTGATGAACACATATAAGCACAGCTAAAGTTATGCTTGTACATTTCTTTAGATGATTTATGTTCTGTATCTTTTCCTGATAGACTATGGCCTTCAAATGCTCCCAAAGATAGAAATCAAGTGGGGTGAGATCTGGGGATCTTTCATAAAAAGGTGTTTATTTTTCCATATGTATGGAAACTTATAGGACACCCTGTATAAGCAGACGATGCATTCCAAGTTTGTTCTTACCAGTCCAGCAATAGGGGTCGGGAGTCTGTTAATCTTCTTCACAATTCCGGGTTTGATGGCACCCAGCAACCTACAACCCAAAAACAGACACTGACGCTTACATCTAATCTACAATACACTTCTATGTCATTAACCATAAACAGGTATATGATGAAGAAGCATTAATTGTCACATATACAATTACAACACGGTGAAATACTTTTCTGTAAATATTCCAGGTTGGACAGTTGCGGTCAGAGCACAGGATCAGAGTGATTTACATTTATCGCATTTTCTGATCTGCAGTCCAACACTTAAACCATACAGTATCAAGGGAGCATCCCTGAAGTCGAAAAATAAATGATATCGGTCCATCTTTAGACCTTAACTGTATACTTGTTGGGTTTTAGCTCTTCAACCAACAATTTTAGCCGAGAGATATTATTAAATTTACAACTTCATTAATTTGCTGAGGAATTCATTTTTTTTTCTTGGTTCTTTAAATTTTATTTATCAGTTGATGCTAACCATTGCATTGGCTACATGTCTATAGAATTTAATTATTTGTGTATTTGACTTCTAGAAAAGTAAACCACTGTGGTATAAGCTCAGGATTTTGACAAATCCCAGGATGTCACAAAAACAGTATGTACAGTACTCCTGAAAAAAAAAATTGATAATAAGTCATAATGTCGTTTGGTCTAGTTTTTATGTACAGCATACATTTTTTTAATAAATAAAAGTAATGTGTTAATAAAAATACTCACTCGCACAGCAGGATGCCATTCTCCAGACTACTTCTGAAGTCCTTCTCACCGAACGTCCTTCCCGTCACTGCCTACAAATCATAAAATGCAAAAATGTTTTTGTTAAAAATGTAATTAATTAAAAAATATATAATAAGTCATATATTGTCCTTACTTACTCCTAATTAAACCACTGGGCTAATGAATGCTTGATTTTAATTGGTTAACAGAATTATTATTATTATTATTACTATTTTTATTGCCAGCTGAAGTAGTTTATGACTCAAGTCAGCACGAATTTATAATCCTTTCACCAAGTAATGTAAGTGTTAGTACTGAGAGGTCCACTTGTTCACAGGTCGCTTATTTAATTTAATTATAATTTACATTATAAAATAATAGCACGGACATTAGAGACTGACTAATATGAGTTCTACTGATATACGTGTGTAGAGAACTGTACTGAGACCTTCATTACGGCACTGCAACTTTTGAAGAGATGACACAAGAACAGCGTTTACAGGTAAAGTAATCTGCTTTAATATAACTGATAAACTTTAATGAACATATTAGCAAATAAGGCACAAACGAGATGGCCTACATAACTGATTAATACGTAGTTTAAACTGTAGGCATTGAGAATTAGAGACAAACTTCATGAAAGTCATGTAACCTATTACATAATCCCTAAAGATCTACCTTCACACAAGTTCAATAAAACGACTCTTTAATAACTACGACTTTATAAAGAATTTCTCTTCCAATCACTGACTGTCTAAAAGGAAACCTGCACTTATTTGGCCCCCTCAACCGGTGCAACTAAACTGGTGTACAGACGGGGTTAGATATAACATAAAATAAGTAAAAATAGGTAAAATAAATAAAAAGGCTTGTTTATATGGAAGTCTATTGAAGAAATAGCAAAAGGAATAGGAAAGTGTATTTGCAACTGCGTTTTCTATATGTGGACGGAATATTGTGACATAATCCAAACATAATTGCATTTCCTGAACAAACCATGACTGAAAAACTTAAACACAATCACAAACTACTTTTGTGTTTGCATTTCCTAAGACCTAAACTGAAACCTGTCAATCAGTGTCAGGGGCGGGATTACGCTGTGGGATGTGTTTGTATTCTGGAGTGATGTCACTCACAGTTTGTAATTACTCCATAACTAATAGTTTTATATGTTGGTAATTCATTAATGAAGAACATTAATCAATACACACGTTTTTAAATTGTTGAAAGCTTGATTTTAGGAATAAAAGAATAAATAACAAAATGCAAAATATACACACCCACACAAAATTATATTTATCTGCTTCACTTCAAATTTACATTTACAGCATTTGGTAGATGCCCTCATCCAGAGCGATTTACATTTATTCCATTTATACATCTGAGCAATCAGGTGCTAAAGCCTTGTTCAGGGGCCCAGCAATGGAAACTCGGTGGTACTGGGAATCGAACCCACAATCTTCTGGTTAGCACCTCGACCACTGCGATACCACACCCCCAAAATGATGAACAGGTGCCATGTTTTGGTGTAAATGAGTGTTAATTAGTAATAGAGGCACAGGGTTGTAGTGTGTGTGTGTGTGTGTGTGTGTGTGTGTGTGTGTGGCTTTTGATAAATCAGACACATACATGTATATTACTTTAAACAAAATACTTGCAAAATCGATGTGGTCTAAGATACAATCTCAGCTTTTCTATCTTCCAGTTATTTTTACTTTAGTTTTAATATAGAGCTTTGAGGAAGACGTATCGACACACGGCTACTTCCTGTCATAGTGTGAAACAGCTGAAGTCTATTTCAAGCACTGAAAGGTCACTCATTGTCTATTGGCCTTCATCTAGCATTGGAACCGGACGTGTGTGCAAATATGTGTGTGTCTTCACCGTTCTATACTTGTAAACAGCAGATGCACCCACAATAACAGCAATTTATTATGAGCTCATTCAGAAAGTCCCACAAACAAAACATGGATTCATTCGTGCCTCAGTTTATTTATTGTCATCACAATTGCAATATGACAAATAACGCGTTCCGGAGACAACAGCAAATTTCCAGCGGACATTTCAACATAAACCTTTTGATGAAAACAATAGTTTAATTGAGATTACCGCAGTCCTAACAGTCTGACTGAACTAAAGCCTTTAACAATAGATACTGTCCCAAAACAGAGGACACACTGATTATAGTTTGACTGGACCATGTGATTTGTGGAGTCATTGCAACGTTTAATAATCGAGTGATCATTTATATATTATTTGAGTACCGTTACTGTGTAAACATTTTAAACAAATTTAAAGCCTTCTGACACAAAAAACAACTTTTATAGCTTTATTTCAAGTCACCTTTATTTATATAGCACCTTTAACAAGAAAGATTGTGTCCAAGCAGCTTTACGAAATCAAGTAGTAGAATAGTGCAACAATTTAAGGACAATAGCAAACACTCAGTTGTTCTCAGTCAAGAGTCCCCAAATAAGCAAGCCAGAGAAAAATCTAAACCCAAACTCCTCAGGTGAAACCAGGCTCAGTTGGCAGGGCAGTTTTTTTAACAAAGATTAATTGTACCTAATTTATACGGTAAAGTCTATTCATTGTGATTTTACATTTAATTATTCAATTGCTTTATCTAAATCTCCAGAAAAACATAAAACGCTGTTTATTTCATTTACATCTTTGCTCTATTGTATTTATCTATGATTATAAATTGTGCATCATAATTTACAAAGATTCACTTCCTTACAAAATCACCGCAATCATTCTAAAATTTTTTTAGAATAGAACTTTTTTTAAATAAAGCTATTTAAGTTATCTGGTGAAATGATTTCATATTGCAATATATAATCACAGGAAAAAAAATATATTGCAATGTCAGTTTTTTCAACATTGTGCAACCGCAGTCCTATTTAAATGTAATATTCCAAACCAGCATCACTTCACACTAAAAAAAGTTTCAAATCATTGGATTATAATTATTGTTAGTGTTATTAATAAAACAGAGATCACAGAATTGATTACAGCAGAGTGAAATTTGTTTCTTTGATGCTGGGAACAGCTATGAAAATACTAACTAAAATGCCAGACTATGATCGTAAGCTCATCGATTTAATTCCCAGCCCCACACTTTCTCACACTGCTGGTCCCCTTAACTAAAAAGCTGGATTTGTCTCAACAATACTTCACGCAAAAGACACAATGCACACAAGTAAAAATAAAGCTTTGTTGCCGTTCTAATTAATAAAGATTACATGGAAGCGATGTGGTGTAAGAAGAGCCTTGAAATACACACAAAAGGATGTTTTTAAAAAAAAATAGAAATTCACACACATATGAGGATTTGCACATTCACAATCACAATAAACCTGTTAACTTTTTGTACAGTTTTACATTTGTAAATTGTGTCTAGCACTTGTGAAACATATTTACTGAATGTATAGATTTTATTTTGTGCAAATTGGTTTTTGTGCATATGTATATTTTTATGACTTATATTATAATATATTATATTATATAATACAATATATTATATTATATTATATTAATAGTATATTGTTATAATTTACAAATTATATTGAGTCTTTTGTGTAAATTATTATTATTATTGAGACTAATCTTGCGCCTCGCTTAACCCTCAACTGCACAGCTGGAGAAATAAGAAAATGTAAGTGACTAGTGATAAAGGTTTATACCAAATTCCAGAAAATTAAATGGAAATAAAATGGGATCTATGATACAGCATTCTTGGAGCAGAACAATGGTTAAGGGCCTTGCCTAGAGGCTCATCGGGAGGCTTGAACCCTGAAGTTTTAAATGTTTGATACAAAATTCAATACTCAAGGAACTTTGTTAATCCCAGAGGGGAGTTGCTTGCCAAAACCCCAAACCCACACTGTTTATTGGTACATTAGTTGTCAGATTGAAAGATTAAAATGTCAGTGATTGATGCAATTTAAGAGAATTTTGAAGGATAACTATTTCTGTTAGAAGGGAAATGGTATCACAGTGAATAAATGTTGGACTGCTGACCTGATGATTGTGAATTCAATTTCGAGCACCATCAAGCTGCCAATGCTCGGACCCTAAGTAAGAACTTTCAACCTTAACTACTCAACTGGATAAATGATAAAATGAGGGTGACTGCTAAATGGCAGAAATGTGAATGTAAAATGAAAATGTAAGACAAAAATTACACTGTCATGCATTAAAAATACATTAATATTAACTAATAGATATTATGTATGTGATGTAAATCACATGCATTTCTAAGCAGCCAAACAACTGCAAACACACAATATGAAATATTTTACATTTTTATAAAAAGCAGAGGGAGTTGAAAAGTTTTAACCTTGAAATGCCACGATTTGAAGAAAACTAATAAAGTGCATTACCAAAATATTTTTTTAACTCAAAAAATTTTAAATGTGTGTATTTCTATTTGCACAAAAACAGTAACTAGAAGAAAAGGAAAGTCAAACAGCACAAAGAATTCACACACACACACACACACACGTCTCGCTGCAAAGAATACACTATTGTTCTTTCACACAGCACAATATCCGCCGAGCAGAGTCATTTACCCACACGACTCCTATCTCACTACCAGTTCAATCTCAATCGACTCTTTCTTGTCTGCTTGTCAAGAAAGGAGGACGTGTGAAACATTTCAAAATGCTGTCTCATCAAGGCTTACTGTAACGATGATTAGCTTGCTAGCTTACACAACTTATCAGCAAAAATCAACTGCTAATTGGAAGATTGTTGGTTGAATTCCCAGCACCACCAAGCTGCCATTGCCGGGCCCCTGAGCAAGGCCCTAAACCCTCAACTACTCAGACATACTCCACTTATCTGTAAAGCACTGCTACTTTAGTTTGGCTATAGCCGTGTTAACAACAAACTAGAATTTATTTATTCGTGTAAATAGATTACACAGAAATAAATCAATGCAAAGATGCAAAAAGAGGTAAAGTCACATTAGACGAAGCGAATGATGTGGAACGTTGCGGACGTCAGATATTCTCTTTAATTTACACTTGAACTGGAAGATTACGATGTGGCATGAAGCATAGTTGCGCAAGCCAATCAGCGAAGAAATTACTGATATGTCCGTTGTATCAAAGAAGAGCATTATTTTAGCACCCTCCGAAATTAGTTTTTTTCTGAATAAAGTGAGACGCAAAACATTGTGCGAGTAATTTAAAGCAAGACACGCAAACTGCATATTCACTTTGCATTTAATAACTCCAAGTTAGGCAAAATAAGGTTTTGAATGTAGTAAACGAAGCTTTTTAATCTCGCTTTGTCTCTCAGAATGCACACAATATGGCGCCATATAACCGATAATGAAAAACTTTTTTTATCTGTAAATCTGATTAACCAGTAGACCTCTACTGCTGGCCACCACTGTCTGATCAAACACTTCCTCGTCAAGCAATTCATTAACAATGGTTCTACAAATCCGCATGGTCTCTGTGGACGGACTGAGATCAAGCGCCTGAGGATGAGTTTGCATACAATTTGCATTGAACCCACTGCTCAGTAACCACAGACTCTAGGTGATGTTAGGAGAACAATTGAATGTGATTCAGGCAATCCTGCTCTGGACATCAGATCGGTTTACTTATTGTAGTCGCATTAGTGTGTCAAATTTTATATGTAGTTTGATTATCTGAGAAGAGTTAACATGGTTATAGCTTTAATACTGAAATGCACAAAGTCTGTGTAGCATAAAACAAATTTATTGTAGTGCTTTTACACATTTTGTCTCAAAGCAGCTTTACAGGAGTGTAAAACTATAAATCTGCAATTGTTTTTTTCAATTATAGTCAGCAAGCTAAAGCTGATTTGTATATAAAGTAATAAGAATAACTACTTTATACAACAATAATGAAAAGAAAAGCATAAATGCCTTAATCCTTAAAAGACACAAGTAAAAACAAGAACATGAGACTTTAGAGTCTGACAAAATACACTGTCCTGTCAGTTTATCTGTAACAATATCAGAAGACTTCGACCACTAAGGGGTTTGTGCCGTCCATGACTTTTTAAAACAATGCAAGGTCTATCGTTGACCGCCATTTGGAATTGGAGGTTAACTGTTTTGTGGTGCTGCAATTTGCACTTAATTCCACAATTTTATTGCAACAAAACACCTACAGCAACATGCATTACAATAAACGTATAACCCCCATGATGCCTTCTGAGGTAGCCCACAGTAGCTTATAGAAGTATTCTATGCAAGGTTATAAAGTAAAACAAAAAAGAAATCATTAAAAAGTTCCAACAAGGTCACTTAATGATCGTTAATTGAACAAGTGCACGACTGAGCCGAGTGAACACTCCAACCACCAGGTGGCTGTAGATGTGGGTTTCATCACAAATACACTGTTGTCACATTTTATTTAGCAATGTGAAATATTTTTCATAGTACCTTTGGGCTCGTGCAGTCGTATCGTAACTCGTAAAATCGTAAGCGAATCGATATATCATTCAACAAGGATCGTCTTTAATTCTTTGACAGTCACAAAAGAAGGTGCGAATTGATAGCTAATTTTTCCAATTATTGTTTAGGGAAATTTCATTAAATGCCCATTTCTTGTGGGAGTTGCTACGGGTGCCTAATCATCAGTTATACTAGACTTGGTAGGGCAAGTGGTAGCAAATAGCAAATGTTGGACCAGCACCACCAAGTTACCACTGCTGGGCCCCTGAACAAGGCTCTTAACCCCCAATTGATCAGTTGTAAAAAATAAATGTAAGTGTTAATGTTTAAGTATTCATTTTAGCATGAAGCTAATCAGCACAGTGATGTGTGCGTATCCTCTCATTAGCTGCTGTTACATACATTACGTTCTAATAATATTAATAATTTAGACTATATGTATCATATTTCATACTAGTTTGTCCAGGCTTGGTTACTGCAGAGGTTTACGTAAGGCCTGGTCTTGAAGTCGTTTCCTAGTGTGTAGGTTGGCAGCTGCTGACTGCGCTAAGCACGAACACACTCCTCTATTCCAGCCCTGGAATCAGGTCACTTTCCTTTCTATCACCCAGAGAAGAGAGAGCTGGGAATTCAGATACTGGAAGGAAACCAGGGCTAAAACGGAAATTAGGTCTCATGCTCACCACACACAGACCAAATCACACAGACTAAAGAGAAGGAAAGATACATACATGCACACACACTCACAGACAGACACATACACACACAGACACAAAAACATGAAGAAAGATCTCCTGCACTTACGCACACACTCACATACATACACACAAACAGAAATTGAGATCTCCAACACCAACACATAGACACACACATACATGCACGCACCCTGTCACACACAAACATACAGACACACAAGGACAAAAAAGAAACCTCTGTAACACACAATTGATGTAATAATTCATACACACAAAAGCACACAGAATACCAACAGAATACTGCCGTGAGACTGGGTTGAGGATACACACACACACAGACACACACACACTAGCTACAGTTTGGAGATCAGCGAGATTAAAAAATAACTAATTTTTGTATTTATTTAGCTTTAGACAAAACCAACTGCAAGTAGGTCAGAAAAAAAAATCACTAGCGCACACACCCACACCCACACACACGATGTTACTAGTGAGAGAGGAAGAACTAAATGAAATGTCTGGTGTTAGCCAAAGTTGTCTATCCCACGAAGGTAAGCTGACACAGCTGCTGCTGACAATCCACCACACACACACGATTTTAGCACACACTTGCACTAGCAACTGCTCTTAATGTCGTTATAATAGGTGTAGTTACTCATATTACAGTGCATATAAACTGTTAAACAGAAAGTTTTGTTTTATTTTAATATCACTGTTTCTATGGTAACCTACACATGGGCGTCTACAGCAGATAATCCTTATTTATCAACTGTAATCGTTGATGTGCTCGAATGTTTGCCATGTACACACTAGTGATGAGCGCTCTGAATCCGGATGTAACTGTAAAAACAAATAGCTGACTTTGCTGAAGTTCTCCAGGAAACTTCCTGCTAAATTAGAAAAACAGGAGACTGAAAACCACAGGAACTGATTTGTCTGATTGATCTAAATCGTAGGCTTTAACGGATCTGTCTGACTTGTAGTGCGTAGTAAAGAAGCTAGATCTGAGTGTGGTCCAAGTAGTACAACTCATACTTATTGAAATAACAACAAATTTCACTGTATGTCACAATTCAAACCTTATTTTTATAAACTTTACGTAATTACATTGACATTTGCAGCATCTGGAAGACACCCTTATCCAGAGTGACTTATATTTAACTCTTTTTTACAACTGAGCAATTGAGGATTAAGGACCCTCCTCAGGGGCCCAGCAGTGGTAACTTGGTTATGCTGGGAATTCAACCCTGATTTTCCAACTAGCAGTCCATCACCTAAACCACTGTGCTACCACTTCGCTATATGAACCTCCTTATATTAACTTTAGGTAACCCACACTATATATTCACATGTTAGTATACACAGAATTTTAACAAATATTACAGTTGACAATTTATTCTCCCAGTCATAGTCATGAGAATATCATACAGTTCGAGCAAATCTACAAACCGATTGCTTCTTTTTAAACTTACTGACTGAAAACAGGACTCATTCAACATAGGGAAAAAAATAAACCCATCAAAAGTGGAATAAACAGATCTTACTGTGTTAACAAAACTTTCCTGAACCAGAGAAGGTGCTGAGTGAAAGGTAAGTATGAGTCCAGAGTAATAAAAGGAACTAACATGTTCACACATTTTCCACTAGATTAACTACAAACAGCATAACAATAAGGAGAAGAAAAGCCTGACAATGTGTTGGATTAGGGTCAAATCAGATCTGGCCCCTAGGCAAAAACGCCCCCTGTCCTCTACGGACACATTAATTGGGCGTTTAATGAGGAAGCTCTGGATTGAATCGACGCTTGGGGACACAGCACACTGACGCTAGCCTTCTGTTCCTGCGTGCTCAAGGTCTCGCTAGCGAAAGCTGTCTCATTTGAGGTGGGAATGGCTTCTTGTCAGCCATAACCACTTCATCGTGTGACTATGATATTTGCTAACAGTCTACACGTTTCACCTCAGATCTCCGAGATTTATCGGCAAAGTCTGCTAGCATGACTAATGCAAACCAAACGTACACTAAAAAGGGCGTTTTTTTCCCCTTTTTATTATAAAAAAGAAGATGATTTAACTGACATATTAATCAAGAGTTATTTACATTTGTTGTTTTTTCAGTTTCTGACCACACAACTGACAATATTCCCATGGTGTGTTCTCATTTATGAGCTATGGGCTATAGACAATTAAATAAATAAAAAATTGTAAAAAAAACCAAAAAAAAAACCTCACTGCATTAGTGAAATATAATTAAACAACAAGTTAATATGTTTACCTAAAGCTGTACACTTTAGCTCATTTTGGTTTCTTGGGCTGAAGGTCAGATGATGTCCTCCAAGCTCACATTTGTCACTCTGCAGTTTATACTATTTTAGGATTATTACATCAGCTGCCTTGTGTCCTGTTTTAATGGACACAATAACTGATAACTTATACTAGCAGATTGTGGTTACAGAACATGGAGAATTGGAGAAACGTTAACGATCCCATATACGACCCAACTAATCATCACTGGACATAGAGAGATGATCAAAGACTCAAAAACACAGGATCATAAGATCCTTCAGAGATGACTAGCTTAAACTGTCATATTGTTTAAATAGACAGCTAGAACTAAAATAAATAAAAAGTCAATTTTAACTTATTTGGACTTTATTTTACTACACGCTGAATCTCGAGTACAAACTGAAGTTTACACTGATCCTGATAAAGTGCTAACTCATTTTTTTTAGATCTTTAAACTAAATCTCTTTCTTTAATTTGTACTTAAAACAGAAACAGCTACAAACTATTTGTAATCTCTAATAAAAAATGGCTGCGATTCGTCTGTTTGAATTAAACCAGGTCACATAGCCTGTTTTTCAGCTGTATTTTAAGACACAGCCAACACACGCACTCCTCCTCTCTGTGATAGTCTCTAAGGCTGTGCTTTAATACACTAATGTGCCACAGAAAAGCTCTTTTAAAATTCAGTTATAACAAATAAAAGTCCAATTGAAAAAGCTTAAAGAAACATATTGCTTAAAACAGCGGACGTAGGGAAAAAGTGGCTAAAATGAAAGCTTTAGTTGTAGCTTGCCAGCTAATCAATCAGGCAAATTCAACCAAACCTGTAAAATTTTTCAATTTTTTGCCAATTTAAACAATCCTTTAAAAGCTCAGCACAAAACATGACCAGTAAATTTTTTTTTACTTTGAAGACACAAATTTTTCATTTAGCCTAGACTCCAGCAGATCCCTGTGACCCCGAATTAGAGAATAAGCGGTTCATTGTTGTGAAATAAGCAACAATTACCAAAACAGAGGTGAAATTCTAAAGAGACAGAGTAAACAACAGTATCCTTATGCTGAGTTCATCCCTCCATTTTCTACTTAAGTTTAACTACCTCGATTTTTTTTACTGTGTATAAATACTAGCTGAAAACACTGGATTTTCTCCAAAGTTTCTCAGGATACTTTAAGTCTGTTATGACATTTTTTTAATATTAATCGCAAATTTATACCTTTGCATATTCTTTTAGTCTAATTTAAAACTAATCAGTTGTTCTACATTTTTAACGTAAAATTGTATTTCTAAGTTTAATCTTGTCTATAGTGAGTATATTTATATTAATGCTAAAATGTAATGCCTTGTTTATTTTTATTGGTTTAAATAGCTGACATTAATCTAAAACATTATATGTTTATATGTGTATATGTGTTTAGTCTAAAATGTTTCCTACTTTTCAGTCAATATCACATCTATTCTATTCAACATCTCATCAAGCGTTTCTACTTAAATGGTTTATATTATCTTCAGCCATGTGAAATGAAGTCAAAAGCTCAGTCAGCATAATAATAAATGACTACACACACATACACACACACACAGAGCTAACTTCATTCTGACTTGGAGACAATACAGTTGCAGCTGGGAACTTTGTGTTAACCTATTTGGAAAAGAGAAACAGGAAGGCCCATAAAGCGAAAGATATCAGTAAGAGCTGTGTGTCTGTATGAGCGCTGACTCACAGTTAAGAAAGCTCAAAGTTACAATTCAGTGGTTTGTGTAGACGTGTGTGGGGGCACGTTGGAACCAGAAAAACAGTATGTCCGAAAATCTCGACGGGTCATAGGACTGGTCCGTCTGAGAAAAAAAACAAAAAACTACAACTGTTATAATTTTAAAAATCACTTACTTACTGAGTCTTAGCTTAAGGTTTGATTTAATGTTTAGATTCTAGGAAAACATTAAAGATAAGCTACATGAGTGTAAACAGGTGATTGTGTGTGATGTGTTTATCAACCCTAACTTTGACCTAACCCTACTTGGATCCCTTCTATAGCGTTTCCGTTAACATGAGCGGGTTACCATGTCTTTTCTCTCTCTCTCTCTCTCTCTCTCTCTTTCACTTTATAACTACATATTTAATTATGTGATTCAATGCGATATGCGACACATTTGAGTCTCAGAAAACTTATCTTTTTGTGTAATAAGGAAACCAGATACAGTTTTTTCCAATCTAACACACACACACACACACACACACACACTGCCCTGCTCGCCCTTAAAAGCATTGTTCTTAAAGGAGACCAGCCACAATGACAAACTGTCCAGCAGTCCCATATTTAGTTGGTCCCCAAATAGCTAAAACTTATGACCGCACACACACACGCGCACACACACGCGCACACACACACACACACACACACACACACACACACACACACACACACACACACACACACACACACGGGTTGCCAGGAAACCGTGGAACAGTGTACTTTCCAAAGTATGTGGAACCCCCAGACACCCCCCTCTAAACAAATTACCCAACACTGCTCCTCTTTCTTTCTGTCTTTTGCCACATTCTCACCCCCTCTCCTCTCAACCTCCCTCAGCAGGACCTTTCTTCTCTCACTCCATCTGGCTTTCTCTGTCTTTTTCTCTCTTTATCTCTCTCTCTTTCTCTCTCTTTCTCTCTCTTTGCTACAAGGCTAGTGATCAAAACGAGTAAGAGCTACATATTAAACATCTGACATTGCATTTCCCTGGACAACTGTATTGTGGACACCTAGATGAGACCTACATATATGAGAACGGTCCATGTCCCGTCGTCTCACTTTCCTAATCTCCTATAAAACTTTAGGCCCAGTTAATGAATTTAGCAGATCACCACATAGTTGTTCAGCAGGATTATATTACATTCTGAATGTGCAATTCTTTAAAAAAAAACATGTGTGTGTGGTCTTACTAAAGTCCCTGATTTTTGGTTCAAAAGGATACAAAATCATTTAAACTCTAGACTTCTTGGGGCCGAAATGGAGACGCTTAACTAATTAAAAAAATGTTTTTTGCAGGTCTGGGTTGCTAATTGGAACATAAAGGGTTCAAGTCCCACCACTGGGTGCTTGAGCAAGGCCCTTAAAACTTCAAAAATATCATATCTGACACTGTGCTCTGACTCCAGTCTATTAACTTGGGAGTGTGAGGAAAAGATTTAAAATCTAAAGTTGCAAACTATATTAACACGGACGCTTGTTCCTTATCTCTCAAATCTGATTGGTCAGGTGTTGGTGTAAACACTCTCAAAGCATATTCCCTTTGGTTTGTTTTAGTAATTTCATTAATTCACAAAAAAACATTGCAATCTATGAATTTTTTTTTTGTACTTTCCTGTTTTTCCCCCTAGAGTTTGCTACGTTTGCTGATCGCCTGACCCATGCCTGTGTGTGATTTCCGATAGTGCCTCACGGTTTGGATTACTTGGTCATTAAACATCGCTGATCTGCACTAGCATCTGTCTTTGCTGTTATTTCCTGACAGAGCAGAAATTCAAAAATTCCAGGCACTAAACACAGAAAACCAGGCTCACAGGTGTCAGCTGCATGAGACAAACCTTATGTAAGTGAGTTACTATTATAAAGAAATATATCTAAATCTATCCATCCATCCATCTATTCAAGTATCTAAGTATCTGTTCGTCTGTCTATCTATCTGTCCATGTGTCTGTCCTTGTCTGTCTCTGAGTCTGTCTCTCTGTGTGTAATTTGGAACATGTGTGTGGTATTAAAAATTTTGTCATTAGAAGCAGGTTAGTAACACATAGCTTGACCCAGATTTTTTAGCAGCCTTTTTTAAACAAGTAAACATATGATTGACACATAAGGCAACCAATCCCAGTTTGTTCTGCTCAAAGACATGATTAGGGGTGGAAAAAATGTAAAATCTTTTGTCATTAGATGCTCAGCCAAGAATCTCTGGGCCTGACGGGTGAGGTTAAAACCTCGGTAGTCCAGTGCAGCCAGGTTTTTTTTCTGGGAATTAAAGATTGTGAAATGCATAATGGAGATGTTAATCATAATCATATCTGGGACTTTGTGGGCTCTTTTTCTACTCATCTTTTATTGATTCTATACTTACACACAAACTTGCATGGCAGATTCTCTACATAATATGTTCTAATGCTAATAAATTATGGATCAACACATGTTACTTAATGATGAAAATCAATTGTGAGGATCCGTCAGCACTTTGAATCCTTTTCTTCCTTTAAGACATTTGAATTTTTGGCAGAAAAGTATGAATCAATTGATTTATCACAACATAATAAACAACCTTCTAAAAACCTATATGGTATCCATTTATCTATTTTCTGTAACAATTATCTTTCACAGGGTCACAAGGGAAACCTGGGGTATTACAATTAACCCACACAATGTTACTGAACTGGGTTAGGAAACCAGAGGACCTGAGGCAGACCCCTAAAGCATGGGGAGAAAAGGGCAAATCCTAAAGTGAAGGTAGGAATCAAATCTCTATCCCGGCTGTGCAGGTCTTTATAACCATAATCATTTTGAATCATACAGCAGGTCAGACAGAGGGGTGTGTACTAAACTTAATTTGCATGATATTTAAATTTTTTTTACGTGGCAGGTGCTTTTACTCAAAATGACCTACAGACAAAGAATTGAGCAAAGAAAAGGAGTTAAATGAAAGCTTTTACTTTATAAAGATGGATCAAGGTTTTTTAACTTTTTTGGAACCATGGATAGATTTATAAAGCCCATCATTGACAGCTGTGTCAGGTGATCAACACAGACCGACCTAGACCTAGATTTTTAGGGACTCCTTTCAGGGAATCTTTTCAGAAACACATCTGTAATTATGATTGAGGCGGTGCAAAAACCAACACTTGGGTTTAATAAACAAACAAACTTTTTTCTCTTCCATCCATTTATTTCATTTTTTGTTTTGGAATTGTACTGAACTGTGACTATTAGTGAAATGTGACTATTAAATATAGATAAAGCCTTGTGTTAAAATATATTACCTATCATAAGGATAGACATTTTCAATGGACATTAATTTGGACATACTTCTTGCTTCACATACTGTTTTACACATACTGTATAGCAGGAAAGTATGTGATCTTTTTACAGTCAGAGAATGTACAATATAAATATACTTAAAACATTCAGACATAGCAAGATATTTGTTTCATTAACCTGATTTTTCATTATTGGCTATTCCAGCTTGCATCCTGAAAAAATAGACAAAGCAATAATAAACGAGAAGGCAGATCCTTAGCTTGTGTGTCCTACTAGTTTGCTTGGCAACCCAGCAACATGCTGACGACACATTTAAAGAGCTTGTGTAAAAACGAAAGAAAAACTTGTTGGATTTTACACAACGGACTTCGAGCAAACGGTCGTTGTTTGCTCGATATGCAAAGGCAAGACTGACATGTTAAAAACAAGATGTACCTGTTTAACAACCAAGAGAGAAACGTGTGGACAGAAAAATAAGTTATTGCTGAGTGAAGAAGTCATCATAGACGCTGTGATCTTTAACCTGACCAGTAGATACCAAGGGCAAAAAATAGTTAGTTACAACTTGCACAGGATTTTAAACATAATAAACATTTTAAACGTAACTCTATATGCCTGTCAAAGACAGATTCAGGTGCAGACTTTTTTCACAAGACCGACAGTAAAACATAGAAACGTTGGGCAAGGGTGAAACAGGACCCACGTGAGGAAGATTTGATCATGTCTCCTTAGCTATTCAAAGTAGACCGCTGTTAATCATCATAGCCTGATAACAATTGAAAAGCTTTGCGATTGTGAAGTACTAGTAAAATCTCTGACAATCTATTTGAAATCAATCCGGTTTTGAAACGCTGCAATTAAGCGAATCGCAAAAGGCTGCGATGTGACTGCGATAAAAAAAAAAAATTCAGACTAAATGCATGACTGCCCTCTTTGAGTGACAGTTATAACAGCCAATTGTGTGCGCACAGCTTTGTGCGGCCAATCAGCATGTTGGCCATGTGCATGTAACGCCCACTATTAAAAAAGAAACGGAATGCATGATGGAGTATGGTTATGGCTTTTTCTGAGTCAGAGGGATCATTTCGGCAAATAATACACAAACGAACAGCATATCTGTGATATGGGATTATTTAGGCTTCGAAATGACGAACACCAAACAAAAAAAGTATTTTGCAAAAAAAAAAAAGACTACAGAGTCAGAAGTGTGTTGCTAAAAAGTGACATTCCGTCTAGTAGCAAGTAACAAAATACAATGTTAGAATTGTTTGCGGATGTTACATCATATGAAACAATGTTACAAAAACACCAGAAGATAACTAACGTAACCTGCTAGCTCGCTAAAGACATAGCACCATTTAATGCAGTGACAAAAGAGGGATTTAAACACGTAGTCGAGCGCTGAATAGGAGATATAATATTCTCTCTCATGCATATTTTAGCAACATTACAATTTCACAGATTTACACTGAATTGAGGAACAAAGTTGAGGCGGAATATTACGCTATAACAACAGACCTGTGGTTTAGCCGGGCAAACTACTGATAGCTAAAATACCTACCTTATTTAAAAAAAACTTGTTTACAAAATAAAATTTATTTTTTTGTTGTTTTTATTGGCAGTGGTTTGCACTAGTTTTAGTTAGCACTGACTGCAAGAAGCTAACTATCTATTGCTAACTGAAAGGGTGAGAACATATGGATCTGTAGCACCGTGTCAGGGCTCTGCTGTCTTTTTCTAGCATTTCCCATCGCAGCAGCTGTGCCCTTTCATCTGTGTGTGTGTAAAATCAAGACAGTTGGAAATTTTGCGTCTTTTGCTGTTGAGAAAATTTTCTTATGAAACATTCGAGCAGTTTAACATACCATTTATACACACTTACTATCACATTTTATAGTCATGGTGAGTAGAAAAGCATCTTAGAACATACACAACTCTTTGTCTCTACACACTCAGATACTTAATCAAACTTCCCTCCTGCATTCTGTGCTTCATCTTGAACCCCTGCATTTCCGACTATCAAACACTATGAATTATAAAAGAAACAAGTCAGAATGCCTCTGAAACCAGATCGGCTACAGGAGAACATCAGGGCTGCTGTAACGTGAGCAGTCAATCCGAAACATGAGAGGTTGTGTTTTTTCAGGCAAGGGCAGCTGCGCCGAGCCTGTTCCCGTCAAAATATCTGGAAAATGTCACACTCAAACCCTTGCTCAAACACCTGTGGGGATTGGATGAAGTGGGCCAGATTCGATTACCCAGAATTCTGTGTTGGAACGGTGTCTCAATAATTTTTACATGTCTATCCGAAAGCTACATTCTATCTGCTGAGGGGAAATAACCTTGTGTGTGTGTGTGTGTGTGTGTGGTGTGTGTTCAGTCTTAACACTGTTAATGCTTTTCGGAGGCAGCAGGGTGCTGGGCTATTTTAGCCTGGCTATTTATGAAGCACTCCCCAGCACAGCTGCTTCTACATTTACCAGTGACATACCTTTACCAGTCCACACACACACAAACACATACTTACACGTTTATCACAACAGCTAATAAATGCTATGCTACACCTAAAACTAGCCTTATTGACCAAAATATTTGTCTTTCTCTCTATTTTCTTTCAAAAATTTGTGTAAAAGAGATCCAGTGACTAAGCTAGACAGAAATGTAAACCAAACTGATTAGTTTTTATGAGACAGACTTTCATTATTTGTTAGCATTATTAGCACTATAGCTTTGCGCTAAGCTAAAGAAGCAGCAGACAGTTGTGACAGACTGGCTGCATTTTTCTTTCTTTTTTTGGCTGAAAATGTTCCGTCATTCAATTAAATGTAAAAAGAAGGTCTCTACAAAAGTGTTGTGTGTAAACAAAAAAGGGGGGCTGGCAAAAATCCTTTACACAGAGGTGTTGCTAAGATCGTGAGAACACACTGAAAGAGAAAGGAAGAGCGATAGACAGAAAGAGTGATGTATAAACTATACGGGTCAGGGATTTAGGGTAGAAGACAAAAACTGGAATGGAAATTGATTTGTTCTACTTTCTGTCTGCTAGTCTGAAAGACATGTTTGTTCTGAACGAAAAATAGAGGAAGACTGATGAAAAAAGAGTGAAAGACAGGCTTCATAGACTTCCTCAAGACTTATTATTACCTTGTTTGAAGAACGTCAACAATCAAGAAGCGCATTAAGTAGCGTGCTAGGCATAAAGTAGGTGAGGTGGCGAGCTACAAATATACGAGTATGTAGTTCAGATGTAGGCGGAAATAGAGGCCACTGTATTAATAACGAGGCCTACATTTTGAAACATTTCGTACCCTTGAGATAGCAAAAAAGAGAAACTTTCAATCAGAAACTATAAATAGAGCCCACTGACACAGAGCGAGTAAGTGAGTATCTGGAGGGGGGAAGTGAAGCACAGGGTGAAAAGATTTTAACAGATAAATAGGCTTAAAGGGGTCATTAGATGTGACATGCACTTTTACAAGTTGTTTGAACTGAAATGTGTGTTGGCCTATAATAATATCCCATTATCATTTCCCCTTTCTCAAATCAAGCTGTTTTTAGATGCCCTTTGTGTGATGTCACACGGACCAAGGCCACTCCCACGATTGTTGATTCACACTGCTGTTTTAGCATAGACCCGCCTCGAGCAGGGTTCCCAGATTGGGTGTGTTCCTGTCCAATTGGGCTATTTTTGATCACGTCAGACTGAACAAAAAAGCATTGGGCTGGTTAATAAAATTTTGGGATAATTTTTACATCACGGACTGGAGTTTATATATATATATTTTACCGTTAACCCACTACACATTTTGCCTGGTATTTTTTTTAAATGTCTGGGTTATACACTGTAGTTGGGCTGGACAGCTTTAATCCAATCTGGCAACCCTGGCCCAGAGTAAATCGTAAACTAATCATCACTGTTTCGACGCTAAATCAGAATGTTGCCCTCTAATCTATCTAAATGCGTTCATGTTTGCTGGAATAATTTCTCACCAGACTGCTTTATAAATGAGGGTCTAAAGCAGGTCTTGCTAAAAAGTTACTTCTAAAAAAAACAATGTATGAATACCAACTGTTTGTGTTCCAGCTTCAACTCCAAAAGAAGTGTGTGTAATTTTGTTTCCCTTGATGAGTCTTTGCAAATTGCATTTTTTAATAATGTGCTACAGTTCAAGTATCACTGTAAATGCGGCTAAAGTGTAAACTCTCCGAGTGGGTCTTATTAGCAGAGCTCATTAGCATTTGAAGCAACCTGCACTGAAACAGGTTGCTGTGTACACAGATGTTTTGACCAGGTAAAATTTGTGGGTTTTTTTTACAGTACCAATGAGAGGTTTTAATTAATGTATATTATAAACTTTTCATTAAGAGTCTAAAGAATCATATCAACTTGTGGAAAATGGGCATCCGATGACCTCTTTTGAAACTATCTAAAAAGACATCTGCACATACAGCTATTTTAGTGTTAATAGGTAAGCGGTGCAGCTAGCATTGCTGCTAAAATTAAACATTCTGCATTATATTGGACAAGTTCAACTAACGTTACCCGTAGTACCCTTATTACATTTAAACTTTTCTCAACTTTGCCATGCTTCTGGACATGCCCACTATGGGTGGGAAAAGAACAATTCATTGTGATTCTGTACAGTGTGTCCTTACGCTGTATTTAAGTGTTCTTAATAATTATTATAATAATCTGACGTTTCCATGTTTCATTTTGAGATTCTTTATTCTGAACACAACTTTGTTTATAAACTTTGTTTATAAAAGAAAATGTATAAAACCAAATCTCGTCAATCTAATATGGTCATACATTAATTCCAACTATAAACAAAAATCAGAAACTCCAATTCTGGTTCAAATGTAAACATATATTTACACAGCAGATGAATTAGAAAAAATTGTAAAGAATCGATTTTGGAATCGGATCGTGACTCCCAGAATCGAATCAGAGCATAAAGTACCTAAAGATTCCCACCCCTAACGCCCACATATAGTCGCCAAAGAAGCTGTCCCGGAAGTCCCCAGCTCTCGTGTGACACAACATAATTAGTTAATTAGATTGGTATTTATTATTATTATTATTATTATTATTATGGCTGTCGTTCTATAGTCTGTCGTTTTGACATTAAAGTTCACACTTATTGTGTGGCGTAAGTAAAATAACAAACTGCCCTGTAAAGGTCATGCAAGTGTGGAAAGTTTGTAAAGTGTGTGTATTACGTCATAAACTACTATTAGCTTATTTAAATAGCAAATGAAATGATTGATTGTAATAAAACGGGTGGAGAAATGTTTAACTCTATATTAACAATAAGATACCTGTAAACAGGTTTTGCAGTAGTGGTGAGCTGAAAAGTATCTCAAAACATGAAGATTGGTTACAAAATCAAAAGAACATCGAGTTCCACTTCTGTGCATTAAAAATAACCAATTTTAAGCCGCAACTGTTTTTGTAGTAGTGTCCGATCTAAATGTTGGTGTTCGGACTGACAATAATTAATATTATTATTATCATCAATTTATATCATCAGCCGCGTTAATTGCGCCTGTCGCCCGCCGCCGTAACCTGACACATGCGCTGCTTGTCCATTGCAGGCCATCTAATACATACACACACACAACAGGTGACGATACAATATTTTTCCTCTCGCTGTTACCTTAGGATAAAATTCCGCAAACCGAGATAATAAGGAAACGCGCGATGACAAACCTCCGCACTCGCTCCCTCCTTCACTCCCTCACCTCAATCCATTTCTGCGCTTCCTGAAACGCAGGTCCCGAGCTGCACTCGATGGCTTCGTGGTGATCCGGTCGAGAGCTCGAGCTTTCCTCAGCACTGGCCATTTCCACCAAAAAAAAAGTCCGCGCAGTTTCTCGGCGTTGTCCTGCTTCCCCACTGCACTGTCTCGGCGTTCACACAGCTGCGTGCACTGCGTCCAATCCGTAGCTGGATGCTGACGATGAACGTAGAACGGAGGTGCTGCAGTTTCCACGCAGAGCTCCAACGCACTGATCAGCACACAGTCCGAGCTATAAATACCAGGCAGCGACTCTGCGCGAGGCGGACGGGGCGCCCCGCTGCGAGGACAGCAATGTGCACCAAAACAATGGAGGTGTTCCGTTATCGTTCCGATTCGCTCAGTCTCCTTTTACCAAATGCATCTCCATCAGACACGACGTGCACCAAAGAGGCTGCACAAGACGCTGTCACCCGCCCTTTGTAGTGCACTTCTGTAGGCAGTGGGAATGTATTCGGGATGCCGCCCGCCTTGCGCGCGCTCCTGTGTGGCTCCTCGGTTTATAAAACACACTGCGTTTTTTTTTTTTTTAAATTTTATAAGCATTTTGATCAGCTTTAGCTTTGCATTATGTTTCCTGCAGCATCACCGAACTGCCTTTACAGAGCTGCGATTATTATAGAGTTTAAGTTATGGACAAAATAATTAACATTGGCGAAAAATTATTCTTTTAATATTTCCTCTAAACGTTAACTTTTCTGTCGCTTAAAACTCAGATCATGATCACCACCAAAAACACCAACATTGCTGGCATTTTGTAGACAGAGCTTCTATCCAGAGTGACTTGTATTTGCCAGCTGAGCAGTTTTCCCCAATTCATTCCCTCATTTTTTCTGGTAAGGGGAAATTAAGCTTTACAAATAAACGTTTTTACTTTTACTTACAGTTGAGAGCGAGACAAGTAAATGCAAATTTTTGTAACTACCACCTTTATGTAGCTGGTTAGGACATTCCAATGGCAAGTTACCTTAATTTATTAGTAACTGCTTCTTCCTGGTCAGAGGACATCCTGAGTGAGGTAAAAATACATCCTGGACTAAACTGCTGGGGGGTTTCAAGAACACCATACACACTATATTTATTAAAAAAAAAAAAAAAAAAAAAAAAGAAAAGAAAAAAAAGAAAAAGATTCACCAGCATGTGTTTTGGAGGTAAAAATAAATCAAAGAAAATCTACAGTATGTGGGCACAAAACTCAATCTAGAGAGAGAAAACCCAAACTCGGGATCAAACTATTAGAGAAAACACAAGTTAAATTTGTACAGTATTTTTAACAAATGGGCATCTTTTTAAAGTAGATTTGCAATACAAATTAGGGGGTTTGTTGGACTTGTGTGTAACTTTATTTATGCCTAAAGACCAAGCCTGGAGTGACAATATAAAACTCCCTTAGATTGTACAAAGAAGAATCAGACTCCTACTTAAACTGATCCTCATTTGGGTGACAGAGTGTGAACACTACCACTGTACCAGAACAAGCTTTAAAGCAGCCACTTTTGCATAAGTCCATGACAACTTGGCTAAAAAAAACAAAACAAAAAACTCAGTGGTTGTTTTAATGTATTTAATTTAACTACATCAGCAGTAGCCACAGAGATTGCCACAATTAGTAACAATGGGAAACATTTGTGCTGAGCAGAGTCACCATTTCCTCTCTACACCTTATTACGCTTATTTACATGAGACATTTGAGTTAAATCAGCAAAAACATGCTGAAAACTTAACAAAACCGATCAGGGGAACTTGCGTTAGTCAGGCAACTTGTGCAAATACTACAAATAGCAGAACAGAAGCCTGGCAGTTTTTAAAGCTGGAGAGAGGAAAAAAAAAAAAAAAAAAAAAAAAGTAAAATTTATGAGCAGGCAGACTGTGTGAGTGTGCAGAACTGATGTGTTCTCGCCTGAACGGGAGGTTTTGGTCATTCGGAGGCTCATCTTCAGGCTTTACAGAGTGCCACAGCAGAGAACCGCACCTCCCCTTTCTCTCGCTCTGTAAACTCACGACACACCTTTGCAGCATCCTGTGGAAGGAGACGTGTTCAGTGAGCCAGTCAACGCCATAGTTCAAACAAACCAGTACCAAATCCAGCAAGTTTGGATTAATGGACGATACATTACCATGATGAAGCTGGTGGGACTTGTTGCACCATGGTTTACAGGCCCTTTTATTCTACCATCTGCACAAACATTTTGAAGCAATACTTCATAATCAATATATACCATATTAAGCATTTACATGCCCACTTTCCAACATGCGACTAATATTTTATAAAGCATGCGCTGAAAAAAAAAAAAAAAAAAAAAAAAAAAATCATATTTGAACAATAAGCTTTAAAAGGCATTTTTAAAAAAAAAAAACCTGGATAATTATTCAAAATCATTGACTATGCAATTTTATTTTTTATTTTTTTTATTTATTTTTTTTTTTTAAAGAACTAATATGCAAATACTTACCAGATTTTCTGCTTGGTTCTAAATCGTAGATTAATTGTTAAATAAAATACAGGAATATCTACATTTTTTGGGGGGGGGAGATGTTGTGCCAGCCACAATGTTCAGTGCCAGCCAGTGCTAACAGTGGAACACAAGGGGGGGGGGGGAAAAAAAAAAAAAAAAAAAAAAAAACACAACAACTCAACACAGTTCACAAAGTTCCTCACCATTAGTTCATAAAGTTCCTCATTCACATTGACAAAGGTAATGAAGTGGAAGTTCACATTGTCTGCTTCTGGCTATGTACGAGTTTAATAAAGAAAAAAAATAAAATAAATGAATGCTTAAATACAATTAAACAGAACTGTTTTGTGTTGGTCTGTGCAGGTTTCTTACACGACAGAGTCCATCTGCAGCAACTTCATCATGAGCTGATTGGATTGCCTAAAAACAGAGTAATTCAAATTCCTAAATAATGATAGTTTTAACCCAAAAACGAATTACAGACCTCATCTGTTGTAGCATGATTTAATGTTTGAGAGGGAAAAAATATATTTATACAATATATTTAAAAAAAAAAAAAAAAAAAAACCCCCACTAATATATACATTGTCTTATACAGTATATACAAATATTTTCTAATGTACATAATACAGTAAAAAGCTTCGTGCTCTATTGTGCGATATTGTAGCCCCACCTACTGGTAGACGCCAATATTGCAGAAACCAGACGGAAAGGACGTACTTACTAATCCAAATTTTGACAATGGCCTTCTTGTAAATTTTTTTTCTTTATAATGCAGACCTACCTTATTTTGCTCCAGCTGTTTGGCTCGTTCTTCAGGGGACATTCCAGCTGTTTCTTCTAAAAATTTCTTCAGGGTAGAATCACCCTCTGGGTAAAAACAACAACAAGTTTATGAAGCTGCAAAAAGGTTACAGCCTTGCTATAAATTGTGCCATCCACTAAAAGTAAATAATATTTGGAATATAATGTATTGCTTTTTACTAAAAAAACAATTTATTAAAATTGAACGAAAACTACAAACCAAAACTGAGGCTCTCCTGATTGTTGGCTACCGCATGCAGCAATCCGACTGTCCCGCAGGAGTTCACCACCGTCTGACTCATAAAGTAGACGTCCTTGCATGGGTTAACCGACTGCTGAGAGCGAAACTCCTCATGCTGAAAAAGAAAAACTAATTGTCATTTATTAAACAGTATTAATCGAATAAAGGCAAGGCGAAGAAACCGCATGTGTGTGTTTCACCTGTTGGGTCAAAGGGAAGAGAAGCATCAGGGCACAGCAGGGCGTGGGCACACGAGCAATGGCATCATCCTCTAAACCCAACACATCAACAAAGTGCCAGTCTGTCTTCACACCCAGTTTACTCAGCACCTACACACACACACACACAAGTTCACCGAGAAACGAACAATATAGCAATCATCTCTCCATCAGGCCACATCTCCAGACCATGATGTAATGTCAATTCTCGTTACAGCAGTGTGTAAATATCCGATACAAACAGCAGTAAACACACAGTTAAAAATAAAAACAATTATTTAATAATACAGCCAGACATTAAGCTTTATTTGTAACTGTTTTCTAAGAGAGCAGGTGGCTAAAGCCGAGCCTACGCCCATATTCACAAAGGAACCTTCAAAACGCATCAGACGAGAGAAAAATGACCACAAACTTCCACCATGATTCAGCAAAGCTCACCTTATTCAGCATCTGTAACAACAACAACAACAAAAATACACAACAAATATCCGTTAACAGTTTGTCCAAAGAAAGTGACACCGAAGTGAATGATAATCCTAACAAACACAAACCTCAGGATTAATTTCCATCGGTTTCCACTCCATGGTTACTGATGATGGGGTTTTTTTTATTTTTCTTTCACCCAACAAGCGAACAAAATTAAGTCAGTTGGATTTTTTTCACGAAATAAACCGTGCACGCGTTATTTATGCGACTGGTCACATTCCATTTTCTCCAGACTGGGGGTGCCTATTTCCAAATCCGCTTGAAACGGTTATTGGTGTGTATCACAGCATTACCGCTGGTTTAAACACGCGTTCCGAGGTGTTCTGTTGTTACCTAGCATTTATGTTATATAAATAAAAGCATTAAAAAAAAGAAAACAAATGTAAGATTTCTCTCGCAGTGAAAATAGAACCGTCCACAGTCAGATGATTCTAGAAGCTACCAGTAACGTCTGGAAGAGACTGAATCGGTTCAAACATCAAATCAATACTTACCTGATTACTAAATGACTCGCACAAGAATCTTTCTCTATATATTTTTTTTTTTTAGAGTTTAGCATCTTTAAAAATACAAGTGCGCAGCGTAATTAGTTGTAACATTTGTGTGTCGTTGGCTTAAACATTTAGTTGGGTCTTGTTAGAGAATATATGACAATTTATGGGTAAAACAGCAATAGTCTAGGGGACCTACAGCACAATAATATTCCTTAGTCATGGATGTCAGTACGTGCAAGATCGCAAAAAAAAATAAAATATTTATTTTTAATATTGTAAAATATAACAACAACAACTATACTACTACTACTTATAATAATAATAATAATAATTAAAAAATAATAATAATGCTTGATAGTCGATTTAATTGACTTGGTACATAAACTGGGTTTGGCAGTGATCAACACACGGATCTGATTCACAAAATAATAGCAGATTATTTTCTAATAAATACAACAGTGACATCTAGTGGACAAAAGTATAAAATGTGTATAATAAACTGTTCAGTCACGTTTACCGTCGAATTCTATTTTGCAAAAGATTCTAAACGATGTTCCAGCAACCGATAGAGAGAGAGAGAGAGAGAGAGAACGAATGAACACCTGTTAAATATGTTAATCCAAAATTACTTCAGGTTTCATATATGTCCGCTAATAACGTTGTACAAATGTAATTTCAGATTATGTTAAATATTGAATGTAATAGACGATGTTAACATAAAATATGCCTTGTTATATAGTACAGTAAGCATCCGCCGCCATCGGCCGGTTAGCTCAGTTGGTTAGAGCGTGGTGCTAATAACGCCAAGGTCGCGGGTTCGATCCCCGTACGGGCCAAAAGATTTCTTTTCCACACCCCAGCACAAGCTGCACAAAACAGCAATACAAAAAACCCTATCATTAAATTTGGTGTGAAGTTTACCTATCCTCTGTAAAATAAGTATAAGTATTATTTTTCTACCATTTGTTGGTAGAAAATTAATACTATCAAATACCATCTGAGCTTTACAAATGTCTCCTCATTCCTTTGCTAATGAAAACACTGCTAAATATCAGTAATGTTCGGGGTTTCTTTCATTTTGGGCCCTGGGTAATCAGTTTCTTTTTACTGCAGTGATAACCATTCGACACACACAGAGTGTAAAAAGAAGGGTATAAACTATTCTTCTTAGCAAAAATGCTAGAAAGTGGTAGCTCAGTGGTTAAGGTGTTGCACTGCAAATTGGAAGATCAGGGTTCGATTTCTAGCAGCACCAAGTTGGTTCCGCTGGGCCTGTGAGCAAGGCCCTTAACCCCTAATTGCTCAGTTGTATAATGAAAAATGTAAGTCGCTCTGGATAAGAGTGTATGCCTAATGCTGTAAAGGTCATTGCTATGGTTTTGTCAGATTGGATGGAGACAGTTAGTCAATCATTAAAAAGTCTCGCCATCCAGTGCTGACTGGTTTGTCTTCGAGGACCTTGCAATTTTACCTGGTCTTAATGATGCTGCTTGTTTTAGTGTGTTTTCTAACAAACTCAAGCTTTACTGAGATTAGGTACCACTTTAGTTGAACATGTGGCCTGTTCACTGTAACTTAAATTCTCATCAAAACTTGTTGAATCAGAACAAATTAAGGAGTAAATATGTATAAAGACATAACATTTACATTTGTAAAAAAAAAAAAAAAAAAAAAAGAGAATAGTTAAAACCAGGTACCGTAGAACAAAAAGATGTGTTTGTTTAAAATGTTCCAGGTTAAATTGTAAGGCACCGAGCTGTGAAACTGAGAACCTTTACATGACAAGTAAAACAAGTTGGGTTACCTGTCCAACAATGCGTTTGGATCTAAAGACTGAGGAGACAACGCTGTGGAACTGGGAAGACCTGATCCTGTTGTCCGGGCTAAAAAGTGTTGCTTAAGCACTAGAAAGCCTCACATATCTATCATTGAAATTACTAGTTAACACAGGCAATAGTCACAATAGAGATAAAGCCATTTTGAGATGCTTTAATTTAGGTTGGTTCAGACATGTCCTCAGTGATCATGATAACCAATAGCATTTCCTCGTAGGGGGTGTTGTTAGCGAGCGAATATTAGTCAGCTACATCTGAACATTTACATTTCTGTCATTTGGCAGATGCCCTTATCCAGATCGACTTAAAATTGCCTCTCTTATAATACAACTGGGCAATTAATGGTTAAGGGTCTTGCTCAGGGGTCCAGCACTGGCAACAGTTTTAAATGTATAAGATTACGTCCCTAGTTGCCTGCCATTTCCCCTATATGGTGTCCCATATTGAGTTTGAAAGTAGATGTAGGTTCTGGTCATTGCATAAAATGATCAGCTCAATTCAATTCAACTTAAAAAGGCTTTATTAACAGGACCATATACAGTTTTACCAACGCACAAAAACGTATTGAGACAAACCCATAACAATATACAATAGCTAGTTATCTTTCAATAGTAATAATTAGATATAATCAGACAAGAAAATTACTCAAGACATTTATGAATATAATGTAATCAATTATTTTTATTTAAGTTTTATTATTTTAATGTGTGTAAAATTTACCACTTAACTCGTATTAATTTTTTGTTTAGTAAAAAAAAAACTACTTTACCCACAACCCCCACAGCTTGTAGAGCCAAAAGGGCGCGGCTCTTGTGACAGAGGAGCTGTTTAAAGTGCTTCTCCTCCTGTTCTGACTTCACTCTCATGCTTTCTCCGGCACAGAAGTACAGAAAACTTTGTTTCGGGTAAGTCTGTTCATTTCCTTGTTGTTTTTTTAAAACTAGTCTCAGTTTTATGTATGGTGTGTGGTTTTACACTTGAGTTTGATTTATCTTTGTTATTTCCATTTAGAGCTAACTTACCCTAAATCCAAAGAAAACATGGTAAGTTTATGCCCTTTTCTATTCCTTTTAAAGTAGATTATATCACTGCACAATTGCTTTTTTAATGATTTATTTATTAGAATTTCTAAAGTCAGTGAAACAACAAGTGTGGCAAACTCTGCAACATTTTTTGGCATTTCAACAATCAATCAAAACTATAAAAAGAATAAATAGGTAAATAATAGTAGTTTAATACACCATTATGATTCCTTACACCACCAGAAGTGCCATTTGCCCAAGAGCTAGTTGCCAAATATTGTGAAATCATCTTACGGTGCTGGTTTAACCATTCCGGTTTTAGCAAACAATCACCAAACACTCCCACCGTTTCTTTTCTTAAAAATCTCCTGCCATTTTTTTCTCTTTCTCCTCTGTCTGCCAGGTAACATTATCTAAGCTTAGATCATGGGTGTAAGAGGAGGAGACACCAGCTTACAGAAGCTTTTTGCATGACAAAGTCTTTATACAGTGATGTTCTGTTTAGAATTATGGGATGTTATTAACTAGTATAACTAAATGAAAGAAAAAAACCTATAGGTTGCCAGAAAAATGATTATTTCCACTTAAACCACTAAGTCATGTCCCCTGTCATTCCCCTTAACTGCCTAAGCTTTTTTTTTTTTTAACAGTACAGTCGCATTTATATTGGCTTATGAAATATTTTTATTCAATATAAATCACTCTAAGTTTGCCCTACTAGTTTGACCGGTCAGTATGAGACATTTGTTTTCCCTCTGTTTGGATTACCTGCCCTATAAATTTAAATGCTTTTCACATTCTAGAGAGCAGAAATAGGTTTGATATCAACATTCACTGTAAAGATATAACTTTTTAAAGAAATACATTTTTTTTACGCGTCTATAAATAGCTTGTACTTGGGAAACGGTAGCGCAGTGGTTAAGGTGTTGGACTGGAAGATCAGGTTTGATTCTCAGCAACACCAGCTTTTTTACTGTCGGGCCCCTAAGCAAGGCCCTTAACCCCTAATTGCTCAGTTGTATAAAAGAGATAAATGTAAGTCACTCTGGATAAGGTGGATAAGGGCCAAATGTTTTAGATGTAAATGTACCTAGAAGGCTAAAAAAAAAAAGTACTTACTAACACCACTGTGAAATGGGGACATGACAAAGACATCTAAAGCTGAACAGAGAAAATAGTAATGGGAAAAAGAGTCTTAAACATGATGTAAGGTTAAGACTCTAAATCTAAATCTTAAAATAATAAAGTTAAGCTTCCTGTTTTTAGTGGCTTGTTACTCATTTTTGGCTGTTGTATGCGTGTATAAGGGTGGATACTTTAAGGATTTTCCCCAAACTAGGATGTCTTGATGATTCAGTGCATAAATCAGTTCAGTTGACACTGTCACCAAGCAACTTTACAAAACACACTAAAATTAGAAATTTGTAAAATTGTGAAATCTCAATTGAGCGACAGTGGCGAGGAAGACCCCAGTCAGACGATAGAAGAGACTTCTTATCTGGGTGACACCGGAGAGTGCGATTGTTCTTCTTAAACTATACTGTACTAAGTTATTATAGTAAACTGTTCAAATTGATTTGATTCAAAAGTTACATTCATGGCTACTTAGTGGCATCGTTCACAGCTATCTTAGGAGACTGTAGCTGCCACTGCAATCATAAAAACTCTCCTGCACCCAGCCCAGCTTTTTCATTCGCAATTAGTTTATACCAAACATTTTAACATGTGCTGTACAGACTGCCGTTCAACTTATTAGTGTACAATTGAGGAAGAAGAATGACTTAATCCCAGAATTAAATGGGTTCCTGTTTAAGTCTGCTTCCTCCCAATGTTTCCACTTCAGGTTTTTTTGTTTTTTTTTACCAGTGACATCCAGACTAGATTTAATTATTATTTTCTTTAAAACTTGCTATACTTTACGGTTCTTACTCAGGATGGCAAAGAGGTTACAGAGGCGTTGAGAAGAATTTTCCAACATTCTCCTTTCTTTATGCTGATGACTCATACTCGTGTGCTCCTAGACGGGCGAGTTTTTCCTCTCTTTCGCTCTCTCTCTCTCTCTCTCTCTTACATATCTTCTTCATCTGCTGTGGTTTCACGGGTGGGGCTGTGTTTGCATATATGCATGTGTAAACCTTAGTAAACATTAATAACCTCTTTCAGACAAAATAACTACAGATTCAGGACTGTCATAGTAAAGCTTGCTTTGTTGCATAAAAAAATAGTTAAAACAACTCAGATCTTTGCCTGTCTGATAGATGTGTGGATTAGATGTCAGGTATTATAGCTATTGCAAAAAAGAAAGCAATGTTTTGTCCATTTTTCATGCAGGATTATATAAAGTGTTATTACGGCATAGAAAAAATGCAGTGTTTAATATGCTAAAAAAGCTCATCAGGAAGTAAAGATCTGACGTCTATAAACATATAAAAGCCAGGGCGTCCATTTTGCAGATCTAAACACATTATTTAATGCTGCTAAACAAATTTTTTTAAGGTGGCACATACTAACTTGTATTACCATACCACCTTTAACCAAACACAGGCCCAAGTTTTAACCAGAAAACACATAGAGGTATACTTATACAATGAAGTATTGTTATTGTGTGTAGTCACATGTTCCTGCCAACACTGTGTTTAAACACACTGCAAAACTACTAGAATACGTACCACTGTTGCTTCTATTAACAACTAAACTTAAATGGCTAAAAGTTTTGAAACACTTGACTATTACCTCTTTTCTGTCTGTGCTTTGAAAACATTCTATTCCAGATGTTGGTCTCACTCTTCCTCCTAAAATTTCCACTTCTGGAAACACTTTCCACTAGATTGTGTCATGTGCCTGTGTGGAGTTGTGTTTATTCGACTACAGTAGTATTATTGAGATCAGACACTAATGTTGAGGTGAGGAGTTCTAGGGTCAGTGTTCCAGTTCATCCTAAAGGTGTTCAGTTTAAAGGGGTTGAGTTAGAATCAGGATTCTGTACAGGACACTCGAGTTCCTCCACTCCAATCAGAACACAGCATGTCTTCATGGAGTTCAGGGGTTTTGTGCACAGGGACATGCTGGAACCTGTGAAGGTCCAGTGAAGATATAATGAAATGATACAATATACAAAGACATTCTAGACATTCTTGTTTGCATGCGTGTATTGGCATGTTCATAACTATGTATAGGTTTTAGTTGGTGATTTACTTAAACACATAATAATAATAATAATAATAATAATAAGAGGATGACCATTTTTAAAAGTTTGACTTCAGGCTTCAGACTTGCACTAGGCCTTGGTGTTGCATGAGGCTTATTTAGGTCACAAACTGTGTCCTGTGTCTAAGTCATTACCCCCCCCCCCCCCCCCCTTCCTCTCTCTCTCTCTCTCTCTCTCTCTCTCTCTCTCTCTCTCTCTCTCTCTTTCTCTCTCCCTCTCTCTCTCTCTCTCGCTCTCTCTCAAACATTTCTAATGGAAATTTACTCACCTGACCTGATTATTTACTCACCTTTCCTAATTTTTTTTCCGACTAACAGGCAGCACAGAAAGGCAAACTTGACATGCAGGTAAATAATAAGTTTGTAGCTTTATTTTTCTATAAGATTTATTTCATGTAATCTCAGAGTCACTGAAATCAACACAATTCTGCAGGATTGTAACAAACAGCTGCAGTATTGCATTCTTTAACTCTAGCCATAAAACAAAACAAATGAACCTTGTGGCTTTGTTCAGTCTGGAAGAGGAACAATCAAGCCTGCGAGCGGATTCAACGCCAACGCTGATGCCGAAGCTCTTTACAAGGCAATGAAAGGATTTGGTGAGTCTGTTAGGATTTAGTACACACACACACACACACACACACACACACACACACACACACACACACATAAAAAACAAAGCACAGTGCTGTAATAAACTAAAAGACTTAGTTATCACACACTTATTTATAAATAATGTCATTTAAAGTATCTAGAAAAAAAATTGCCGGTGAAGCGTGAACATTTTTGGAAAGAACTACATATATCGCTGAAATAAACAGCTATTTTAATCAAAACATTTGTTTAATTTACTTGAAAAAAATCTAAATCCCATATAAGATATGACATAAATGAGAACATAACACCAGCTATTTTATAAAATTAGAAATATAAAGGCTATAGAAATAGGAACTAGATTAAAAAAACCCAAAAGCGGTTAAAGATGTATACAGAGCTACCAGAAAGATCACAGGATTAAGGATAAGGCTTGTATAAGTATTGACCCCTCTCCATGTTGTGATGGCATCCTTAAGATCTCAGGTGTCAATAAATTATAAAATAAGAGTCATGATACGATAGCTAAAATGAGTTTAGTGGAATCAGTAAAAGTTGTTTTTTAAAAAATACAATGTGTAGATAATTGTAATATCAAAACTTTATTGATATTATGCTAGTTATGTAGTTATGCTACTAGTTATTGTTTTTATTGTTTATACTGTTTTTTTTTTCTAAATATAGTGATTAATGATGTGTATTGTCTGAATTACTTATGCAAGTCAGTTTATAAATTGGACAGAGGTAAAGAAATTCAAAGCTTTTTTTCTATGTGAGTTTGGTGTACCATTAATACTGCTTTTATTGTGTAATTAGGCACTGATGAAGGGTCCATCTTGCAGCTGCTGGTGGCTCGTAGTAACGCTCAGCGCCAGGAGATCAGAGCCGCCTACAAAACCCTGCATGGCAAGGTAAAAAACGCCAGCGTCTATTTTATATAAAAACATTTAAAAACTTTAAAGCTATGATTTTTAAAACAGTTTTCCCAACATGTTGTGTAAATAAATAAAGTTGCAGGCAATTATATGCAAACAGAGTAGATCAGACTTTTAGTTCTGTTTAAAATTAAATTCTGGCAAAAAATTTGGAAATCCTGCATCTTTTTGTTTTTCTCTTTTGTTTAAAGCATTTTGTTTATAGTCATTTAAAGCAAAAAAAATGGGAACAATGATGTCAAACATACAACATAACCATCCATTAACAAAAGATTTGTCAAACAAGGTGCAGCACCTGTCCTTATCAGAGACATCAGTATGCAGAGTATGTGACAGATACTTTACCTGGGTGGTTAAAATTGTTGTTTAAGGTGTGGCAACTTTTCCAAATATTTATAATGACAATACAAGCTCCATAAAAGATTATTATTAACTGAGATATTCTGAACAGATATTTTAATACATTGGGGCACATTAGGCAGTTTGGTAGTATAAGGAGGGGCACATTAGGCAGTATAAGGAGTTTTGTGCAATCATGTTGCACCAAGTAGCTTCCACGTAGTCATTAATGCCCCAAGTGGTCCTAAACAGGAACTGCAGCGAGGCTAAAAAGATCCTATGAAGTAGGAATCACAAGCCAAGTAACTAGACTGACTTTTAAGGAAGTTTGCAATTTTAAAAAATTATGTCAAAACTGAAAATGAGACCAGGGCTGGCCCAAGCTTTTAGGAGGGCCCAAGCAGAATTTTACTGGGGGGGGGGGGGGGGCCCTTAGTGCCACCAATATGACAAATTATTGTCAAGCCTTGACTTCGCTCAATATAAATTGTTGTAGCTGTGTTGCTTACATGATGCCATTTTTTTTAACAATGCATAATATTGCATTGATTGTTTTTTTTTTTAGTGTAATATTATATTTTTGTATAATGACCACTGTCCATTGACATAATATAAAGAAAAACACCAAAAAATGATCTGTGAGCTGTGGCTCCCTAGTGGCCCCAAGCAACCGCTATGTTCACTTATGCTTTAAGCTGATTCTGAGAGAGGTCATACTGTATACGTCACTGGTGTGTGGTATTCTTAGATTCATGGCGCTGTATATTTTAAATCAGTCCCTCACAGTAAAAACTGCAGGGTCTCTTTGTCTATCATCCAACCTATGTTTGTCTAATATATATCAATTGCGCAGATGAGCAGTCCGCCGTTTAGGTTCACGATCCAGTCGGAATTGTGTTAGTTTATCACAAGGGTGTGACCTTTTAATATACCTTTGAGTTTGAAGCTAAATAAACCATCATATGGCAAAATAAATATTAAAGAGTGATTAGTATTGCATAAGACCTGTATTATCAGTGGATTATTAATATTCTTATTTTTTTTTTTTTAATTACCTTTGATGATGATCTTCTCTGAACTTGCCTCATGGAAATGTTCCAAAATGCTGGAGTGACTCATAGAATGAGGTGCCTCCAAGGCTTTAGTTAGACTGGTACTAATGCCAGATTAGACTAAAGGAAATGTGTTAGCTAAAAAAATTTAAAAACAAATCTTTTGATAAATAACAGCACTATAACTTTATATCACTTTCTATGTTAATGTATAAAATACATGCATATATTTAAAATTTCCTGTATATTTTGATATATTCTGTCTATACTATGGATGGATGGATGAATAGGTAAATAGGTAGATGGGAAGGGTAGGTAGATGGGAAGGTAGATGGGAAGGTAGATGGGAAGGTAGATGGATAGGTAAATGTGCTACAGTTTACAAATAAAATGTCTATTTTGAGTGTAGGTTTTTATTTTTGCTGACACTGTGACTTAAACTGTAGTTACACACGCACTCGTGTGAATCAAACACACGACATACTACATCATACCATGGCTTTTACTGTATTCGGATACTGTACATGTCGAGACTTCAACTGAGCAATGAGAAAGGACAACTAAAGCACAGCACTGGTTAAAATTTAAAAATGTCGCAGTGTAAGATGCAAATGATTCATTTGTGCTTGTGAAATGATTCCTATTGCGTTAGGGAGTCATTTACAAAATAATTCACAAACATGATCAAATCAGTTTTATGCACGGAAGCTTGAATTACAATGATGGAATCTACATTTTTTTTTCTTATCAGGATCCAGTTAAAATTAGGATAAATTTGGGGAAAAACTCATTTTATTTAATATGTCCTTATACAATTATTTAATGGAACCCAGGGAGTCATTCAGTAAACAGGGATTGTCCTTCTTTCTTTCAATAACTTTGTCCTCTGGTCAAAATTCCTCCTTCATTCAATCTATATCTGTATATCAGGTCCTTTGTTTTGAGCGTTAATAATCTCACATTCTATCTCACATATTCTCTCTCTCTCTCTCTCTCTCTCTCTCTCTCTCTCTCTCTCTCTCTCTCTCTCTCTCTCTCTCTCTCTCTCTCTCTCTCTCTCTAGTGTTTAATAAAGGAACTGCAGTCTGAGCTGACAGGAAAATTTGAGTCTTTGATTGTGGCCCTGTTAGAGACGCCTACCATGTATGATGTGAAGTGCCTGAAGAATGCAACCCAGGTACACACACACTTTCTCTCTCACACACACACACACACCTTCTTGTATAGATATTAAGGTTTTGTTTTTGGCATCTCATTTTTTTGTTTAACTGAGCATATGAGGGTTAAGGGCCTTCCTTTCAGACCCAGCAGTGGTAGTTTGGTGGTGCTAGGAATTCAACCAACACATTAACCACTGAGAGTCAAGCTTTCTTATGTATACTGTGTATATGCGTTTGTAAAGATGCACACAAACTGAAGTTTTATTATCCTTTTGTTTTTTTAGGGTACAGGAACAAGTGAGAAGCAGTTGATTCAGATCCTGGCTTCAAGAACTTGCACTGAGATTCAAGAGATCAATAAGGTCTACAAACAAGGTATGGGGAGTCTCTTTATAAGAATTTATTCCCCTTTTTCGACAGGTGTCACTTACAGATCATGATGATGGTCATGTGTTGAATCAGGGTTTGGGTTGATGATGAGAAGTGTCTGTTACAGAATATAAGAAAAGTCTGGAGGAGGATGTGTCTGGGGACACCGGTGGAGCCTTCAGGCAGTTGCTGGTTGTGTTGCTGCAGGTAACGTTAACAAAACATGGGTATATGGTTATCGTTATAAAGTATAAAGTAAATACTGCATAATGTCATTATAAAGGAAGAAATGTTTTGTTTTTAGGCAAGCAGGCAGCAGGGTGTACAGGAGGCCCTTGTGCAGAGCGATGCAAAGGTTTGGACTGATTATTTTTTTATTTTTTTTTAAAGTGGAAATAAACCGAAGCTGTGTCTTTCTATTGCAAAATCCTACCTAGCCATTATAAAGTTTGTCTCACAGTGCACTGCAGTTCGTATTATCGCCTCTTACTAATTTAACTTCTTTTGCAATGTTGCCAAGAAAAGCACACACAAAAAAGCTAAACATATTTTACCAGAGTTGTTTACTCAAATTTTTTACCCCCTGTCAATAATATCAATATTGCAGTGCAACACCAGTGAAACTATTGTAAATGTAATGAAAACATGAATTTTTTTTGTAGTATAATAACTTCTAAAACTCTGTGTGTGTGTGTGTGTGTGTAGGCCCTTTTTGAAGCAGGAGAAAAGAAGTTTGGTACTGATGAAGAAGCGTTCATCACTATTTTGGGCAACCGCAGTGTTGAACATCTTAGGAAAGGTAGATTTCTCTCTCTCTCTTTCTACAGTATACAAAGTATGGCCGTCCTAATATTTAAACGGCGTACAAAGATTAGTTATTTCAATAGGACTTTTTCCCCTTGAAGGTATATATGGAAAATTTACATCGCTGACAAAATAAAATTTTTAATTTAATTTAATTTAAGTTTAAAATAACCAAAAAAATTTTTATCACGCGTCATTAATTAAAGTTGTACCATTATTGAAAACCCAAACTATGAAAGTACATCTCCGTTAAATGTCCAGTTTGCTTTGCTCTCAGATACAACATAAAGAAAATTAGGAAAATAATACAACAGCCACGTTGTTGATAATATTGTTTTTGTCATAATTATGGTTATTATTTTTATTATTACTATGAACATTAGTTTTATGATTGGTTAATTGAAGGTTTTATGAAACAATAAAGGGAAAATACAAAAAAATGACAATTTAAAAACAATTATTTTCAAATTTAGTAATTTAATTATAATTGTTTTTAATGGGCTAAATTAACAAGAAATGTAGCTTAGATTATTATTACTTTTATATTATAATCAATTATATATTATTATCATAAGTGTCCAAATGTAAGGTTTAGATAATCACTTGATTATTAACCCCTTATTTAATGTTATTGTTGTCTAGACTGTGTTCACGGGTCTGGTGGCTTTATTGTAAAACTGAGTTTTTAATCAACACAGGAAAATGAGCCAAAGCCGTTGAGTCTCAGGCTAAAATATAATTAATAGCATCAGTTCTCTTTAAGCAAAACTTTGAAATCGGGTTCCACAAAACCGAACACCACACAAAGGAAATAATAAGTCACGTATTGCTTTTTGTCAGGTGGCCCAGGGGCTCAGTTATAAACTAATGACATCATAAAATTGTTGTCAAACTAGGATCAAAAATTCACGTGTGTGTGTGTGTGTATTTGCATCATGTCATACAAGATGTTGGAGAAACAGTGTCTGCTCTTTGTCCACCATCTTTCTTCCCACTGCTAATTTCTACTCTGAGTCACTTAATATTTTATCACATTCCTATCATGTTCCATTCCTACAGTATAACAAGGTTGTATTTATTAACCAATGATGTCCACTGGATTTTTTTCAGTTTTTGCTGAGTATATGAAACTGGCTGGATTTCAACTTGAGGAGAGTATTAAGAGAGAAACCTCTGGACACCTTGAGACCTTGCTGCTGGCTGTGGGTAGGGAAGACACACACACACATTTAGATTTGCTGTGTCCAATAATTTCTAAAATAATTTGACATTTGTTTGATTTAAATGTTCTGCTATTGTTTTTTTTTTTATAGTAAAGTCTTCCAGAAGTATTCCTGCATATTTAGCTGAGTGTCTGCATCAAGCTATGAAGGTATGCATCCTGCTCTGTACCATGTCACAAATTAAATTCATTCTCAGCTACGATAACATTTTTATTTCATCAGCTACTTAAAAAATAACCCAGACACTAAAATCTTCTGTATAACAGTGTTGGTTCAGGCGCTGAGGGACGTAAAATATGTGCAATAAATAATTTTTTTTTTTGCTAGCAATTTTTTCTACAAACTTTTGAAAAGAGGTGTTGGATTTATTTGTACAATCCTCAGTCTTGTTTTCAGATACTTTTTCAATACTAATACTACTTTTGGACTTCAATGGGTTTATAGTAATATAGGTTCAAGTAAGATTTCTTTCTTTTTTTTTTTGGATGGTCTGGTAGGTTTTTTTTGACAAGGACTCTTTTTATAAGCATTTCCATTTGGGATGCGTTTACTTTAATGGCCTGACTGATGTAAAGATTTTGGGGTGTAGTGGGTTAAGGTTCCTGCACCCGGGGTTCGATTCCGGCTTCTGGTCCCACTTCTCTCTCTCTGTCCCACATTTCAACTCTTTGTCTGTTTTATAAATAAAGGCAAAATGCCCTGAAAAATCTTTAAAAAATAAAAGCATGATATATAACTAATATTAACACATACAATGCAGTTGGACAGTATAAATTAAGGATTAGGAATAAACAAGTAAAAGCTGATGGTATTATTATACAATATTATAAAATCATCACATCAGTCAGGCCTTTAAATTTCTGGGCTGTATTCAGAGTTTGCAAAAAAAAAAAGGCGCAATTCTAACATTAGAATTTAAGGCCACTGCTAACGGCTAAAGATTTAACGTAACATTCAATATGTTTGTTTTTGGACATCAAAAAAGGCAGCATTTTATTCTGGCACTAGCTGGTTTTAGGAAACTTACTGAAAAAATGATTAAGGAATAAATATCTATTTTATAATATTGTTAATATAAAACATCTTAAAAATAATGTGCTGGATCAGGTGATATTTGAATAAGAAAGAAAAATAATGTTGAATTTTCATAGTTCTTTATTTAAGCCCTAAATATAACAATTTTAAACATTTCACACACACATAATTAAAAATGCAATAATTTTAATTGACCAATTTTGTTTCAATTTTTAAGCATTTTTTATACTTTAATGATGCACAAAAAACATTTCCACAAACCAACTTCTTCACTCAGCATTTTTTTTTTTGTTAGAAATTTTTTTGCTTAAGCTTTTTTTGGAATCCATATGATTTAAATGCAACTGTTTTGGCAGCGATTTGTGATTGTTAGTAAGATTATTATTTATATTCAAAAATATAGTCGACCCCTAGATGTTCTGAATGTAGTATTGTCCTTTTTAATAGTGCCTTTAGGTCTTTTCTACTCAAAAATAGTCCCAAAGTTCATATATATGTAAAATATGTGAAAATGTAAATTTAGCAATTTTATCTGCGCCAACTTTGAACACGGCCTGCCAAACGGTATAGCTACATGAATATTCAAATGCGGTCTTTGGTGCTGAAATTCCATTTTTCATTGACTCAGATGTTCTAACTAATATTTGGAAGCTCTCTCTCTCTCTCTCTCTCTCTCTCTCTCTCTCTCTCTCTCTCTCTCTCTCTCTCTCGCTCTCTCTCTCGCTCTCTCTCTCTTACTTGTCTGTTAACCCAACTTGAATCACAGTGATATTATGTTTGCTTTTCTGTTTGCTCTGATGCGGTGAGGGGGCGCAAAGGAAAGGGTGGCCGAGTGCAAATCCTGCCTTCTGCCCAAAACGAAACACAGCAGGGTGGTGAACGCAACAGGGTTTGATTTCAAATATTCAAACTTGCTACCTATTTGATTCCAAATAGGTTAGCTTAAAAAAAAGGAATTGTGTATATATTGTTGATATTTCAACATATATATATATAACTCCACCCCCAGGCAGTAAAGACATTTAAAGCATGTTGCTGATGCAAATCAGCCTTCTCCACAGGGCGCAGGAACTGACGATGAAACCCTGATCCAGATCATGGTGTCCCGCAGCGAAATCGACATTCTGGATATACGTGCTGAGTTTAGGAAAATGTATCCCACTTCTCTATACAAAATGATTAAGGTTTGTCATGTTTGATATTCAAATGGATATGTTTTTGATTGCAGTACACCAATGCTTCAATGCTTTAAATTCCTTTTATTCTATTATTACAGGGGGATACCTCTGGTGATTACAATAAAACCCTGCTTCTGCTCTGTGGCGGTGATGATGCCTAACTTCACACCTGAACCTTACAAGCAAATTTCATGCTTTTTTTTTTTAACACAATGCCGAAAATATTTATTCTTTGTACTATAAGCGATGCTTTGCAACTCAGTACATTGATTATGAGCAATAATGAAGGCAGTCCGAATATCATTTTTATTACTTTTTGTATGCTATTACATGCTTGTAATTGTGTTCTGGTCCTGAGATAAAGAAAGTATAAAATAAATAGTTAACAAGTCTCAGTTGCGGTGCTACAAAATTATAAAGTTTAAAGAAGTAAATAATATATGCATACAATATCTTATTCTGCTTTAAAATGAAAATAGTACGGACATTATTAAAATGCAATGCTGTAAGAAACATTCAATTCAGTTTTATTTGTATAGCGCTTTTTACAATGGTGATTGTCACAAAGCAGCTTTACACAATTGAAGAAATTATGAGATAAAATGAAACAGAAATCAGTTTGTCCCTGATGAGCAAGCCGGGGGCGACAGTGGCAAGAAAAAACTCCCTGAGGTGAGATAGGAAGAAACCTTGAGAGGAACCAGACTCAACAGAGAACCCATCCTCATTTGGGTGAAAAACAGGTAGCAGGGATTATGTGGTTACATTGTGTGTGTGTGAACAACTTAAATCATTAGTCCTTAAAGAGCAGCTGGAACGCCTTTATGGCGAAGTGGGTCGTCCTAGGTCACCCTGGTGATGTATCATCCGCTGGGGCAGGTCACAGGGAAGGGTCCAACAGGACCGGGTTGGAGGTGGGGTCTGGATCACCGGCAGCTCCGTTGTGGCGTATGTAACTCAACGGTGAGCGAGAGAGAGAGAGAGAGAGAGAGAGAGAGAGGGAAAGGAAGGCAGAAAGAAGGAAAACAGTTAAGTGACAATGTAGTCACATGGTTTGGAGTGATTAAATGAATAATGTAGAGTAAAGCATGGACTCCGGCAAGACTAACTAGGTCAGCATAACTAAAAGGAGAACCAGAGGGAAACACAGACATGAGGGCTCCCTGATATGTTAAGCAACCAGCCGCTCTCATCATCAACCCCGTGATCAATAAGAGAGGGGAAGACAGACGGCATCTAAACATACCAGATCACCATAATACTCAACACCCATAAGTCCCCCAGATCTGCTCCTTTATCTAAGGGGAATCAAATACAAAAGGCTTGATTAAATAAATACGTTTTTAACCTGGACTTAAACACTGAGACTGTGTCTGATTCCCAAACATACATAGGGAGGCTATTCCATAGCACTGGGGCTCTGTAAGAAAAGGCTCTGCCCCCTGCTGTAGTTTTTATAATGCGCGGTACTGACAGGCAGCCTGCATCCTTTGATTGAAGTAGGCGTGACGTAACGTAAGACACTAGAAGTTCGCTGAAGTACTGCAGTGCGAGACCATTTAGAGCTTTGTACGTTAAAAGTAGTATTTTAAAATCGATGCGGTGTCTCACTGGGAGCCAATGCAGTGTGGATGGGACTGGCGTGATGTGCTCGTATCTTTTAGTTTTAGTGAGGACTCTCGCAGCTGCGTTCTGGACTAACTGAAGTTTATTAACGCACCTAGTTGAACATCCAGACAGTAAAGCGTTACAGTAATCCAGCCTGGATGTGATAAACGCATGAACTAATTTTTCAGCATCAGTAAGCGACAAGATATTTCTTATTTTAGCGATATTTCTAAGATGATAGAACGCTATCCTGGTAATATTGTCGACATGGGCCTCGAATGAGAGATTGGAGTCTAAAATCACACCCAGATCTTTTACTGTTGCACTTGGTGAAACAGAAAGACTGTCTAGGGTTAAGGTGTGATCAGGAAGCTTACTTTTAGCTACCTGTGGTCCTAGAACCAGAACCTCTGTCTTGTCAGGGTTAAGCAAGAGGAAATTGCATAACATCCAATCCCTTATTTCCTTCACACATTGCTCAAAAAACTGGCCTTTCGCATCAGGCCTTGATGAGACGTATAACTGTGTGTCATCAGCGTAACAGTGGAAACTGATATCATGCTTACGAATTATGTTTCCCAGAGGCAGCATGTAAAGAGAGAAAAGAAGTGGGCCTAAAACCGAGCCCTGTGGAACACCATACTTTACAAGGGAGCATGCAGAATAATCACCATTTAAATCAACAAACTGGTAACGATCGGTTAAATAGGACCTGAGCCAAGAGCAGTTCCTTTAATTCCTACTAATTTTTCTAATCTGTGAAGAAGAATATTATGATCTATGGTGTCGAAAGCCGCACTAAGGTCAAGTAATATAAGCAACGAGAGACAGCCTTGATCGGATGCCAGTAAGAGGTCATTAGCTACTTTGACCAGTGCTGTCTCTGTGCTCTGGTGAGGCCTGAATCCTGATTGATAAAGTTTGTGTATGTTATTTCTTTGTAAATATGAACATAGCTGCTGCGCTACTACCTTCTCTAGGATTTTAGAGATAAACGGAAGGTTAGATATCGGCCTGTAGTTTGACAGCTCATTTTGGTCAAGGTCAGGTTTCTTAATTAAAGGTTTAATAACTGCTAAAATTTAAAAGATTGGGGGAACATACCCACTGCTGAGAGAAGAGTTAACTATTTTCAACAGGGGTTCTGATACTGCCGGTACAATTTGCTTAAGAAAGTGTGTTGGTATAGGATCTAACACACAAGTTGATGATTTTGTGGAAGAGATGAGTGCGATTAGGTTTTTCTCTTCCAGAGGAGTAAAATTTTCTAAGTTCTGATCTGATGCGGTTAGTTGTTCATCAGAATCATTTGAAAGGTCTGGTTTTAAAGTGTGAATTTTCTGCCTAATGTTTGCAATTTTATTATCAAAAAAGTTCATGAAATCCTCACAGCTGCACGCAGTTATGGTGCAGCTTTCTGAGGTCGTCTTATTCCTAGTTAATTTTGCGACGGTGTCAAATAGAAATCTAGGATTATTTTGATTATTTTTAATAAGGTTAGAAAGATACGTTGATCTAGTTGCACTAAGAGCTTTTTTATAAGCTAGAATTCCCTCTTTCCATGCTGCCTGGAAAACCAACAATCTAGTTTGGCGCCATTTACGTTCTAGTTTACGGGCGCTCTGTTTTAAAGAGCGCGTGTGTTCATTATACCAAGGAGCGAGTTTCTTATCTTTAATTATTTTTTCTTTTAACTGGAGCCACGTTATCTAATGTAGAGCGGAATGCGGCATCTATATATTCAGTCGCCTGCTCGAGTTCTGTTGGATCAGGACGGAGATCCAATGACAGAAGACAATTCTGGAAGATAATTAATAAAGCTCTGAGCAGAAGTTGATGTAAGTGTACGTTTAAAGCGGTGCTACGTGTGTGCGTGTGCCTGCAGGCTGGGTGGCTCAAATGGTTAAGGTGCTGAGTTGTTAATCTGAAGACCAGAAACACCTGGGTTCGAGCCCCACCTCCAGCAAGTCAACCACTGTTGGGTCCTTAAGCAAGACCCTTAACCCCTCCTGCTCCAGGGGCACTGTATCATAGCTGACCCTGCGCTCTGACCCCAACTTACTAAGATGGGATATGCAAAAAAAATGCATTTCATTGGCTCTGTACATGTACCTTGCACAATGAATTGAATATACTTATTAGTATGATGCATTTTAAACGATATAAGATGGTGATCAGAAATAATTTCGCACTGAGGAATTGTTACTATATTACTTACTATACTTATTCCGAAGATAATATTAAATCTAATGTGTGACCTGCTTTATGAGTGGGTCCTATTACACACTGATTTACTACTCCCACTGAGTCAAGTAAGGACCATAAATGCTGTTCTCAGCGGGTCGTCTGAGTTTTCAAAATAAATATTAAAGTCTCCAGCAATTAACGCTTTATCGGGCGGAGACAATCAGGTTAGACAGAAAATCTGCAAATTCACTAAAATTCGTGTAAAACATTACATTCTGTTTAGGATGATTGGAGTAAAACAATGTTGATTGACAGGAATTGTGGTCTCCTTTCCCGTTTTTTTTTTTTCAATGTTTTATGGTATGAATTTACAGCTTTTTGTAAAGATAAATAATAAAAAAAAAGACTTAAAATTTGCTAACCATTAAATTATGCTGATCTTTAGTCCAGATGTTTATAAGCTTAGATGAAACATATGCAATCCACAATAGTTCTGAAGAGATTTTAAATCAAAATCAAAGTGATGAATAGTAACAGACCTCTTACTGATGGTCAGAATTGGGCTGTTGAAGTTCTTAGCTGTATATCTTCACCCCAGCAGGTGGCATGAAAGAGCCAACAACAGTTTAATTTCATTTCTGGATACTTACACATTTTCGAGTGCAAGTATAAATTGCATTTACATTACATTTAAATTCATGGCATCTTTACATTTAAAGCTACTTACATTTTTTCATCCAACTGAGCAGTAAAGGGCCTTGCTCAGGGGCACCGCAGTGGCAGCTTGGCAGTCCAAGGCCACTGAGCCACCACATTCCACAAGTTGTGTTCACATGTAATAAAATCGTGGCATAGTTGCAATGCAACCACACTCAAATAACACCTTCTATTGGTAGCCCCGGATTGATATAGTACTGCACAGAGGTGGGTAGAGTATCCCAAATACAAGGTACATTTACATTTACATTTGCAGCATTTGGCAGACGCCCTTATCCAGAGCGACTTACAATATTCCTTGTTATACAACTGAGCAATTGGGGGTTAAGGGCCTTGCTCAGGGGTCCAGCGGTGGTGGCTTGCCGGAGCTGGGAACCTATGGCAATATTTACTCAAGTAAAAGAAAAAAATGATAGTTAGTTGCTAGTTCCTGCCAAAATCACTACAACAAAACTACTTTCACATCCCTCTATTTGAAAGTGTCTTTCTGCTTATATTTAACAGGTTATATAAGTAAGTCTATCTCAGTCCTGTGTTGGACATATTAACATATCACATGTCACATTTGCAATCAAATCTCAGACACACTCTAATAGTTAACTCTGTCTTTGTATTGTCTAAAGTATTTGCATTATTTAGGTAGGAATTCAGAAAAATACAAGTCCTGTTTTTATTTTCTATGGATTTTTGAAACTTTAGCGAAGTGTCCGGATTTTTGTATAAAATGAATATGAAAATGTGCAGATGTTTAGAACAAACGTTTGTTCATGAAGGTGTGTTTTTGTTTTTAGGGTTCACAAGATATTTGTTGTTGTTTGCAGGAGAGAGCATATGAGGAAAATTATTCAGACAGTGTGTGAAATGTGGTTTTACAATAAGTGACCATAGATCAAGACCAAATGATTATTAATAGGGTTTAAATCGATATCGTTTTGACGCTTACAGCTACATGTTTTTTTCAGGTTGGAGCTGGAATTCTTGCAGGCTGTGATGTCAGTTAGTTTTGATGCACGCAGCATTCATTGCATTATGAAACTGTTCTTTTTGACATATTGGATTAAAAACATAGACTGAACTTGCTCATGGGCTACGTAAGAAATATATAAAACTAAAACATTCTTATACCTCGAAGTGTCTCCTATCATATGAGCTTCATACTAACCATCACTGTGAAGTTTGACATTTCAAAGAAATTTTTGGCCTCTGTTTAAATCTATTTTCTAAATTCTGGAGGTTTGTAGATGTTATCAGATGGACTGATCATCTTCACTAGAATGTTATTTAGTGAAAAAATTAAATATTTTGCTGTTGCGCTGCCCCACACATGTTCTGGGAGGTTCTTCTAATTCCAAAAGCATCTATAGATACATACCCCTGAGCTCACTTATAGAACAAGATGTTGTGCAGATGTTTGATCATTAGAATATGGGTAGGGTGCAGAGGTGGGCTTGACCAATCAGAGCATTGTGTCTAAGGGGTGGAAACGTCAGGCCACCTTGTACCACATAATGTTTCTGAAACACGAGAAACTTTGGAAAAATACACATGCCTTCTGTGGTAGTGAGTGGGAGTGTATTAGGGAGATCACCTCATGTGGAATTTTATCCGTAGCCGTAAAAAAAAAAAATTCAAGTCCATGATTGCCATTTCTTGTGTGAATTTGTCAGTGAAAATGATTCCATTTTAAAGTTCTGCTATTGTCCTGATGGATTTATGCATACCAAAGCAAATATTAGCTTAGTAATATAGAGTAGTGTGTGTATAAGTGAGTCAGAGTAATGTATGTGTCCATGTGTGTCTTCGCACAGTCTTCTTCCTAAACATTTTACCTTTGATCTTTTGTCTGGAATCTAATGTGGAAATTGATGCATGCACAGACATGATCCTGAAAGACAGTATATAGTCATTGACGAAAACATGCACGCTATGGAGTTGTATATAAGTACAAGGATCAACATATAGGAAATGCAAGCGATTGCTACACAAAAAGACTTTTTTTTATCTTTTGACAAATATATGTCGCATTGCTGCTTGACGATTCACAAGGTCCATAATTAGTTCCTGAGCTCATGGTATTGTATGTATGCACTGGGTTCCTGTTGAATTCTCTGTCAGTAATTCTCAAAATTACCCACACTATTGTATAAATAGTTGTAATTAATTGTGTCTAAAGGGCCAGTACTAACAAAATATCTCAAGGGGACACAACTGATATTTTTACTTCTTGTTGTTCAATACAATACCATCAATCCTGATCTAGTTGCATATTCCTGTCATTTTCTTTAGCTTCCTCTTGAGGTAAATTGCCCCAATTGTGATATACAATACCCCTTACTGAATCAGTCCTGTCATAAATCCTTAAGAACTACAGCAGTAGTAGTTTTTAGTACAAATCTACAGCATTTATGATGCAAGTCTTTTGGATGGATGAGAGAGATTTGCTGGGACAACCTCCACATTCATTTAGAAAATCTGGTGTTCAGGTCATCCTCATAATCGTCCGTTCTCACAGCGAGAGACATTGATGAGGAAAATAGACACACACGTTTAAAGTAAGTCTTCCTAATCAGATAACAACATTAAAATGCATAAAAAGTCTGTGATTTGGGAAATGCTGCATCTGCCTTCCATATAGTATCTAGAGTATGCAAAACCGAGTATGTGAGGTGAGTAGTATTTATGAATGCTTTGTAGGTAAATACAGTAGGTGGAAAGTTCCTGGATGTCATACTATATGTCAGGTTAAATTTTAAAGTATGCAATGATGGACACTTTGAGATTTAACTGCTTTAAGTACTTCAGGAAAAAAAATGAATCATCATCCAAGTTAAACATTATCCTACTTCAAATTTGCACTTTTACGACATTGTACATCATGTGACAATGTCAATATCAAAGTTTGATACATGGAGTTCCACACATTCTCACTGTGTCAGTTTGGAGATCCTGTGAGCTGTTTTTTTCATTCCGACCACCCATAAAACATGCTAGTACATGTATAGGCATATATACGTACTCTTACAAATAAGCCTCTTAAATGGTTCCTTGCATTCGGCTCTTAACGCCTATTGAACATTTTCTATTGCATAAAGTGTTTTTTTTGTAGTGGAAAAGCTTTTTTAGATGGTGGAAAGGTCCTTTAAGCTGGTCACTATTAAAAGAAAAACAACCACAGACGGACTTCCTTGTAAATAAAGGTGTGGTGATAGGATAGATTTTTTTTTTGCTTTACTTATAATGTACTAGCAAACATCAACTGTAGGCTGCATCAAAGAAACTACGGGTTGTAGTGGTACACAAGCTCTACTGGTCCTTCAAATGAAACTGGGAGCACAATCTCTCTCTCTCACACACACACATACATACAACTATTCACACTATAACCTCTAGAGGGTAATTAGATTAGAAACCGTCTTAAAACTGGAGGCGGAACCTGGAGAATTCACAGTACAGTGTATTACAAATGGCATAAAATAAAAACAATAGTTTCAAGAGAACTTCTCAGTCATAGGTGTTAGTTTTTGGTGTTTTTTTTTAAATGACAAACATCACGCTCTTCCATGAAAAGCTTTAATAACAGAATTTTTTAAAACATATTTTACATTTTATTTATTACTTTTATTTATCCAGAGAATCTTCCAGTGGTGCTTTAAAGTCTCTAATCACGGAAAGACATTTAAAAGTTGACATTAAGTTAAAAACAATGTCACAACCAGGTTGTAAGACATCATCCTGTCCTACCGCATGAGGAAGTGCAAACCTCTGCAATCATATTTGACAAAGGTGTGTGTGTGTGTGTGTGTGTTTCTTATGAATCAAGTTAGTAATTGCAGTTAGTAATGGTAGCTTATCAGAAGATTTTATTTAACCAAACATCAAAAACTGAACATGAACTGGTTCCACTTTGTTTTATTAAAAAAGGTCTCACATGTCAAAGTTAAAGCAAAAGTAAATAAAGTTAAATGAAACAAATATATATAATTAAGTCAGCTGTATTTGGCTGCAGGTATTTAAAAAATATATATTTAAAAAAAATCTTTAAAATTATCCATGATAAAATCTGTTTATAAAAATCATTTATTAAAAAAAAGTTTATTTTATGGAAAACTTGAAATTTTGCTCAGAATGTCAGTAGTCAGATATGTCCTGTAGAGACAATTGTCTGTTTCTTTCTCTCTCTCTCTCTCTCTCTCCCTTCTTTCTTTCTCTCTCTTTCTCACACCCACACACTATAACTGTTGCTATAACTGCAATCTTGATCTAAGTAACATCTCTATTTTTTAGGATGTTTTTTTTTAAATAAAGGTTTTATAACCGGTGTAAATGATCAGATATTCTTTATAGGGACATTTGGTCCTCAACAGTGACTTAATGCACGCGCGCACTCAGCAGTCTCCACTCTGCACTATTTGGAATAAAAAGTTACAGAAGTTCGCCCACGAGCCTCCGCACTTTTCCCGCGCGAGCTGGCGATGATCGGCGCGCCGCGTGCACTCCGTTGTGAGCGTGTCGTCCCGAATTCCGGTTCTCATTACAGGCGTCGTCAAGGTGATTTCTTTCGACGGGCCGACGAGTCGGAAGTGCGCGGCCCGGGGCCCGCTTTTGCACATGCGCGCTTTAATCGTTTTGCGTGCATCTCTGCAAAGGTGTTGCTTCTGCTGCTGGAGCTCGCGAGAGATCTGCTTCCAGAAGGCGTGCGGTCTGGTGATGAATGAGGGGCAGAGCGCGAGCTCGCCGGTGTACTCACAGGTGTAACTGCTGACAGGCTTCCTCATCGTCGTGACGAGACACGTGACTTTCAGCGTGTACCGTTCCTCCCCGTTTGCCGTCCACGTGCATCGCTCTCCGGTATGTCCGGTAAATTTTCCTTTAAAAGCGACTCCGTCCACAGTTTTAGCTTTCTTTCTTTCCCGCTCTTTTTCACGACCGGTCGATTCTCGCGGCACGAGCCAAGCAAGCAGCAGAAACATTGCGAGATTTCTATGAAGCTGCATCCTTTCCTTAAAAATTATATAATTATAGTTAGAATTATAATTGAAATAATTTTAAAACAATTCACTGATATTTGGTCAACTGACTTGAGACCAAGTTAAAGGTTTATACTTCCGGAAATAGTGCATTCTTTAAAAAAATAATAATATTCTATCGCTTTACCTGTTAATGCGCCCTGATGCACGCAGCGGCTGATGATGAGTGTTTTAACCGCTCACTGGACTGTTAAATACTTTTAACACTAACACACCCACACACACACACACACACACACACACACACACACACACAATTCGTCAATGACGTCATCACATGGCGATAAAGATCACAAGCACCCGCTCCAGATTGGAATGTTATACAGAATTTCAGATTGTTTATTATGTATAATAAAATTTTGAGAAATGCATTTCAATTTTTATCCCTTCTGCAATGTGTGTCTGGTCCTCTTTATTAGGTAATAAAATATTGAAAATAAGTTAATACATTTTGTTTCGATAACAATGGTAAAGAAAGTGTCTTACAAAATAGTAGGATTTACTCATAAACCTGTTTTGGAAAAAAAAATTTATTGGTTATATCATTTAGTTTATATAACTTTTAAAAAAATTTAGAAATGTATATTAATAAAAGACTATCACATTGTGGAATAAATGCAAAGATTGCCATTTTTACTTTCTACAAATAGAAATCCCCAAATCCAAAGTCAACATCAAGAAATAATCCCTGTCCTTTATTTTTAATTGGATATAGTTTCTAATCGGAACCCTTTCTAATAGAGAAAACATATTTACATTTACGGCATTTGGGTGCCCTTATCCAATGTGACTTACATTATTCTCTGTTATACAACTGAGAGTTAAGGGCCTTGCTCAGGGGCCCAGCAGTGGTAGCTTTGTGGGGCTGGGAATCGAACGCCGGCCTTTAAATAGTCCAACACCTTGGACTACTTGGACCAACACCCTAATCACTGCACTACCACTTCCCCCAATAACAATCAGTGGATACTAGAGGACAGTAAAAGTTCTTTGTCAATTTGAAAGGTTGTGTGAGACAGGCAGAGGCAACTAACTGCAAGACTTGAGTGCAAAACTGTTTGTAGCAACTGCAATCTAATGTTATCTTGGTAACTACTGTGGCGGGGGGGGGGGGTTGTTCAACAGTATGTTGGTGTGGTCTAGGCTGTACAAGTGGAGCAATAGTCGATTACATGTGATGATACTCCAACCAAAATCAGGGCTACAAACTCACACCAAAGAAGATCAATACATTGCTCCTCACCCAGCGTTCAAATGTGACTATTGATTGTCAAGAAAGAGTGTTTTAAAGTCTGTGAATGGTGCCCTCTGGTGGCCTGGCAGAGAAACGTTGCTCACGGAATCAGGGATTTCATTTACAATAGCATTACAATTTTATTTCCATTTCTGATATTTAGCAGACACCCTTACGCAGAGTGACTTAAATCTATCACATTTTTTTTACCTATCTTAGAACTTGCTCAGGGGCCCGGCAGTGGCAGATTGTTGGTTCTGGAAATTGGGAACCCACTATCTTCCAATCAGCAGACCAACACCTTAACCACTGTACTACCACATCTACTTTATCCACATGCCCACAAACATTGCAGGGTTGCATGCCTATAAGTGATGCTTGAAAACCACTCAGTTTCTGCCCTTTGCCTTACATCATGATGTACATCTTTAGAGTTTAAGGGTAAATATAACAAATAAAAATTTATTTAGCTTTATTCCCTGCTGAAGAATAACTATTTACCACAAAATTATACATAATTATTACATATTCTTCATTCTTTCTCCTTTGTTTTCTTGCTTTCTTTCTCTCAATCTGACTCTCTTTTTTCCTCTCCGCTTACATACTGCTCCATAGCTTCCAGTGATCCTGGACACGTCTTAGGACCTTTCCGATACATGGTGACATTGTTCTTCTGCGTGGAGTGTCATCGGTTAGGTGTTCACTGCTGCTCCGGATGGATTTTAAACTGCAGCCGCCAGTCCTGTGCTTTTAATGTTGGATGAATTTGATGGGAGGAAATTGGAGTTAAACCCCGGAGTTAAATTCCGTTTAGTTATTAATGTATTTAAACAGGACATTATTAATAATCACATGCTCTGCTGTCACCCAGAGTAAGTTAGGGTTCTGCATTAAGGCTAGTTCTAGGTTTCTTCCTAACATCACAGGAACTTTGACCTTGCCATGCCCAATAGGGATAAATACATTTGTCCAATTATAAGATGAATTGCTTTGAGACAATGTCTAATGATAAAATCACTATACAAAAAAATGTAATTGAATAAAATAATGTCCTATATAGTTAATTGTAGTGTAAGAGATATTTATATGACCAATGATAATTTTAACTTAGCAGAATATAAATAGAACATTAATTATAAATTATTACAGAAAGATTGTACTGTATAGTGTTGTATCTTAATACTGTAGGTGGAAGCTGCCGATTTAGGTATACATAAGGATTGTTTTATGCAAAAAAACATGGATCTTGCAAAAAATAAATTACGCTCAAAGTGTCACATACATTTATAGCATTTGGCAGACACTCTCATACAGAGCAACTGATTTCATTAATCTGTTTATAAAGGCTTCCTAAGCAGAAGCAGCTTGATGGTCCTGAGAAAATTCCATTGACTTTCTAAACAATATTCCAACACCTGAACCACTTTCCATTTGTACAGACATTTATTTAGATCAAGGTATAATTTCATTAAATGTTATAAGACCCTGAAGTAGTTGCTGTTTTTGTTTTAAGAAAACATATTATTTTGCTAGCCAGTGAAATACCAGTATTTGCTAATTAAATAAATGTAATTTAAATAATAATATTAATAACAAAAGGAAAAAAGAATCTTGTTCATACCTAAAAAAACATTTAAAAAAATACACTTTTGTAGGGATGAGTGTGGATTTATTTAAATTTTCATCAGAAATATTTTTTTTCCAACATAAAAAACTTTATTTGAGATTTAGTACCAGTTTTCTGAAGTCATACAAACAGGTGTCGATCCTGTACAGTGTATCGTAGCAGTAGAGCAATTTCTTCCTCATCGTCTTCTTTTGTTTGTTATTTCTAGTGCACTTTTCATTTAATTTGTTTTCTTCTCTGGTTTCTTCTCTTCTCTAGATGAACAAGAGATTACAGCAGTCAGTTGTTTTAAAATTCTTTCATTATTTTCAATGTTCACATGGTCTAAATAATGGTGAAAATTTATTTTATTAGCTTATTTTTAGGTATTGATCTTTACTGTATGGGACCCCCCCCCCCACTTATGGCTAAAGGGTCATTTAAAGTACTCGATAAAACTGCCTTTTAAGGTAAAAGGAATAAGATTACACATAAAGAACAGTTTGTGAAACAAAGATTAAGCTGATATCTGTAGTGAAAGTTGGACGTCATTTCTGTATAATATTTGCTTGATCTTTATAATACTTTATTTCACCATCTTTTCAATATAAGTCAAAACATTTCCTTTTGCAGATTAAAAACTCAAAGACAGCTGTAAGTAAAAGCGTGTTTGGATACTAGTTTGAAAAGTACACTAGTAATTGAGACTATAGCTCAATAGTAGCTCAATTATTTGAAAGCTATTAATAGTTGTCTCAAATACTGGTGTACTTTCCAAACAAGTATCCAAGCATGCTTTTACATACATTTACTTTTACATTTCCGAGTTTTTATTCTGCAAAAGGAAATTGTTTTAAAAAAAGAAATGAAGAAACAGATAAAAAAAAAAAAAACCTCCATGTGACTGAAGGAGACATAAATTATTACTTAGATTAGAAAAGGAATCCATAAGGAAGATTAACACCTTACTGATGTCTCGCAAATAAAGAAATAGGAACTGACAAGAAAGTTTCTGGGAAAAATATTAAATACATAAGATTTTTCAATAAATGTATAAAATTATTCAACAAAAGGAATTCTTCAATGGCATGTTTCTTACCTGCGTATGAAAGCTTGTCACCACTGGAACAAGTTAATAAAATAGGAACAGATGCCCTGTACACTTTCCCAGCAGTGCTGCTCTGCCACTTTGTCTGCCCAGCTTTTCGGGATCTCTGTTGGTCTCTGTGTGGTGGTTTTTACAGGTTTCTGAGGCTGAACAGGTTTAAGAGCAGGATTCTTAACTGGTTTGGAGCCTTCTTTGGGTTGCTGTGGCTTAAGAGGCTTGGACGTAGGACCAGCCTTGCCAGACTGTTGCTGTTTTTTGGGCCAGGATGCATGGAACACCATCTGTGCCTCATCAGTGGCCGAGCGGCACATGGGGGGTTTATACGAGCGGAGTCCCTGGCAGGAATTCGGTAATTTGCGCATCTCCCACATAATCTGGTTGAAATAATGACGGGGGTTGTTGCTGTATGCTCGACACAGGTTTGGCTTTCCCAGGTAATCGCACCAGTATGACTTTCCCTTGGATTTGCAGGAAACGCGCAGCTTTGTAGAGTTCCTCTGGCTCGAAAAAACCATTACACAATCGTCTTTGGCTTTGTTGCTAAAGCGAATAGGCTCGGGCCTCCCAGTACCTTCACTGTTGCTTATTTCGCCTGGATTGCTGTGGCTGCTGTTACCCTGATTGCTGCCCTGAGCCTGAGCAATTATGACCCAAACGGAGCACGCTAGCAGGAGAACAACTCGGAACAGGGCTCTCATGTTGGATGAATGTCTGTATGAAGAGCTCCTCAGAAATGTAGAAACGTAAGACTGTACACCGTGAAGAAGGTACTGGAAATGTAAGCAAGGTTTATAAACTCTTTACGTACAAAGAGGCCTTTGAGTTAAATAGAGCTTGGCTCGCTGCCCCACCAGCTTCAAGAGCGGATTGTTGAATAGAGTCTGGTTCGGTGTGTGCCAGGATGTGTGTATTAAATGAAGTTGAGCTGAGAAAGTGTTTTAGTTGCATGTGTCACTGTTTGTTCGGAGAGGGCGTAGTGAACTTGTACACACAGACTATTTATGGTCTTTCACAGCAAATTATTCAATGAATTAAACAGGTGAACCACTGGGGTCAGGAAATGACTGAAAAGCTGGGGGTTTGTGGGACTAAACATGGGGTCATTAGCCTATGAAACGCTCTTGTCTTTCAAGAGTTGAACACAGAGTCTCCCCCTACCTATAGTTTATTTAAATTCACAAAAGCATTTAAAAAGAAATTAAATTGGTGTTCCAGTTCACCCTAAAGGTGTTCAGTTTAAAGGGGTTGAGTCAGAATCAGGATTCTGTACAGGACACTCGAGTTCCTCCACTCCAATCAGAACACAGCATGTCTGTAAAGAGTTCAGGGGGTTTTGTGCACAGGGGCATTGTCATGCTGGAACAGGGTTTCAGTCTATTAGTTCCAGTGAAGCAATAATGTAACGCTACAACATGCAGAGACATTTAATAAACTGTGTGCTTTGAGATTGGAAAAGAAGTACATACAAAGCCAATTATAAGGTGTCCCCAAACTGTTAGCCAGAGATGGCAAAAGTACACACATCCTTTACGTAAGTAGTAGTACAGATACTCATGTTTTAAATTGCCTCTGGTGAATGTTGTACTGACTACACTTTTTAACTCAAGTTAAAGTAAAGAAGTATGAGCTCGGGCATGTACTTACGTGAAAAGTACATTAACTACCAGAAAAGTAAAGAAAACTACCAGAATTACATTACAGTTCTGTAAAAATAAACATTGTGCACCCAAAGGTAATATAGATTTTGGTCTTCTGATGGTGAACTGATGGTAAGTTAAGTAAGTCTATTTTCTAATGTTAACTAATGTTCACTAATTAACATTACCAAACACAAGTGCTGCCCTACAGTTAATGTGATAGCAAAATGTACGTAACCCATATGAATTTAAGGTAACATTACTGACACACCAAAAAAAAAATAGACTATTATTACTGAAAGCATGAAATTGGCTCATGACATAGAAGAAATGACAATAAAACGTAAATGTAACATTAATTTACCTGTATTTGCTTTCTCAAATTTAACGGTGAATTCTTAAAAGCTAGCACCTTGGGTTTTTATATGTTGCCACAATTCGCAGCGCATTTGCCAAAAATCCTTCGTGATGCCGACAATTTCAAACATCTCCCTCGGTCTCATCGACGTGCCTTCTGCCTGACTGCCTTGCTTGTTTTTAGCTTTATGAACTAGCCTATGTTTATGGTGTGAGATAGCCAGAAAACCGCCAGAGATAGGTTAAAAAAAAAAGACGTGCAAAAACAAAAGTAGATTGATTGGTTGAAAAAGAAGTGCAAATAAATAGTGAATTAAAGAATTGATACCAGAAAAAACTACTTAAGAACTGCAACAAAGTATTTATACTGCATTACTTTCTATCTCTGTGTAAAGGCAATACTAACTAGCTTAGATAGAATTAACTTTAGACTAGGGCACACTGGACCATGACTGGGGCAAATTTAGCAAACGTTGGTTTTAGCAGAAAACGTTTTAAAACCATTTCCTCATTCTAAAGTTAATTCTATTTAACCTAAATAGAATGGAAAACTGCATTGTTTCTCCTGAATCTGAGGTTTGACTACCAGTCGCACTCTTCTCTCCAGTACCCTAGAATAGATTTTTCCTGGAAGGCTGAGAAGTGTGATCTCCCAATTTTTTGAAACACACCCTTAGAAAAAGGGACCACCACCTCGAAAGAAGGCAAAAAAACTAGAAAATAACATCAGTGAAATCTTTAAACCAAGCAAAGCAAATGTATTTGCACACTGTTTAGCAATCAATCAGCTTTTAGGGTTTCTTGTGGCATAGGTTTTAAGCCCAACTCTATAAACAGCTTTTAACTTGCTGGAAAAAGCTGTGACACACAAGTGTCTTTGTATTTGGTGCTGAGGTAAATCTTTTCTTTTATGCTACCTTTAAATCTATCTTTCACTTTGATTGCTGCACTGATGGATCTGATCGAGGAAAAACCCAAATGCAGCCATTTGTCAGAACACCAACTTAAATATTGGCCCTCCTGAAACACATAGGTTTGAATGATGTCCCCAACAGAAGCCTCACAGGTGGGTGTTGTGCAGGGGGTTCGTAGATGTAGGCAGAGTTTATGAACACATTTCCTACAAAGAAGCCCTTGAGTTAAGTTGGAACATGTATCACCTCATCACAGTCAAGAGCTGAAAGGTAAGTCTGTGTACGTGTGATTTACATTTACATTTACAGCATTTGGCAGACGTCCTTATCCAGAGCGACTTACATCTATCTCATTTATACAACTGAGCAATTGGGGGTTGAGGGCCTTGCTCAGGTACCCAGCAGTGGTGGCTTGGTGGAGCTGGGAATCAAACCCACAATCTTCGGATTGGTAATTTAACACCTTAACCATGAGCCACCACTTCCCCATTTAATGTTTTGATTGATTAATGAATTGATTTAATGTTACAGCTTGGGTTTTTGCTGTTTGCCAGTTTGACGGTTGTGCCATAATGATGCTTTAAATCAAACACCAAGTTCAACAGCATCACCACCGGCCAACTTAAAACAAAAAATTTTGTTACACAAACCTTTGGAATATAAACATTGAGAAACATACATCTGGTTTCTAATAATCAAATTTAGAATGATTATTAAAGTTGCTTGTGTGAGTTTTAGCACTTATCCTGCTAATTCTTTGTATAATTTTTTTTTCTTTACATTTACAGCATTTGACAGACGTCCTTATCCAGAGCGACTTACATTTTTCCCTGTTATACAACTAAGTAATTGGGGATTAAGGGCATGGCTCAGGGGTCCAGTGGTGGTGGCTTGGTGGTGCTAAGAATCGAACATGGGTTTTCAAGTTGGTAGTCCAACACCTTAATCACTGCACTACCACTTCTCCAACTAGCACTTAAATTTTATAAAGGTAAAAATGTACTATTGACATAAGAGTTAATATAAAATATTACATAAGCAGAAGACTTTTTTTATTTTCTTATTTACAAAAAATTAAATAAAAACTCTGTGATTAAGGATGAATTTAAATTTAAGTTACTGGATCATTTTGGTTTTTAGTTACAAACGAATTACTGTAAAAAAAAATCAATAGGCAAACATGTCTGTTGATTTCTAGAAGATTTGACACAACTTCTCTTTATTGTACATAACACAAAAATTATAAATAGATTATAAATAAATGTTTAATGACACATTGATCTACTGTCTAACAACTGGTAAATGTTTAAGACTTTTGCATTTCTGTCTTGAAACATGACTTCCAAACAATTTTCCCTTTCCTACTGAGCTCCTAATAGTTTAAATAATAAAACCCCTTTTCCACTTTAAGAAGCTAATTAACCAAGTTGGCAAGTATTCAAAATTTAAGATTATTAATAGAAAATTTCTAATCTGTATAAAATCAACAATCTTTGCATTTATTTAAACCTACAACTTTGTTATAACTTATAATGTATCAGTATAAAACCTCAGAAAATTTCTTAATTTCCCCCATCTTATAACACGCTTTTTCTCTATTCTGTAAAATGTCCAAAAAAAAATTCAAATTACAACCAGAAATAAAAAATGTAATTTCCAATCACTAGAATAATATAATATAATATCTGTAAACGTCATATGTTATATAATGATATTAAATTTAGACTTGGATTAAACAGATCTCTTAGCTTTTAACAAATGATCAGAACCTGAATCAGTATCCCTGGTGTTACAACCTGTTTATAACTCTTTTATAAATGTATTGTAATACATTGTTGAAGCTTTACATTGCGTTTGATGTATATACAGTAAACAGTCACAATGCCTTTATAAAGTTTTTTTTTTTTACATTTTTTAAATAAATAAATGCAAAAAAATAGATATAATTAAATAAATAGATATAATAAAAGCAGTAGTTTCCTGTCCTGGCTATCGTCTTTTAAACAATTATTGATATTTAAGCAGCTATATACATTAGATGGTCAAATGTATTATATTGAAAATGAAACAGGATTAATTATTTTATTAATTCCCTTTTTTTCTGTTCATCTTCGTTTTGATTTCTTTTGGAATGTTATTCTGCCTGGGTCACTTCCTGAACAACAAAATATGATGTTAATTTTTGAGTGAGAAAAAAAAAAAAAAACCATTTTAAATCTGTCTAGACGACAAACTATCATGTTCACATGGTTTACTTACACAGATGTACCGTTCAACTCCAGTTCTCTGTGCCACTGAAATAAGAATGAAAGAAATCAGCATTATCCAACAATAATCAAAATAATAAAGATTAGACAGGTCAAAATGCTGAAAATTTTATGTGAAAACATTAGGAAATAATCAAAATCCACAGAAAATAAATTCTGATTAGACAGGTCATAAAATGCTGATGAACAAGTTAAAATTTTATTGTGTATAAAGTGAACTTCATGTGAAACATTAGATGAAATGTTGCAGTGAAATTTCTGAATGACTTAAATTAGCCCACCTTAGAACACAATTTCCTACTTATGATGTAGAGTGTTCTTAAGCTTAACTTGCCCCTGAGGTACCAGTGACCAGTTTTTCTGCCCCTTTTCTTGAATTCGAAGAGCTTTAAGGATGGACTGCTCCAGGCTGACTCAAGGCTCCAGTTGAACTCAAGGCTACAGTTGAAAATTACTTTATGCTGTAATGAATAAATTAACGTGCATCTATTGACAAAATGCAGCAAAAAACTAGAGTTAAAAAAAATTTATATGTTATAAAGATGCTTAAACTTACTGACGTAATTAAAAGAACAAAATGACAAATGACAGATGACAAAAATGAAATGATTGGCTATTTGATGACTAATAAAAAGAAAACTTTGGGTAGTACATAGATGAACAATGTCTTATGTTGTATTGAAAATAACATCATGATGTAAAAAACAAATGATTTCAAGTTTCTATAACATAAATACTTAAAAAACGACAAAATGAACTGCTGGCTAAGACTAAAAAAACATGTCACCTACTTGTGTGTACTAGTTTGAATGAATGTCTTATGTGTGTATGTGAAAATAACATGGTGATGTGTGTGTGTGTGTGTGTGGTGTCACGTGGGTGTGTGTGTGTGTGTTGCTGTGTGTGTGTGTGTGTGTGTGTGCACTCACTCCTCAAATACATCTCTGTGTCCATTCTCCGATAAAATTTAGCGAGTTTGACGGACATGATGATACTGGGGAGTAGAAACAAACAGCAGCCACCCAGACCGAACCAGAATGTGTTCTGCAACACACACATTACAAATTTCATCAAATATTAATATTGTCCTGGTTGTACTTTAAATTATTTCTGATTTAAATTCCTGCCATCCGGGTCAGTTATTGTATCCAACTGAGCAGTTAATGTGTTAGGGCCTTGCTTAAGGGTCCCAGCAGTGGCAGCGTTGGGTGCTCTGTGCTTGTCTTCAATTCTTTGGCCTCAATTGGCTCTTCTCTTCTCTTCTCTTCTCTTCTCTTCTCTTCCTCTTCTCTTCTCTTCTCTTCAATTCAATTCAAGTCAATTCAATTCAATTCAATTCAATTCAATTCAGTTTTATTTGTATAGCGCTTTTTACAATGGTCATTGTCACAAAGCAACTTTACACAATCGAAGAAATTAAAGGATGAAAAAAACTCCCTGAGAATCCCTGAGATGGAAATAGGAAGAAACCTTAAGAGAAACCAGAACTCAACAGAGAACCCATCCTCATTTGGGTGAAAAGGAATAGGTAGCAGGAATTATGTGGTTACGTTGTGTATGTTTGTGAGCAACTTAAACCGTAAGTCCAGCTGGAACGTCTCAATTCTTGAGAATTAAACCCATAAACATTGTTATTTTTTATTAATAGTGAAAACTTTTTTAACTTTTGCCATTTTAACCGCTGAAGTGTTTAGACTTTTTTATATCCATTTTATACTTTATATAATTTGCTTTTGTATGGGTTATGGTTTATTTTATATTTTCCTCTCAAACACAGACACACACACCCCAAACACACCTCTCTTCTATGTAGTAGCAGTCAGAGAGCTTCTAGTGTGAACAGTAAGAATCTTGTTCTGTGGTGTGTGCAGGGTGGGTTACGCTCTCATTAACATGTCAGTTATATGCATGTGTGCATGTCGGCTCTATAGGACAGACGTAGCGTTGTAGTGCGTCTTACCACCGAGTCCACTATAAAACTGCAGCCAATGATCTTCAACGAGTCAATGATGTTACTGATGGGTTTACACGGTGCTACCTCCATCATTAACTGTAGGAAAAACACACATTTCCACTTAGTTTTACACATACTTTATATCGGAATGGAAAATCAAAAACACACACTTACCGAAATATGAACCCAGTCCACATACTGCTTGAGGTATCCAGTCAGCCTTCCTGAGAATTTTTCTGTCTCCTGTTACAGTAACATAATAATATAATATAAAAATATTTGTATTATTTTCATTAATTTGTATTAATGTTTAAAATCTGTGTTTAAATCAGACAACTATAAAATGATACTTTAATAATAATTACTTTTATCCTTTTACACTTACAGCACATAAAGACCTGGTCACACCAAGTGTGTATGCATAACAAAGAGTTTAAAAGCCCCAAACCAATGAGAGGAGATCAGGGTTGGACTGGGACAAATTAAAAAAAATTTTATCCCAGGCATTTTGTCCCAGACTAGTTCACTACATACATTCACAAATACTTCCCATCTTAAAATACCGCGTCAGCATCTGTCCTAATGTCCTGACTCTTTAATTTACAATTATTTCTTTGCGTTTCTTCTTTGACTATTTGGACAGATACACACTGACGCTGCAAGCTCGCACGAAACCCTTCATTTGTGTGTCATGTGCTAATCATGTGAGTTTTGTCATGTGTGTCACTCCCGCCCGTTCATTGGTCGGTTCCCTCATTGTTCTTATGTGTTACTTGCTATTTGATTCCTGCTTGTTTGTTGTTGACAAATTGGTGAAGTTAATCTATATATTATATATTTAACCGGTGTTATCGAAATTGATTTGATTGTTTTTATAAACAAAAATATGATTTAAATGTTGGAAATTAGTAATATTATTAATATTTTTGGGTGACTAGAATGGATTATCTGCATTTACATCACTTCTTATGGGAAAATTTGTGTCAAAATACCAATTTTCACCTTGAAGACCTCAACTTTAGAACGTATAAAATTTGTAGGCTAAGGTTCCACTATAAAGTCAAATATTTAGTGAAAAATACTCAGAACTCTCATAAAATACAACAAACAAACTCTTTTCTATGTGGCGGTCAGGGAAGCGCTTTCCGCTCGCTGAAAGCAAACACAGAGAATACGAGGAGGACCTTCTTCCCGCAGACCATTTGGACCCTCTACCAGGAGAACACCTGAAAGCAGGACTCTTCTGGGCTCACACACACCAGAAGTGCTGCACATCCCACTACACGCACAACCACACTTTATATTTCAATACAACTTTTTATATACTGACAGTTATACAATACACACAGTATATATATATATATATATATATATATATATATATATATATATATTCTAATTCTATTTTTTCTGTATATTCTGATTTAATTTGATTTATTTTAATGTTTTTGGAATTCAGAGAGTCAAAAAGAAGATTTTACCATATGTTGTACTGTGTATAATCATGTATGTTACAAATAAAGATTGAATTTCAAAATACTCCACATGTTAAAATAAAAATAGGCTTGTTTTATTAATAGAATTAGATTTTGGATATAAGCAAGCTGAGCAATTGGGGGTTGCTCAGGGGCCCAGCTGTGGCAACCTGGTGATGCTGGGACTTGAACCCCGATCTTCCAATTAGCAGTCCAACACCTTAACCACTGTGCTACCACTTTCCCCATCATTTGCTATCTTTTTTATTGTTTATTTTAAACCCTAAACCAAACCCTATTCTCTGTATATACATTGAAATCTGACAAATCTACAAAGCTCTGTCTGCTACACTATAGCACACTACTAGTTTTTCATGTATTGTGTATAAATGGGTAAAAAAATTACTTAAGGACTGATACCTTTTTGACCACATGGGAGGCGTTGTTAGAGATTAGATACTCGGCTGCATCAATGGCACTCAGCACATTAGTCACTGTACTCTGAAAGACCGGCAATTAATTCAGTGAACATGGTAAATGTTATGTGTACTGTATGTGTGCGAGAAATCGGTGGACTTACAGGAAGTTCCTCAGCGGTGGTCTGTAGTAACCTGACACTTCGACTTAGTGAGCTCTGGAAGAGAAGCACAACATTGCTTGAATAGACCACACACACATTTTCCTTCAACGGATAAAAGTGTGGGCACAAGTTAACCCTTATGTACTGTTCACATTGAAAGGTGACCCAATTTAAATTTCTCTAAAAGTGAAACAATGCTGAAATGGATTTTTCAACCCAGTAGGACAACAAAAAATTCAGTCTGTCAGTCGGGATTTACGTCACCACATCCTTAGAATCCAACGTTTTAAATATGAACAACTGCTGTTTGTTTCCTGCCTCATCAAAGACTGTTCAAGCCTTGTCCCTCCTTTCCATGTATTAAGTCTGTGTCTTTATTTCCATGGTCATTAGTGGGGCAATAGTGGCTGGAATGGTTAAGTTGGTGAGTTGTTGATTGGAAGATCAGGAAAAGCTGGGCACAAGCCCCACCAATGCCAATCATCCACTGCTGGTTTCTAAGCAAGACCCCTAAACCCTTCCTGCTCCAGGGAAGCTGCATCATAGCCGACCCTGGGCTCTGATCTCATATTTGCGAAGAAACAAATTTCACTGTCCTGTAAAGTGTATGTGACAAATAATGTTTAGTTGACTGTACTTGCACAAAAAATACCAGCAATATAAGTCACATTGCTGTTATTCCTAAAAACTAAAATTTTAATCCCACGAGAAGTCAAAACATTTCCCAACATGTCCACTGTTCCAGAGACACTTCGAAGCTGGTCTCTATGTTGCTTTTGCTAACTGAAAAAATGCAAGGGTATAAGAGTGCAGAAAACTTTCATATGAAACAGTTCATTGGGGTTTCATGTTCGTTCACAATCCAGATACTCCGAGACTTTCCTTTTCAGAGCTACCTGGGTTACTATCCTCCATCCGGATGGGTTGGTTTTCAACACAATTTCAACACAACCTTCAAAGAGGTTAGGAGTAATAGTGTGACATTAGCAAGCTCCAGCTAACTTTCTTTCAACTAGTTATCTTCACAGGACCATAGTTTCAGGACCCCTGCATTTAAAATGCTGTCCAGAGGGGTAGCTATAGCATCTGGTGGAGTCACAGGGCTGGAGCAGTGAACTCCTTCTTGGGGGCAGTATTTAAGTGGCACCCCCTTGGTCTTTCTGCACTTTGGAGCATCAGGCTCTTAAATATGCCAAGTACTCCATACTGGACAAATTTACTCTGCAGGTCCTGATGCCCAATTCAGATTTTGTGACTATATCTGACTATATCTGATTCTTTTTAACCCGCTTAAAGAGCAAAACAACCCAAGGTAGATGTGCTGACCTGAAAAGGATGAGGATAAAACCGCTGTAACTTCAAAGCTGTTCCTAGGTCTTGATTATTAAATTGATTCTTGTTTTTAGGTTGTTATATTACTCTTTGAATTATCATTTGGCCTTGTTTATGCTAATGGCTGTGATTTTTATCACTGAGTAAATAATGACTTTAAATCTGGATTATGTTTCCATGTAATGAATAAGTAATGAACAGAACATGAGGGTTAATAGCCCTAAATATATCCACATACACTTTAGACTACTCACAGCAATAAATGTGAACCGGTTCCATGATGACACACACATTAAATTCAAACACAAAAGCAATATGCACAAAGTCACATATTAGACTGCAATCACGCTTTCTAACTTCCTGGCTTACCCTGGCTCTGACAAATTTCTTTAGTTGCATATAAAAAAGGAGTGGAGCAGAATAATTACAAAAAGGTCAGTTAGAATTGTGTAATGTTATTGTGTTGAGTAGATAAAGTAAGTGATGGATTACCATGGCTTGCTCCATGGGCAGTACTTGTTCTTTATGGAGCTGTCGGATGCTGCCAGCGTGACCTTTTAGTGCATTTCCGAGAGCACCACGAGGCTGAAACGGTGTACGAAAGAAAAAGTAATAGTCATAATATAGTTTACATTTGTACATTTCATGCACATATTAATGTAGTATGTGTAAGAACTGACTAGAAAAAATGTAAAAACTTAAAACCAATTAAATCAATTAAATCAAGAAGAGAAATACACACATTTTCTATTCACAGTTCCACATTTTTATATTCCCATCACACAAATAGTATATGCCCAAACGTATTGGGACACTCGACCATCACATCCATATCTGGGTTTTTTAAACATTCCAGATGTCAGTCTCACTCTTCCTATAATAATAATCTCCTATAATCATATAATTTGATAATACTTTAATAATTCCCACACTTCTGTGCAGCTTTTTTTTTTTTACTAGATTATGTCATGACTGTGTGGATTTGTGTTTATTCAGTTACAATAGTATTATTGAGATCAGACACTAATGTTGAGGTGAGGAGGTCTGGGGTTCAGTCGGTGTTCCAGTTCATCCTAAAGGTGTTCAGTTTAAAGGGGTTTGAGCAGTCTTGAACATAAGGGATTACAGTTAAGTCTCACTAGTCCTTGTAAATTTTAAACTTTAAAACAGCGATTGACAAACAGCTCTAGGGGCTCTGGGGGCTATTTAGAACTTAACTAGATGAAGACTGAACCTGATGATCATGTAAGAAAACTAGACAAAACAAAGGACTAAAGCACTGCTGCACTGCTTGCTTACAGACAAAGTAGAGCATGGAAAAAAATTATTAAAAACATCAGCATGCAGTGCAACAGTAAATGTGTGTAATATAAAAGTCTGTTAACCAGTGAACATTTATGCACATTGTATATTTGGAAATTTGTGTTATGGCCGAGTCACAGGTTTTCATTTCACTTGAGAGAGTATTTTTTGTAACGTTGTTTAGCTTACCAGATGGTCCGCCTCAGCCTCCAGTTCGTTGGCGAAGGAGAGAAGATCTATAACAGTTACTCCTTTATTGACCTGCCAAACCAAACACCCACCCACATGCACAGGGAGAAAAAAAAGACGAGTCGGGTGGTCATGGTGTCAGGGTTGTCAGTTCATTTACAGGAAATGAAGAGATACTTGCCAGTTAATCTACTATTTTTATGGCAAAGTTCACTTAGTTTGTTTTAATGTAAATCTCTCATATTCCATATTCTGCATTATATAAGCATATTTTGCTTGTTATGTTACATAATAAACCAATCAGCTTTCTCTGTTTCTCTCTCTCTCACACTCTCTGCCCCTGCTCCATGTCCATCTTATAACTAAAACTTTAAGATTTCCAGGAGGAGTCTTCTCTCTCTCTTTCTCTCTCTCTCTCTTTCTTTCCTTCTCTTTCAGATGCTCAAGATAAACATGTTCACAGTACAGATTCATTAAGACTTCATAAAGACTCTTTTTTTTCACTCCACTAACATTTGCACTTATACACTTGACTGCACTTAACACACCTGTACATCCGGTACCACTTTTTATCTTGTAATACTACATATAACATCTTGAAACTTAAATAATCTTAAATAATGTGCTTAAGCATGTGTATTACCTCTGAAAGAAAGGCATCATAGTTGATCTCTCCCAGACCTGAATTAGCAAAGTTAATCAGAGTGTCTTTTCCTTCTTCGTCCAGCAGGATTATTCCTTTCAGGTCTACTTGTATCCCATTAAGTATCTCGGACAGATCATGATTGTTCTGTAAGGAGTAAATACAGTACATTATTCTTAAACTTTGTACCATATACTGAAAATTTACCAGGAAGCCTTTAATAAACAAACTGAATACTCACCACGGTTCGATTAATGAACTGGATGAAGTGGAATCTGTTCTCCAGTTGAAGTGCAGAATATATGCCGCTATTTATGGAACAATCACTGAGAAATAAACATAAAAATAAATCAATTATGGTTGTGGTGCAAACCTTGCACACACACATACTTTTAGTAACTATTGAAAACTTTATTTAAAGAATTAAATTAGTTTTGGTTTCTGTAACTCAATAAAAGTCACATGATCCACAAAACTGTAAGAGTCACTTGATTACTGGGCTAAAAGTGAAATATGTGCCAGAGTAGATGGTATCGTTGCTTATTGTGGTTAAAAGTACAGTTAATACACACACCTGTACAGGCTGCCAATAGTAAGATCAATGTTGGGGTTCTGAAACAGCATTCCAGGCAGGAAGTTCCTTTTTCCAGGATGGACCATGTATGGTGTATCTATAATCTGCACACAAACAAAAACAGTATTGCCATGTTTGCTAGTACTTCTTTGCGCCCTGTTATCATACAATCAAAAATGATACATATGAAATTGAGAATGGTAATCGGAGTTTAACGATACACACACACATACTTTCAAAATTACATAATCTCAGGAAATTCAAGTTAGACATCTGAGACATAGGCTCCATGCCAACTCACGTACTACTTAAGTAGGCACTCATTTAAGTACGTAGGTACTTCCCAACCGGTTTTTATATAATAGGGTTTATGGGTAGTATAATTGAAATCCGGAAGTACTATTTCCGCCATTTTTATATTAACATGTGACATACAATGTCACGGCAGCGTAAATTTAATGTTGGATAATGTTTAACTTGGATGATGTTAACTAAAAAGTACAATGTTTTTTTTTCTTTAAGCTACTTAAATAGTGCCGCATTACATTTTTCCCAATTTCCACATAGGATTAGTCATCTCTCCTGTTGCATCATGGGATAGTAAAGTGTACATCAGATCCATATTTTAATATGTGTGTCAGAGTGGTAGGTCTTTCAGAAACCTTTTGCACACTTTAATTAGCATTCTAAGGATTTGGACCTTATATTCATTTTGCATACTCAGTTTTGTCTACCATACAGTATGGAAGTAAGCGATTTCGAACGGGTCTTAGTCTTACTAAAACCAGTTCTACATCATTAAGCAACACTGGAAATAAAACACTTCTTATTTTTAGTACCTTAAAAATTTGTCTGTTGGTCAGAGGCTCACAAACAAGTTTCTCCACATTTCCTCCAGTAACAAACGTGGTGACCACAACTCCCATCAGCACCCATGAAAAGAAGAAGCCAAAGCCAACGCCTCTAAGTATCGACAGAGAAAAATACAAACATTACAAAGAATTACAATGAATGATGCTTGTGTCCAATTATTGGTTAAACATTTAAGAAAGTTTTACATATACTATTTTTAAAAATCTTATTTCGAAAATGGCAGCACCGTGGTTTAGTGTCTGGCACTTTTGCCTCACAGCAAGAAGGTCCTGGGTTCGATTCCCAGGCAGGAGCCTTTCTGTGTAGAGTTTGCATGTTCTCCCTGTGCTTGTGTAGGTTTACTCCACAGTCCAAAAACATGCATGTTAGGTTGATTGGTGATTCTAAATTGCCCATAGGAGCGAGTGTGAGTGTGTGTGTGGCCCTGTGATGGACTGGCGACCTGTCCAGGTCCTACCCCCCCTGCTATTTGCCCTTTCAGAGACGGCTGGGATAGACTTCAACATAGATATCTGGGCAGTAAATGGGAATAAAAGAGCTGGCACCAGGCATTGTTTATGTCTCAGATATCCAATTTATGCAGCACAGATGTTGCTGAAGGTCTGATTTGCTTTACCAGGGCTGGAGCATATAACGATCTGCCAGCAGCAACACTCATACTACGAAGGTCATCTAGACCTAGTTCGTAATCAAACCAGCAAATTGCATTGACTCTTTAATGAAATAGGAGACCAAAATGAAACACCATGATATCATTTTTGAATGCATTTTACGCAAATTAAAAAACTATTTCTGGCTGACAAATTGTGAAATAATTACATGGCAAAATTAGCAGCATTTAATGATTACATAAAACGAGAATGTCTATTATTAAATGCATTTACATGTCTCAATATGTACTATATCTTTATGATTTAACTTATAGCCGTTTTAGCTTACTTACGCCATGAGCAGATTGCCGCCCGTGTTGGAGAGACAGCCGCGTGTTGTAGGTGTGGCATTTTTATCATGGCCGCACATTCCACACATTAAACCCAGAAGGTTAAAGGCCAATATTAGCACAACCATGCAGCACAGCACCACACACCCGATCCACCTAACGAAAAGAGAGGAAAGCAAATGAATTAGGACTGCTTTTAAAGAGTTTTTTAAGGCTATACTGGGATTCCTTGAATACATCAGTACGGGTCGGTCTATTGGTACCTGTAAAAGTCAAACTGCTCAATCTGTGGGTAGAGCCTTTCTATATCCTTCTCTCTTTCTGTCAGAAACAGAGTGAAGTTCTTCAGTGCCGATTCCACCGGAAACATACTGGTAAAAGCTATGATCTCTTCTCCTGACTTATCCAACAGAGCTTTCACTTCTTAAACAGACAAAGAAAGATAGGGATAAAGATATAGACAGTGTGTTCTAGGTTTTTATATTGAATTTCTTCTCCTCAGGCAAGGTAAGATTACAATTGCTTAAACTAAGTTGGATCCGAGTAATTATTTGGATAGTTGTGTTGTTTTGCGTTGTTGATTTGTCTTGGTTGATGCTCATCAGCATTAGGTGTTTAATTAGAATAGTTTCAGTCCCTATCAAGTTGTGATTTATTGTTAGGGTTTGAGAGTTTTTAATTTATTGTTGGAGTTTAGGGTTTTAAGTTAGAGGTTGGGATTTAAGTCACGGTTTACACTCAGGATTAATGATTAAAGTTAGGATTAAGGGTTTAATATTAAGGTTCAGGTTTAAAGTTACAGTTTAGAGTTAGAGACCAGGATTGAAGTTATAATTTAGGGTTAGGGTTGGAGAATTGGGGTTTAGGGATAGAGTTTAGGTTTTAAAGTTAGGATTACAGTTATTGTTTAGAATTTAGTGTTAGGGTTTGAAATTAGGGTTTAAGGTTATAGGTTAGGGTTTAAGGTTAGGTTTAGGGTTAGGTGTTGGATTTCGCACTTTTCGACTTTTAGCCACGTAGTCTAGCCACAAATTGTGGTCTCAATGACCGCTGGCATTAAAAATTCAACATTTAAGAGCACTGTGATACTGAAAAAAAACAATAATGTACAATGAACAGTCAAGGCTGGCACAATGTGCACATTAGAATGTATCATACAGATTTTCTGTGTGTGTGTGAATAAATCTCAAAGAGGCAGCATGGTAGATGTGCAGCTTTAACCCTGATTAACAACTCAAAGTCTTAACTATTTGGGATGTTTGATTACACCACAGTGCTGTTTCTTTTTTTTTTTACATATTTACCTATTAATAGTTAATGAAATACAAAGACAAAGACAAAGAGACAGACTTACTAGGCAGTGCTGAAGTTCAAAACATTGGAAATGAGTAAAACAGACAAAATAAAAGGATTGTGTTTAGTAGAAATGCACAGAAAGCACAACACAGTATTTTCAGCTAACTTTTAGAAAGTTCTAGATTTACATGTAACATGTAATCCAGCTGATCAAACTAAAGGCAAGTCAACACAAACACATATTTATTTTGCGATATATATATATTATATATATATATATATATATATATATATATATAATATATATATATATATATATATATATATATATATATATATATTTGGAATTACTATTTATGTTTTTGTCAGGTCTAAAGTATTTTAAAATGTTTTTTTTTGAGTATATATTATATGAATAATAAATAATAAATTTTAAAAAGCATAGAATGGCAGGTCAGGACCGAAAGAAACTGATTTTATGTTCATTGTAAATAATATACAATAGATAAGGGTTTCAATAAACTTAACTTATTAGGAAAAATGTTAGACAGATTTTAGTTCGCTAAATACTTATTATATTTTATTTAACCTTATTTTTAAAAAAACATTGCTCTTAGATGGACCCATTCACATTTCAGATTGTATTGGTTACAGGTGCAATCATGTAAAATACAGATATGCAGACTTTCCAGGTCATAAAAATATAATAATGTTAAATAAGAATAAAATATGAATAAAATTACAAGTAGAAAAAGAGGAAATAAATAGGTTATATACCTATAGTATATGAATTGACTGATATAAAGCAGTATTTATTATAAAGGATATCAATGCAACATGGAATATAGAGAAAATATAAAAAATGAGAAAAGAGAAGTGGATGGAAGGAGAATTTTTACTCACTGGTCATGATGCCTTGTGTCTGTTCACTCACTATTCTGGAAGTATCATTAAAAGCTGAATAGCCCTACGTACACACACATACAGGAAGAGAGAGAAAGAGAAAGAGAGAGAGCAAGAGGAAGAGACAGAGGAAAAAAAGAGAGAGAAAGCAAAAGAAAGAGGAAGAGAGAGATAGACAGAGAAACAGATAGAGAGAGAGAGAAACAGAGCAAGCGTGAGAGAGAGAGAGAGAGAGAGAGAGAGAGAGAGGGAGAGGGAGAGAGAAAGAAGCATGGATATTCATATATTGAATGGAATGGAAATGCTGTCACGTATTTAGTTTATTTAAATAAATAACAGAATGACATTAAAATGAATGTAAATGAATCTTGAATGAATAAGTACTACATGTGCAGTACCTTCTGTACAATGTAGCTGAGGTCCGTCTCCATCAGAGTTTTCAGATTTATTAACTGAACACTGACATCCGGGAGCTGCAACATAACACAGTTGGAACCAAAAACACAAGATAAAGAGGACATTTACATAATATGCAAATTCACAAATATACAAAAGACACAAAGAACCCAGACTAAAAGATACGTAATGAAATACTACAATAATTAAAAAGGAAGCTTAATTTATCTGTACTTGCATTTACATTTCTGGCACCCGACAGGCGCCCTTATCCAGACTGACTTACAATTAGATTATATATATATATATATATTGGGCATTTGCCCTACACCACACAAGACATGTACAGCAGGTATGTGTTGAATGTTTTACCACATTAAAGTCAGCGCCAACGGCAAGCTGGGCAAGTGTGGAGCGGATGCTGTTGCACATGTGTAAAGCGTTTCCAATGTTACACGCTGGATCGTTGAGTGTGACAGAAAGAGAACTGCGCTCCAACAGTAAAGACTTCTGCAACTTGCTAGTCGCTTCCTGTAATGTCTCCAAGGATGTGCTCACGTTCTCCAAAGCCTCCTTAGTTTCTCGCATCGCTGAAGACACACAGATGAAAGGAACATGCAGGGTAGATAGATAGATAGATAGATAGATAGATAGATAGATAGATAGATAGATAGATAGATAGATAGATAGATAGATAGATAGATAAATAAAATATTTATTGGTGTTTAATCTTTGTTAAAATGTGTTAAGTTAAAACTGCTATATTAGCTTGCATAGTTTTGTATAGCCTGTTTTGTTTCAATGTCCATTGTTAAAAACATTATAAAAATTAAATAAAATGTAAGAAAATACCTAAAGAATGTATAGTTTATATTTAGAGTTGCCCAAAGTAAAAGTTTGAAGTATGTTAAATTATGGGCAGAATTATACATTTTTGGCCAAAGTCTAATAATACAAAATAAACACCATATTTTTTTAACGATCAAATAAATAAATAAATAAAATAAGTAGAGGTCTAATATTTAAAAGTGAATAGTAAATCATTTTATCTAAAGATAAAAATAAGGGTACGAATGAGCTATCTAGGATTTTTCCTTATATCATCTTCGGGAGTTTTTCCCCCTCAACGATGGCTTCCTCATTAGGACAAAGTTTAATATTAAATTCGAACAATTGTATGTCCTAATGGTAAAGATTTCCGTATAGCTGCTTAAGTGCATTTAGACATTGAAAATGATATACAGTATGTAAAATACACTAAAAAACAATAATACATACAGACCCTCACCTAAACAACCTGAACTCCAGAGACATTTACATACATACACAACTGTACAAGCACTTGTACTTTGTTAAACACATCAACACAGATGCACTCTACAGATACATAATACACACTACAGATCGACCGATATTGATTTATTTAGAACTAATATCTAATAATAATAACTGATCATTTTCATGTTTATGTGACTATAATTATTAGCCAATAATAACAGCAATGAATTGAACAAGCATTTTTATTTATAAAGCTGCCAATATTTTAATTTTACTGCTTCCCTGCAAACAAAACAAAAAAATTGTATTGTATCTATATTAATAGAGGAGACTAAAACTGAAAAAAGATTTAAAAAGGTGCCGTCATTAAGTGACCATTTAAAATTGATTAAAACATAAAGCAGATACCTAATAAAGAGCATACAAGTATCTGGGACGCTAGATTGTTAAAAGCACTATAAAATGTGGTGACTTGACTAGAACCCAAGAAACAAGAGCACGAAACACAACCTTAAAGTTTGCTACTTTAGTTTTTTAGTCTCCCACTTAAGCAGAACTCAGTGCATTATTAACTGCTTACATAAATAAAAGCAAATAATGTTTGAACTGTTGTCGACTTATTTCTCTTTCTGATACAGTGCTGTAATAGTGGACTTGCATACAATTCTAAAAATATTCTATTGGTAAATTCGATATTGCCCAACCGATATCCAATAGAGAAAAATATCGGCTTGAAATATCTGTAAAAGCAATAATCGGTCGATCTTTAATCCCCACGTACAAATACAAGAATAAAGATATATTCATGTGCACAGTTTAGACACAACTTTCACAAAGTTCACAAAATTATCCAAAAACACTAACATATGGTCAGTAAAATTCATACAAAAGAATCAAGAAGTGGAAAATCAATGTTTGGCTATCTAGTGAAACATTTTACCCTAATTTGCTTAGATACAGATTTGGACCAAATTCTAGTTACCAATTTAGAATAATGGTGTTTCTTGTACCATCGTTAGTGGCAGTAACAGAAATAAAATCTGGTCTCAACAACACACACTGCAGCAGAGATGAGAAATCCGAATCCATTCACAAGTCCTTTGCGTCCCTTGAGTCAGTGGTGATTCTGACTTCTTTTTGCCATGGTCCTTCCACTAGAGGGCACTTACTGAATTTATAGAATCCACAAACCCTTTGGACCCATGAATGTCACACACACCTGAGTCTCTTGGATCCGTGAATCCCACAGTTCAGATGAATCAGGTGAATCGGTTTGTGTGATTTTGAGTCTCCTTACTTATACTTGTTCCTATAGTTACTAGCTAACAACTACTTGTGGTGTTACAAGTAGTTGTTAGCTAGTAAGTGTAGGAATAAGTATAAGTAATTTTAAGTCTGTATTTATTAATTTTGTAGGTAGCAACAAGATAACTTAGTCAGGCTACTTGATTCAAGTAAATGTAGGGAAAGATTTGTGAATCCAGAGTCACATAAAGGATCGGGTTATTTAACCCAGATGAATCCTGATTCGCTCATCTCTACAATTTAGCGGAAAACCCAACACCACAAACAAGCAACCGGATCACATTCTTTGTAATAGCACAGAGTTTCATTGGTTACCTTTTATAGCACTTTCCACTTTGACTTTAGAGTAAAATCAGAGTGAGAGATATAAAGAAAGAGAGAGGAAGGCAGAGTGTTTATTGTAATGTTAATGCCCATGTCTTCGGGCCAGCATGTTTATGTTTATTGCATCATCCTACATTTTAACCTTTTTACTTTAACAAAAAAATGGATTAACCGTAAGCGTTCAAAAATTAGAATTCTTACAAAAATGAATTTATAACCCATGCCAAACTAATTAGCATCATTACAGTCTCTTTAATCTGAAGGAATAAACCTTGAATCGTGCTGTGTAACTAAACAGTGTCCTTTTAAATTATACACTTAAATTCTATTTCTTCGCCTAAAGTTTGTAGGTTCATATTGTTCTTTGTGTAAATCTCTTTGGGTATATGTGTGTATACAGTTAGTGTGTTTGTGACCACACCTGCCGCCATGTGCAGTATGTTGTCTAAAGCGGGCATCACGTCTTTGTTCAGCTGGTTGTGTATCTGCCCTCCCAACAACGGCCCAATGTCTGATTATAGCAACAAGAATACATTTTAAAAATGTAATAAATATGCAGAAAAATACTGGAAAATTGAAAGAGAGAGAGAGAGAAAGTACTTACTGTCAAGATCGGAGAGAACTTTAGTTTTGGCTGTTGTGTATTGTGCGGTCAGATACTCGATTTGCTGTAAATGTACACAAAGCAACAGTAACATTTGTTCGTGTGTTTCTCAGTTTTTTTTGCAACTTCAAAATCTATGTGTGAAACCATATTTTACACATATTCATTTTGTCTCTTGTACAACCCTCAATTCCCACCTGCTTGAGACGGACCATCATCCTTCCCCTGCCCAAGAACCACAACAATTCCTGCCTCAATGACTTTTGTCCCATTGCACTGACTCCGATTGTAATAAAGCTCTTCAAAAGCAGTCGTGAGCTACATACGAACCATCACTCCAGCCACCCTTATCCCTCTCCAGTTTGCACACCTGGAGAACACACCTGGTGTGTTAACCATCATCTGAAACTTTCTTTCTGTACTTTCTAACTGGTAGAATCCTACTTGGTTAAAATTGGAAACCACATATCCAGGTCAATAATTCTAAACATAGGAATGCCACAGGGCTGTGTGCTAAGCCCCATGCTCTACACACACTTTACACATAACTGTGTGGCCTCCCAGAACAACATCAGCAAAATTAAATTTGCTGATAATATCCCAGTCGTAGGTCTGATACCAGAAGGTGACAGATTACAGGAGGGAAGTATCTGACCTAATGAAGTAAGAAACTGATTGTTAATCCATGGAAGAAGTGGAAGCAGCACTCAAAACTGCACATCGTTAAGACTGAGGTTAAAAGAGTGAGCAAATTCAAGTTCCTGGGTGTTACTGACGATCTAACTTGGTCTGAGAACAAAGTTTTTGTACTTTGTAAGAAGGCTGAAGAAATTTGGAATGCTGTGCCGAATCGTGAGTGTCGTTGCACTTTTCTCACCAGCTCCGCTACAATCTGGTTTGCCACTGCAGAGAATCATAAGGCTCAACAGCAGGTGGTGAGAACTGTCCAAATTATCCCAGGAACCAGCTTACCTACAGTGGAGAGTATGCACCAGGCCAGAGCCACCAGGAAAGCATTCAACATCATTAAAGACAATAATACTCATCCCCAGCACACACTTTTCACACTCCTACCATCAGGTAGATGCTACAGGATTGTTAGGGCCAGAACATCAAGGCTTAAAACCTGTTTCTACCCACACGCCATCAGGCTTGTGAATGACACCCAGCCACAGCCTCTACCCCATTTACTGAAAAACAACACCCATCCAACAGCCATACGCTGCCTTTTTGCCCTTCACTACAGAACTTTAACCTCTAATAGGTGTCAATTAACCGTTAACACACTAGCAGACACTGCAGTAACATCAGAACAACAGTTGATGTCTGCATATGTAACAGAAATATCATTTTTGATAAATGCAAATGCACATAACACGTTACAATATTTGCAAATGCACATAACACGTTACAATATTTACATTATTGGACAGTTATACATGCACATGATAATGATAATAATTGTTTTTAAGGCACTAGTAACCATTTTTTAAAAATTGAATTTTATATCTTGTGCCTTTTCTTTTGTATTTAAGAAATCTTGTGTTTCTTACAGAGTTAGAATTTTCTCATATAGTGCAACAGACGTTTCCTGTACACTCGGAAAAAAAAAACCTCTTGTATAAACTTTTGAAACTGTTCTCTGTGTATGTGATACTCTTTCTGTTCTGGAATACTGTTAGAAATGTGTGTTAATAATGTGTGTTGCCCTGTCAAATAACACTGTGTATCTTCTTGTGATGTTTGCTACACGGTTATAACCTGTGTGTTTGGCTGCATATGATAATTGTCCAAATTATATTAGGAACCTACAGCGGAGAGCAGGTAGGTAGTGTTCCAGGCCAGAACCACCAGGAATGCCATCATTAAGGACAATAATACTTATGCGTGTGTTACTCCGTCAGTTACGCTACACTGCTATAATGCCGTGTGTTTGTGTTGCGTGTTACCGTTGGTGTATAACCGGCCAGTGATTTCAGGTCGTTAATGTTGGAGTTGACAAGTCGTTTGGTGCTTCTGATTTGGGAGGTGATGTTGTGGCTTCCAGTGTAGGCAACCAAGACCCCCAGCCTGAAACACACACACTGTGCAATTACTCCTCTATATTTAATAAATATGTATGACATAATTATGTTTTCTATACCAGATGTCCAGATGTAGGTACGAGATGTGCTTCACTTTGTACCTGTATATCTTTAATGTGCCTTTCTGTGCTGACTGTTCCTGATACCAGTAAAAGTATAGTACACGAAGACAAAGAAAGGTTTGCATTTGCAGACACTAACCACACGGGGGCAATAACTCATTTACTTCCATTTCAATAGAAAGACACACCCACATTTACATTTCTGGCATTCGGCAGCTGCTTTTATTTAGAGTGACTTACATTTATCTAATTTAACTAACTGAGCATTTGAGGGTCTTGCTTTTAATGGCCCAGCTTGGGAATTGAACCTATGATCTTCCACAGACACACCAACTCTCACACACGTACACACACACAAATACACACACAATTTCAGGATCTTCTTTTGACAAATGATTCAGATACATATCAGTGTCCAAGCACCTTCACCAAAGACCAGAGGAACTTTGCCATGTTACGCCAAACAATAAAGATTCTTTGGATTAATAATTACATTACAATTATTATAATTAGATCAGATTATTTACAGTCATGGTTTGGCAGCCTATGTTCCCTGCTTTTTTACACCTATCCCTCCTCTACCTAATGCAGATTACTGGTTCTGTCAATCAAAAGCTGGAAGATACCATATTACTTGGTTTTTCCTCATTTTATACACTTCCCAAATGGTATATCTCACCTTCTGATTGTCTGAACACACCTAATCCAGAAAATTAGCAAAGGGTAGAACAAGGATAGGTGGAAAACTAAAAAAAACTACTGATTTTTTTTTTTGTCAGACCACCAGAGGGCAACCCTGCACACTGAAACTTTTCCTGCAGCTGTGTTCGAATGTCCCTGTTTATGATGGCACCTGTATGATGGCACCTGTTTATAATAAGGCACCTGATTTTACCGCTTTTGTTTTTAGCAATTCTTTTGGATGTCCATATGTTTGTTCTGCATACATCCAGTCATGCTTGAGTATTTGTTTTATTTTTATTTTGTCACAGTATTTGTACAGTGTTTTACAGTCGCTTCCGGACAAATGAAAGCAGTTTTTGTTAAGGTGTTTGCGTGTCCCCAAAAGTATTGGGACTTTCACATTCTAGTGTGTTTTTGAAAATCCTATTCCAGATGTTAGTCTAACATCAGCTCAAACTCTGTCCTATAATAACCTGCACAATTCTGGAAAGGTTTTCTACTAGATTATAAAGCATGACATTTGGGAATTTTATCATTAAGACATAAGGTGATTAAATATAAACTAAGATATACTATAATGAACGTGAATACCTAAAAAACACACATGCGCACAGAGTGTAGACACTTGTCCTCCCTTCACAAACACTCATTGTGATGTGAAGGCAGCTGGAAGGGAAAAAGGGAGGAGGAAAAGTAAAGCAATAGAAAGCAGAGGAAGAAAGAGGAAATTTTCTCTGGGGACAAAATTAGGGCTATCGATGTCACATAACTGCTTCACACACACACAAGAAAAATAGACTCTTGCTTTTGTGATGGTTGCGAAGTGCGTAAGTGTGTTGTGTGTATATGTGTGTGTGTGTTTGTGTATAGATTCCAATTGGATATTCTATTTTCAATTAAAACACGATTATAAAAATAATAAACACAGCACTGGTGCACAAACCCACGTCACACACACCCACACACACCCACACACACCCACACACACCCACACAAACCCACACAAAACCCCACAACACACCCACACACACCCACACACATACAAACACAGACATGATCACATAGCTGTTAACCAGCACTCAGGTGTCAACAGATGGACAGAAAGAAAACACATACACAGAAATTAGGGCGATGAACTGATGAACTATTTGTATAGTTAAAACCTTTTTTCCCTGACTACTCTTCAGGATTGAAGAAGTTAGACCATTTTGTTTACAGACAATAGCAGAATTACGAATAGAAACGATTTACGAGCAGATTTCATTCACATTACATATCATAAGGATTTTGTACGAATGTTATGATGCATTACATTTTCTAAAATGTTGCCAAATTTCACCAGTCTTTTTTCCTTACTGTTTTTTAAACAGAATAGATTTTTTTTTTCAATAAATGTTTATGTTTAAAACCCTGATGGCATTTATGCTTAAATTGAACTTCCCAACTTTTCTAATATTCTATCCTGAACTTTAATCATGGAAACTTCTAGATACTTCAGTGTCCAGAAAAATATATAAACATCTAATGGACCACGTAGCAGCATCTCAATTCTTAAACAAATAAAATCACACTGTAAAACATCAGCACAAGTTGGGTTTTCGAAGAAATAAATAATGAGACAAAAAAAGTGCACATTAAGTGTGTGTGTGTGTGTGATGCCCTGCACTGGCATGAAGACTTATTCTTAATCACTCTTTACATCTGTAGTGAGTAGAAAAGCATCTCAGAATAGATGTACACATTTGATCCTGGGAGTTTGTATACATACGCCATGAACACTGAGGAGATGACGAGCGAGAGGGCGTAGAAGCACCGTTGGCAGTCGGCATTTTTGCGGTTTCTTTGGTGCATCTCGCCTCCGCAGTTATCACAGCAGCGACACAGGCAAAAAAACAAACCGACCAGCGGCATCAGCAGCACAAACACGACCCCCAGCAGCGCCAGCACGATGAAGCCGAGCTCATAATAAACAGCCTACGAAGAGAAACATAAGTATGAGTCATCATTTATAAATTCATCTGTTGTTGAAAAGCTGACGTGGCGAATTATAAAACACGATTACATCATTCTCTGTGAAGCCACCTTAACTGAGGGTTCGGTGTGTTAAAAACAATGCATTTAAAAGCAATTTGGTGGAAAATGAATCAATTATACAATTGTTAGTACAACAATTATAAACAATTATAAACAATTAGTACAACAGTTATAAATAATTTAGATGTGTTTTTAATATTAGCTTAATGTATTAAAAGGATTTAAGATTTTGCTGTATTAAAAATAATACACAAAGCCATGGCCATTCTTCTACTGGCAAAAATTTTTCAGGGTTATGATGTCAGAAACAGAAAAATCAAGTCTGACTGTTCTATATTCCAAAATAATCCCAATAAGACAATATTATAATGTTTAATGCATAATTTATTTAAGGAAATGATCAAATTGTGCAGGCTATAATTTCTTTAACGCCTTGTGCCAAATTATTAACAGTTATCAAAGATGCTTACTTACTAGTTATAAGCTATTGCTTTATAACAGGGTCACATGACATAATAAAAGCAAAGGTTTACATACTATTGCCACGCAGAAATTTAAACCACTGGCTCTGGATCTCCGATAATTGGATTGAGGTCATTTGCTGCATTTGGAAAATGTTCTTATCCAGAGCCACTGACATTTATCTCTTATATACAACTGAGCAATTCAGGGTTAAGGGCCTTGCTCAAGACTCCAACAGTGGTAACTTGGTGGTGCTGGGAATCGAACCTTAATCTTTCAATTAGCAGCCCAACACCATAATCCCTGAGCTACCACTTCCCTAGTTATAGAATCATCATTTCCCTTTCCTATTGTGTTTCTGGTATCTGGCAGATGCTCTTAATTAGAGCGATGTGTGATTTATCAAAATGTTTTAATTCAAACTGAGCAATTCAGGGTTAAGGGCCTTGCTCAGGGGCCCGGCATGGACAATTTGGTGGTGCTGGAATCCAGCATCTTAACATCTGAAGTACCACTTTCCTATTAAACCATTTTTTTTTTAAAGGATTGTTGGAGTTGAAGTAGAACACAACGGAAACCGGAACCGGAAACACAGAACTGTTTCTACGCACTAGCGCTTGTCTTTTAAAGGAATACATAGAGCAAAATAAATAAACCTGATTATATAATAACCACTGATTTATTTATTTTAATTTGTCATTTGTTAAAAGTGGGGAAAAATAAAGATGATATTTAGCTATGAACATGTAGATTAAAGAACAAAAATCAATCTGGAATTAAAGGTAATGACAAAAATAAAAGTTTTTTCCCCTACAGTTAGAATAAAGAGTGAAGATGTTACCTTAAGCGTTAGTACAATGTTCTCAGGCTGACGGTCCGTGTTATTGAAAAAAACAGCAGAGGAACAATGAATTAGATTCAACATAAAGAAAACACATAAAGAAATACAACATCTGCCAATATATATCATATATCAATCTATTAATCTAAGACACACCTTCTGGAGCTCTTCTGGTTTGAGTCCTCTCATGTTTTGCTGTAAAATCTTGACTATAAGTTCTGTAAATAAATAAATAAATAATAATGTAAACAATAAAAATAAAAGTATTGGAGCACCTGAGTCAAATTTATGAGCTTTTGAACATTCAATTCCGGATGTTAGTCTCACTCTTCTTTCTCTAATAATTTCCAGATTTCTGTGCAGGTTTTTCCACTAGATTGTGTCATGTGACTGTGTGGATTTGTGTTCATTCAGTTACAATAGTATTATTGAGATCAGACACTAATGTTGAGGTGAGGAGGTCTGGGGTTCAGTCTGTGTTCCAGTTCATCCTAAAGGTGTTCAGTTTAAAGGGGTTGAGTCAGAATCAGGATTCGGTACAGGACACTCGAGTTCCTCCACTCCAATCAGAACACAGCATGTCTTCATGGAGTTCAGGGGTTTTGTGCACAGGGACATTGTCCTGCTGGAACAGTGTTCGAGTCTCTTAGTTCTAATGAAGAATGATGAAATGCAGTATTGTTGCCTGCCTTAGACTACTTTAACAGCAATAATAAAGAATCGAATTATTTTCTATAATGTGTGAACCTGAAACTATTCTTATGATTCTGAAATGGTTTTTCGAATTAGTGTGCTATCTTTGCAGGTCCATATGACATATTTTACATTGCCATTATTACTAAACTACAAGCGTGAAAGCCTCCTTAGTGTCATCCCTTTCCCCGATATGACATTTGATAAGTCAGGGTTTGCATTAGGTGCAAATGTTCACACACTCAGAAGCAGGTGCAGGACATGCACGCGATTTTCATAAACATCAAATTCCCTGCGGTGTAAATGCTCATACAAATGACTTAGGAAATACAAAAATGTTTTATTCTTCCAACCTATTTTCCATTGCGTTTAGCTTTAAGCAACTGAACAACTGTTGCTAACAGAAAGAAAACATAGTAAGTGGAGTCACAATTACAATTGCAAGAGTGAAAATGAGAGAGAAAGAGAGAGAGAGAGAGAGAGAGAGAGAGAGAGAGAGAGTACGAAATAGAGAACATGTCTATTACTTTAGTAATTGTGAGTCATCACACACCCACATGTTTACTTAATCATGGAAAAACAGAAACATTAGTACAATCTCTGTTAATATTTTTATATTTCTTTTTCTTATTCTAGTTTAAATAAAAAAAAAAAAAAAAGCTGGTGAACACTGAGGTTTACTCTTCTCTACTTTTCTAACAGCAACAACAAAACAACAACCACAACTCCACCGATGGAACTATAAGGTAATTTTTTGATTCAGTTCATCGAAAAAGATTCATTTACTGATTCGTTTCTAATCATTTATCAAATCTTAAATGCTGAATGGACTCAGTGAGGCTCAACCCAACACACACACACACACACACACACACACACACACACACACACACAAAGCCATGAGCACCTCGAGAGCTCAACGGTATATCCAGTACATGGGATTCATGCCTACAGATAAGGGGGATTTCAGCCAGGTGTGTTGTGTTTTTTTCCTATGCTGCATTATAGATTTTATTATTACAAACTGAAACATGACCAACAAAAACAACAAGGTTAACGTAAGAAAAATTCTAATTCAAAATTCAAATTATATGTTACATACATACTGGAGTAAAAATGCTGTAAACTATGGATTAGAATAAAATACCTCGAGTAATTAATACATATGTATATCAAAATTTTCAGTAAAAAAAAGTTGCAATAAAAAATAGAAACTTTTTTTATGCGTAATTGATTCATCATTTGTATTTGAGGATTTTGTGTGCAAGTCACGTTGTATTTAAATCACATAATCAGGATCCTGACCTACATAATCAGTCATAACACAATTATCAAGCTGCTTATGCATTAATATTCTGTGCCTCGGCCATATCTAAAGATCATAGTGCAGGAAAGTGGAGAGGATGAAAAGAACCTATTAAACTACTGGTTAAATAATAAACATAATCCAAATAAAAATATTTAGTTTGGGAAGCAAATGTGGCTGTCAACTGAGTGATTAAGGGTTCAGGTCCTTGTGTGTACTAATGGTGGGGATTGAAACTCATAACCATCTGAATGTATAGTAGACTAATATAGGAAGGGAAGTGAAAGCTTAGTGGTTGATTAAGATAAATCATAATCATAGAGATTTAAATAGGCTGGGTGCACAAGTGCAACAGTAAACTTCCGCCAGAAGTCGGGATATCGTGTTCCGATTTTATTTTGCACCACGCAGGATTTAAGTATTTACCAGGTGTCTTTATGTTCTGCCTAAAATAGGCATCAGCTATGTACACTGCATCATTGTTGTCTGGATTCAAACTGTACATATCGAGTGGTAAGTCTAGTGTTCGGACAGCTAGTTTATCCAGAATTATCCAGAAAGGTAAACTCATCCACTAATTTTATGTACTAGTAATACTTTAGCTAAATTCTCAGGAACATAAAAACCTCACAAAACCTCACAAAAACCTAACCTGGCAAATTTTATGTTCCTGGTGAGGAATGGAGACGTTTAACCTTTTTAAAACAGGTTGGAAAAAGTTAAAACCAATACCATGCTGAAAAAGTCGAGTGTCTCCTGCCCTGAAGGGTACCGTACAATTGTACTTACACCTATCGTGATGAGGAGCTTCAAGAAGCTTGCCATGAGGCAGAACCCCCTGCTGCCATTACTGGACCTGTTACGGTTTGCATATAGTCCAAACAGTTCCACGGACAATGGCATTGCCACAACCCTCCATCTGGCCCTCACACGTTTATGTACAAATCCTGTTCATAAATTTCAATTCAGCATTCAACACAATCATCCCTCAGCGACAGATTGAAAAACTGAGCCTGCTGGGCCTGAACACCTTCCCCTGCAACTGGATCCTGGACTTTCTGACTTGGAGACATCAGTCAGTTCTGATTGGAAGCAGCATCTCCATCACCATCACACTAAGCACTGGGGGCCCACAGGGCTGTGTGGTCAGTCCACTGCTGTTTACTCTGTTAAGTCAGGACTGTGTATAAATGGATCACATTGTTATGAATGCTAATGACACAACCGTGGTGGGTTTCATCAGCAAGATCGATGAGTCAGCATACAGAGAGGAGGTGCAACAGCAAACAGCCTGGTGTAGAGCCACCTGTTTCTGAATGTCGACAAGACTAAAGAGATAGTTGTTGACTAGTGAGCATTCTCAGATGAACATCGACAAACCCCCACATCATCAACACCACCAAATTCCTTGGTGTCCACCTGACGGAGAACTTCAACTTTTTTGCTCCATCAGCAAAAAAGCCCAGAAACGACTCTCTTTCTGCAAAGGCAGAGAAAAGACCACTCTCACCACCCATCCTGACCATGATCTACAGACGGACCATCAGCAGCATCCTAAGCAGCTTCATCACTGCCTGTTTTGGGAACTGCACTGTTTGCTGCATCTGTAAAGCAAGCATCATTTTGGACGACCCCCACGCCATTAACTTTTCACCTTTCTGCCATCCTAAAAAAGGTACCTTAGCAGTCTGGCCCGAAAATGTAACAGTTTCCTTCCTTAAGAACAGAACTGAACTACCTCAGCTGAAACACACACAACCACACACTTATTCAGTTATACAATATGTTTACAGCAGCACAAACACAGATATCATATTCTTTATATGCAATATTTATGCATAAATGTTAATGCTGCTATTACTCTATTTTATGTATCTATATAAAGTGTTTTTTGTATAGTTTAATTTCATTGTCTGTCTTGCACTGTTTGCAACAGGTTGCACACTATATAAATTATGTTGCTAGGACAATTTATTCTCTAGTAGTAGCTCTGGGGTGTTTTTTTGTTGTTTTATTTAGCTCTTTGTTGTTTTGTGTTATTTTATGTAGCACCATGCTCCTGAAAAATTGTTGTTTTATTTAAAAGTCTGCTATATATGGCTGAAATGACAATACACAAGACTTACAAAAGATGCACAAGATCTAGTTGATGAGGTGCACACCATATTTGTAGAACTGTTTCTTTTTAAGGGTATCCTAAGCCACTGTATTATGGACAGCAGATCTGATCCCCGGGGAAACCACCAGGGTTTTCCTATCACTAGCAAAAGCAGCATTGAATTACAAATTCTTGTCCCAGCAGGCTGTCCGGCTCCATCAGGGAGTACTGCAATCGGCCAATCAGCAATGTGCTGACCTGGTACTGGCAAAGAAATCCATCATGCTTTGCCAAGTTTTTCCCAGATCTGGGACACCACTTCTAGGACAGACACCACTGTCCCTTTCGTCCATTATTTGTTTGCACAGACTTTAGGAAGAAAGATGCTGCACTTTAGTGTCACTAGTCAGAAAGTTGGATGCAAGAGCAAGTAGCTCCAAATACAACTTCGATCACACTCCAGGCGTGGAAGCTACTGACACAAATTAGCTTTCGTTGTACGTTTAATACAATACGTTTATTAATAATGTCTGTTGATGGAAATTAAGTAAGGATCAGAAAACATAATACATCAAATTATGTCAGAAAATCAGTTGATATCAAGGGGTTCACATACTTTTTCTTGCCACTGTATATATACAGCATCATTTGAGTAATGTAATGTTCATTCTAGGACCACAGTGTGTATGATGGAAGCATATGGCACTCAGATTATCAGATTACTTGATGAAGCAGGTGACTCAGAGACAGATCGGCTAATTGATTAGGCAGCAGGGACTTACCTCTGAAATCCTATTCTCCTCTAAACACACACACACACATACACACACCCTGTTCTTGTTTAAATGCTCATTGCTGTAAGACATAAATCAAGGTTTTAGTAGTTATAGACAATTTTTTTTTTCTAATTTGAAAAGCGACTTCCAGAATTTTATCTACCAAAAACCTGTACAAATTCGAAAACAACTAAAAAACTTCCTTGCCTGAAATATCGAGCACAAATTGTCAAGAAAATTGAACAAATGACATCATCGCACTGTGGTAAATTTTCATCCAAGTGGATAAAATATCCACTACTTCACATTAGATCTACAGTAATGCTTGAGTTTCATTATAAGGATGATAAACGGTTTAAGAATCATACCCAAAGACAAAAAAAGCTCTGAATACATGCTGTGCATTTAAGTATTCACTTTTTTCCTAAAACAGATTAAGCAGGTAAACAAATGTTTGCAAAAGTTTAGATCTATTAAGCCCTGTGATGGACTGGAACCTGTCCAGTATGTACCCCTGCCTTTCAAACAATAACAGCTGGGATAAGACTCCAGCAGATCCCTGTAACCCTGATTAGAAATAAGTGGGTGTGGGTATGGATGGATGGATGGATGGATGGATTTATAAAAGCATTACCGTGCATATTTGACACTAATCTTGCAGTTAAACTATCCATCCATCCATTGTCCATACCTGCTATACTAATCTGTCATCATTTACATTATCATGCTGTACTACCTGCAGTTATACTACTATCAGTCAGTCACATCACGGGGATCGGGTTATTCACTGGAGTCTATCCCATCTGTCATTGTTTGAACGGCAGGGGGACAACCTGGACATGTCACCAATCCATCACAGGACCACATAGACACACACACACACTCCTATAAGCAATTTAGAATCACCAATCAACCGAACAGACATGATTTTGGACTGTGTGGGGAAACCGGAGTACTTGGAATTACAAATATTTTCAGAGAGCATGGTGGTCTCATGAAAAGTGCTGTATTCCAGGATAAACCCAATCTGAAACATTCCACGAGACATACAAATGACACAACATGGAAATGATCCAATCAGATATACAATATAGTCAGATAAACAAAAATGACACTAAATTCCAGCATGGTTTATGTCAGATACCAGATTCTGTTGTTTTTAATCAGAGGGTTTTATTTAGAGGAATTATTGATGGGGATGGATAGAAAAGGATAAGCTACAGTTGTTGAACAAGGTGCTTTTTTAAAAGTTATCATTAAAAAAAGGTTTGCATTTGTGCGCAATGGATGTTTTTGTGCTGCAAGTGCAACACATCAGTTCAGTCTAAGATCCAATAAAGTCTAAGATCCAATAAATAAATAAAGCATTTGTCCGACACCCTTAACCAGAGAGACGTACATTTATCTTTTTTATACAACCGAGCAGTTGGGGGTTAAAGGTTTTGCTCAGGGGCCCAACAGTGAAAAAACATGGTGGTGCTAAGAATCGGATCCGACTTGAACCCGGATCATTCAATTAGCAGTCCAACACCATAACCACTGTGCTACCACTTCCTTTATATTTTTAGCACCCACTATAGCAAATGAGCAATAAACTGGATTGTGATATTTTATAACATGTAAGAGCAGGTATGAGAGTCTAATTATGTTTTACAGTTGCTTGCTGTATTTTTTATCATTTTCACATTGCAGACTAAGAAAGATTTCAGCTCAGTGGTTAAGATCAGATGATCATGGGTTCAATTCCCAGCACCATCAAGCTGCCACTACTGGGATCCTAAGCAAGAGCCTTAACCAGTTGCTCAGTTGGTTTAAAATGGAAAATTAATAAGATAAATTGAAGTCGCCCTGGATAAGGATCCAAAAATGTCTTAATTCAGTCTAGACTTTGTTATTATTCAGTTTTGCGTTTGTAAATGCGTGAGTTTTCCCCATGCACTCCTGAGGATGCTATTGTAATAGACGGACTCACCTGCCGGAAAAGGGTTCGGCTGTACTATGTGCAGGAACGCGTGCACTATGTGAAAGAGCAAGTCCACGGCTCCGGGTTCATAGGTCGCGTGTGTCTCATACACTACCGCGGGGACAAAGCCGAAGTCCAGCGCGTCCCCGTGAACATCCACCGGATCCTTGCGCGCAGCACCGGAGACAAAACTCCAGCAGCACATCATCACCACCACCATCATCATCATCATCTTCATCAGACTCAGCGGCGAGGACAGAATTGACTTCTGCCACATGGTGTTTAAATAGTTCGACAAGCGCAAATAAAACTTTTTTTTAACGGAATTAAAAACAGGTGCAAGTAAAGACTTACTTTTGATAAGTTAAAAGAAAAATTAAGTACAAGCAGTTGGGACGTCACAAGGTCGAGAGAAAAAAAAATAAAGGAATAAATCCGAAAGGTTTCTGGAAAGTCGGTTTTAAGGATCTCATCCTGAGCGCACACTATCCGGGGTTTATTCTTACTGACTCAAGCGCGTGTACGATGGCGCTGAACACTCGTGCACGTGTGCGCTTTGCCTGTGCGCGCGGACGTGCTGCGTGCACGCTCAAAAAAACAAATTACACGGATAAAAAAAATGATGAGGACGTGTGATCAAACATCCATGTGCTTTAGGAACATCTTATACAAAATAAATAAACAATAGCGTAAAAGTTATCCTTTAAAAAAAAATTGCCCAAAAGTATTGGGACACCTGACCACCATCACATCAATGTGCTTTTATACATTCTATTCCAGATGTTAGTCTCCTCTCTCACCCTCTCAGACATCATCGATCGACCCTTTCACTTATGTGACACATTAGCGCGCACACACACACAGTCCAATATGTTACACCTAATTCCATGTACTGACAGCTGATTTTGATTCTTTAACAAAACACAGCCAGGGTCATTCAACAGGACGCATGAATTTGGTATTGGTATCTGATATTATCTTAAATCGAATGTTATAAATGATATCGATTGATTCAATGAGGGGATGAAATTTTCTCTGTAGATGTTTGTGTGGGATTTACTTTAACCACTGTGTAATAAATAGTTGTAGTTTGTTTTCTAGAATTTATGTATGTCTGAGGGCCATACCAGTGATCTGAACTGTAACCATAGCAACAACAGAGCCACAGCAACCAGAAAAATTACATTATCCAGAAGATGCAAAAAACAAAAACATTTATTCACCAACTCAATTCCTTCCTTCTCTAATCTCCTCAAAATCTAATTAAAAAACAATGGGACAGAATCGGATTTGTTTCTAGGGCAAAAAAAAACAAAAAAATCTATACAATTCTCAAATCTATCATTTGATTATGTGGACAAAAAAGGGTCCCAAAATAAAGTGATTTTGTTATAGATGTACAACTGTTATAAATAATCTGAAATTAGACTGTATAAAGATTTTCAAATAAAAAAACAAAACAAGAATCCAGACAAATTGAAACACAAAATATGGAAACATAGAAGTAGAAACAGCTAAATTAAATTCCAGACAATTGCGTTTGCTTAATCAAAGCTTCTAAACATATCCTGAATCTTTAGCTAGAAGTAAACCACCTTAAAGTATTCTGGTTTTAACAGGACAGAGCAGTAGGCATAACATGATAATAACCAAGTATAAAATTGACACTTTAATCACTGTTGCAATGATCCTAATTATACAATTTAAAAAAAAAAAATGCAGACACTTTGGCAAACAGATAGTAAGACAATAAATCTCACATGACTGAATAATTATTCTATAATCTCTTGACTTTAAAGCTGTAGAAACATTTCTTTTGGGTGTTATAAACATAATTAAAAATCCCAAAGAGAGATTTTGCTATAAATCAGGATTAAAGAATCCACACTATGTTTTATAGATTTGTAACTCGTGTAACAGATTTTTGCTCAAATTTTTACTTTTTACCTCTAATTGATAGAATGACGTAACCGCTTATGTTTAGCAGGCATTTATCACATTATCTCAACTGCTAGGAAATGAACAGTTGATATGAAATAAAATGTAATTGTTGACCTCTTTTTAGATCCTGCAACGTTTCGTAGATCAGTTACATGAGACTTAAAAACAAATTACCTTGTGTCAAAAATAATAAAAGCACTGCAAATCAGCAACAAAACAAACGGTGTATAAAACCACCAGATTGTTGAGAAAGTAACAGGTAGAAAAGAAACCAGCGCTCTGTATAACATCTGATAAATAAATAGTTATAGCAATATATTGGGCTGATTATTAACTGATGTTTAAAGTACAACTAAATGTTTTGTGGACACCTCATCATTCATCCACACATGGTTCTTCTCCAAACTCGAAAATGTCTTTGAAGGTTTCGTTATCACATTATTCCTTCACTAAGACTAATAAACCTACACACTGTTCCAGCATGACAATGTCCCTGTGCACAAAACCTCTGAACTCCATGAAGACATGCTGTGTTCTGATTGACAACACATGGTTGTGATGGTAGGATGTCCAAACAAACACAGCAAATGTTTCTTTTACGGCATTTGGCAGACCCCCTTATTCAGTATCTCTATTATACAACTGAGCAATTGGGGTTTTTAAGGGTCTTGCCCAGTGGCTCAATACTGGCAACCTAGTGGGGCTGGGAATCGAACCCCGATCTTCCAATTAGTAGTCCAACACCTTAACCACTGCGCTACCACTTCCTATGTTTGTTACGGATATGTATATCAGATCAGATCAGATGTTTAAAGCAAAAAAGAAAATAATCTAAGACGTGTCCTTCAAGGCTAAAAAAAAAAAAAAACCCAACCCACGATTATTTTTACATGAACTTTGGGTGTATAAACTGCTGTTTAACGTACTGGGCTTTGTGTATATTGTTTTTATTTATTAAAAAAGTTTAATGTTTATGTATCAAACCACGGTGCTAATCACAAGTATTGAAGTGTGTAGCATGTGATATTAACAAGAAATTCTGCGTAAATTAGAACTGGCAGAAAAATACCTGAATGATAAAAAGTAAACATTCATAGAAAAAATAAAAAAAATGGAAACAAAAATACACTACAGCTCACACTATTCTCCTCTAAATACACTGCAGATATTAGTGCTTATTTTCAATGGTCCAAGGAAAGAAATTTAAAATAAAAAAACTAGCATATTGCAGTCTAATGCTGGTTATAGGAATCCAGACGTATGAAAACGACCTGCTGTACTAAATCTACACAATTATTTACTGTTATTTTAATTATTTCTCAGTAACACTTTACAACAAGGTTCCTGTAATTGACCATGAATGTGTCTGTTAACATTAGTGATGAAATAACTGTAAGATGTGGATTAATAATTGCTGTTTTAAATATTCATGCTGCATTAATCAACAATTAATGTGTAACTAAAAAAAAAAAAAAAATTCATACTGGAGTCTTCATGAGACTTTCATCAAAATTTAGGTTGCATACATAGCAATTGAATTAAATAAACCAAACAATTAGTTTGGGAATATTATGTGTTACATTTTTGCTTTTATACAGACTTATTTCATTGGACTAAAGAAACCATTGTTGCTTCATAAACATTAATATGGGGGGTTAATGCTGATTTTTTTTTTTGTTAATTTGGGGACCCTTTTAAAAAAGTGTCACCAGTCATTACTGCAAAAATTAAAATCTATGCGTTCAAAAGATATATATATAAAAAAAGAGCTAAATAAGAAACATGTGCAACATTTAGCATGGAAAAAAATGCCTCATATTAAAATGATTAATATTCCAAAAAAACCCAAATGTTTAGTCCTGACCTGATATTACCGATCGCCTTTTGCTTTGCTGTTGACTGAAGCGATTCTTTACTGTCGGGTTGGTAAAAGTTCCTGTTCTGATCTGTTCCTGGGGATTTTCGAGAAAATAAAGACCTCTAAAAAAGCTTACATTTTCCGTAAGTTCAGTACAGAAGAGAAAGAAACGAACAAGAAGTTTGTTTCAGTTTGAAACTTAAATAAATTAGATGCACTTCTTAATAAATATCCCGTTTTCTATTTCTACCTTACATCCTTCAAGCAGAGGGTCAGCAGACACCTTTTGGCTTTCGTCGTTCTTTACATTTGAGGGTGTGGAATGTTAGTCTATTCGGTTGCCACAGATGGTGAAGCGATCGATCTCCAGCAGGTCTTTTTTAGGAGCTCTGTGGACAAGTTCTGTTCCATCCTGCCTAATGATCTTCTCTTCCGATTCGTCTGGCGTCGTGAGGAACTGGTCTGAGTTGCTGGTTGGGAGATCAGGTACCGGATGCTCCACCTGATGGACGGGCTGATTTATAACTGATGGAGAAATGTCCTCGTTCACGGGTTCACCTGAGGAGAAGAAAGCAGGAAAAAATTTATATCAAAGTTTTAAGGAATTTTAAGTAAGACATTTATTCAGAAATCCACTGCAGTCTGTCCTAAATCTCAAAACCCCATGATACTCTGGCAGGAATTATATTGTAAAAATAGCAGTTAGCAGTGCAGTATAAACACGTGTTAATATATAAATAAATATACATATAAACTATTTGTGTGTGTGCATCTGTAAATACACACACATATACACAGACACATTTATTAAAGCATCTAAGAGACATTGCCACAGTAAAGCCCCCAATTGCTCAGTTGTATGAATAAAATAAATAAACACAAGTCGCTCTGGATGACAGGGTCTGCCAAATGCCAGACATGTAAATGTTAAAGAATACGCATGATGAATAATTTAATAAACTAATCTTCTACAATGGAAATGTATTTAATTAGTAACAGAGAAATGTTTTTAATTTAAATGTATTGATACTTTATTCAAGTAAAATGTCAAGTATGCAAAAAATGTGTTTGTGTGTGTGTGTATTACTTGTTGGCTCTCGTGCCCGTTTGGTATGATGAGCTCTGCTGGATGTTCGGCTGGGAGTAACAGAGGGGGGAGATTGGAACAGCTTCTCCTCGATGTTTGCTTCTTTGACATACAGACACGACTTTCCCAGCAAAACAATGCTATTCAGCACCTTTAGCGTGATCATCCTGCACACACACTTTAGAATATTAACACAAAATTCAATTATGACTAGGGGTGTGATGAGACACTTATCCCACGAGACAAGATGAGATTGGGTTCACGAGAACGAGACAAGATTTTTACACTTCTATTTTAATAAATTATATGCAGTAATTAACAACTGTACAAAATGTTTTGCCACAACCCTTTTTGCCATGTCAGTTATTAATTTGTGTGGTGGTAGCTGTCGAACTCTGATGAAAAAAAAAAAAAAAAACAGCCACGTGTCCCAACCGGCTGAGCAGATGGGCAACATGTGCAACACCAAGTCCAGTCTGTGTAGCGAGGTTTATTGTGTGTGCAAAGCATTTGATGTGCGGTTCAAATCCTGTCGCACAGCCACATCCATGTTAAGTGCATTGTCTGTTACAATAGTGGTGCAGATCGTGTTAGCAGAGGTGTACGGTATTGATTCCTTACAATGTTCGTGTATTGTCTTTGTCTGGTCCATCATTCTTTCACCGTTTCTTATCTCCACTGAAGAAAGCAAAATGTTGCCACACAAATGATTTAAATATGGTGGGGCATCTTCTAGCATTACATTCTCACAAGACCAGTCAGATCCAATGTATCTCGCGAGATCTCGTGTCACAAGCTCTTATCACACCCCTAATCATGACTACAACATTCAAATATGTTGAATCAGACACACCGAGAACACTTACCCGAGATAAAACAGTACCACACACACTAGGGATAGGGCGCCTTGAATTTTCACAGAGCTCGTCACCACACGGATAAGCTTATGAAGACAAACACAGTGTTCAATATTAATTCATTAATTCATCATAACCAGTCAGACATTCTGCTTTGCTCATTATGATCAGCGCTTATGTAACTCAATCACTGAATAAATTGAGTAAAACAGAAATCAGAGGACATTTAATAAAAATCTTATGCAGGGCAAGAATAGGATGAATATATCATAATAAGAACAAATTACCAGCAAAGCTAAAGGAAGAGGGATGAAGCCCATTCTCCTCGACACGCTGTCACTATAGTCAGTATATGCCTAAAAAAATGGCCCAAAAAGTAGTCACTTCAGTACAAACTAAAAATAGGTGAAAATTTCTACAGCAAAAATCATGCAAAGTATAGAATGGAGAAAACCATGCAAAAATCTATTGCAACTGACTTACATTCTTTTGTCTACTGCTGACCAGATCAAAGGCCAAGCTTGCTCTGTATTCACCGTATACCTGCACGCACACACACACACACACACGTTAAACACAATGAAAAGAAACTAAGTATGACTGAAATAAGAACGATCTACTTTTGCTTATTTAATTAAAGACAAGCTAAAAATCCAGAGTAAACACTTTTACACACACAGACAGCATCACAGCATTTGGCAGATGTCCTTATTCAGAGCTACTTACATTTATCTTATCAACTGCGCAATTAGGGGTTGAGGGCCTTGATTAGGGGCCCAACAGTGGTAAATTTGTTGTGCTAGTTATTGAACCCACAAGCTTCAGGTTAGCAGACCAATACCTTAACCACTATGCTACCACTTTCCCCATTTACTAATCATTCGTAAGATTTCTTTAAGACATTTCTTTAAGCATGAATATGCTGGATATTAAGTGTTAAATGTTCACACAGAGATGAAGGAGATTGTAGAGTTGTAGCAGTTTAGACTGTGTTATTTTGGGGCAGTTGAGTAATTTAGTTTAGAGAGAAACTCCAGTCGAAATTGTGGCCGAGTGAATGTGTGTTTATTTGAGCGCATGCTGTCGCAATGAATGAGCAATTGAACCGAATTAAATCGAATCGAGTTGCAGTCGTGCCTTAGAGGTAAAGGTGTCAGAAAGGGCAAAGGTTCCATTCCCTAGACTCAAGCTGCCACTGCTGGTCCTTTGACCATAAAATAAATATACATAAGTCACTCTGGATAAAGCGTCTTCTAAAGACGAAAGAGAGAAAACGAAGAGATAATGTTCAGGCATTATGTAACCCATGCTTTATATAGATCAGAACACAAAAACGAACAAACCAACAAACACACACACACACACACACACACACACACACACACACACACAAGGATTTAAAAAGATATTTATGCAATGATTTAACTTTCCTCTTTCTGATGGTGAAGGGAGAGATGAAGCTAAAGAATGATTATATACACAAAAAGGAAACAGGGAAAGTGTGTGTGTGTTTGTGTGTGCACTCGTGTGTGGTTTGACACTAATCTTTAGACTAAACTAAGCCACTCTAAAACAGAGCAGATCTCTGCCTCTAATCCCTACCAGTAACTACCGCCTCCCTTCCTCTTCTCTCTGTCCATTCGCTTCATTCTGCTTGTTATAACAATACATTAATATATTAATAAAAACTATAGCATGTTGTAATGCTAATAATAATGTTGTACCAAATACATAATATTCAGAGCTCCCAGTTTACTATCAAGTTAGAGAAGAAAAAAAGGATATACTGTAAGATAGAAGGCAGATTTGTGTCAAACATGATTGTCATTGAAACTATAGGATCATTTAAAGAGCTACCATCCACTTGTAGAAAAGCGTTTAATTTTTATTTATTTCTGTCTCGCGCTCTCTATGTCTTGCGCTCTCTGTCTCGCTCCCTGTCTGTCTGTTTTGCGTGGTGTGTGTAATCTGGAGTTACTTTCTCATCACTCTCAACCTCTCAATTGCTCAGTTGTATAAATGGAATAAAAAAAAGTCGCTCTGCTAAATGGCAGAATTGTAAATGTAAATGCGAACTCAGCATAAGAAGTCGCTTCACACAACCCGGGTTCGATTCCAGCTTGTGAGTTTATCTTGTAACACAGTGCCCCCCTTCCTCTCCCTATGGATAAGGAGGTATGTGAACTGTTCTTAGTCTGACCCGTCACCTAGGACCTGTTTGCCTTGGGAGACCCTTTCAGGGGCAAGTCGTCTAGGACAACATAGCTCCTAGGGTCATTCGGACACTTAAACTCCTCCACCACTTTAAGGTGGCAGTTCAAGGAGGGGCCTTTTTCACCCATGTTCTATCAAAATAAAGGCTGAAAATGTCCAAAAAATATATCTTTTAAAAATAAAAAGTACTGTTGGTTTAGGTTAGGTAACTTAGATCAAGTAATAATAGTTTATATTCTCGTTATTTCTTTCCATTAATCCCGCATCAGACCTACTACCGCTAGAAAAGGTGCAACATGCCATAGCAGATCGACCTCTTCCTGTGTAATTAATATCAAATATATCTGCATCACAGAATCAGATTAAATAACAATAAGAAAAAAGAAATTCTAAAGCTTAGAATTCGAATCAGACTCTCCAGTTCACCACAGTACACTTACATCTGCCGGAATGTCGTTAAACTTGGTGATAAAGGCGTGTTTGACCACATCCACAGCCATCTCAGAGGCAATGACCATACACACATCAGGAAGCAGCACCCACAAATGATCTGAAATCAGTGACCGGAAAAACAACCGCTACCATGTCAGGCATAGTCAGTAATTGTAAAATCATAAAATATGTTAGATCGCAAGGTAGCGGCAGTACCTGGGTTCCAGGAGAACTGCTCCATATTTCGAAGACATACTATTAATAAGAGCACGTAATTCGTGAATCGTTCCTTGATATCTGAAATGATACAAAGACAAAAAAAATAAAAACAAACATTTTCTACAGTAAATTATACCGGAAAGAAAAATCACTAAACAGAAAGAAAATCTGGGAGTGATATTAACAGATGTTGGGATCAAAGTAAAGTTAACCACATGTTTACTTTTGGAAACTACTTAAGCCACAGATATAGCTAGAGAATTTACATGGGAATTACCAAAAATACCACAGTTTAATAGCTAAACCATCAGCACTTTTAGTCATCATATTTATAAATAAATAAAATAAAATAAAATAAAATAAAATAAAATCAAAACTGATCAGAGGGTTAAAAAGTGTGATAGCTAAAAACAATGTCCTGGGTATGTGCATTGTATCAGAGATCAAGATTTGTTTTTATTGGGGTGTGTGTGTGTGTGTGTGTGTGTTATATGTAATTTTTTTTATTTTAACATTAAAGTGTGAATGAATAAAAAAAATTTTAACAACATTAATTTCTATATAAGCTTGTAAAGAAATAAAGTAAAAGCACCATTTATTATCTTTAATAAATAAACTTTCTGTATCGTTAATAAATTATGTCTAGCTACATGGATGGAGTAGTCGATGGAGAACGACTCACCACTGTTGGACATCTGAAAGAGGTTATTCTTCTCGAACTTCTTGAACACACTTCCTTTGATTTCAACAAACTGCAGTGACAAAAAAAGCAATTTACAGCAGTTAAAACAAATGGTTGTCAAATTAAATTTGGAAAATTCCATACACTGATGTTTGCTGAAACTCACATTGTTGGACATCATAATGGTGAGCAGAGATTTGTTGTGGGAGTTGAATGCCACGTTTAGAGTGGTGGCCTGAACCATGATCAAAATGGCATGAAGAACTAAAGCTCGGGTTAAAGAATATTTAGACATGTACACAACAGTTATTCCCACTTTCTTTAGATTAATGCTTAGTAATTGAAGCCCGACCAAAGTCTGGACCTGAAACTGCTTTCTTACAAGAAGGTATTGTGCTGGACAAAAATGAGCAGAAATAACTATAGATGTCTTATTATCTGTGAGTCTTAAATAGCTAAACTATACTGAAATACTAAAAGTCAGGGATTTAGTTAGAGATCTAACATTTACTCACACCGAATGTTGGCTAATTATACGGCCTGTTTGCCATAACGTGATTCTGATGACAAGTGAAATATTTGTCTGCCATTGAGACATATATACACAACTAACTTATGCTCCAGACATTCTTATACGCACCAAAAAAACAACAACATATGGACGTGTATAAAAGCATGGATGCACACAATTTATTGTTAGTGGATGGGTCAACAACCTCGCTATCAAGGAACTCAACAATAATAACAAGGTTTCTGCCTGCATGACCTACTTAACCTATGCAAGGCCTAATGACATATAAGGCAAAGTCACCTGAATTCGGTATGTTTAGCAGCAAAAACTTTCAGAGTTAAATAAAGAACCAGAGGTTTTCTGTAGCTATGAACACCGAATCTGTATTTGGGTGCCGTGTTTGAAGGATACAGACATAAAGGACAGCCATAAAAAAGTGTGGTATTACACCTATGTGAGCTCTTTTTCTCTCTTTGGGCTCTGTGGCTGTCCAGTAGAGAGCGTCTAGAATGTCCTGGCCAAAGGACGAAAACAATCGGTCTGCCACCTGCGAGAGAGAAAGAGAGGCCAGTCATGAATTAGGAAAAAAAAAAAATAATACAAACGGTTGTAATTAGATTGAACACACAAATAATATTAAGCTAAGATCTTGCTTCTCTTTGAATTCACAAACAGCACTGTTATGATAATCCTATATTAGCCGTGGCCAATCGTCATAGATGCTGTACCACATGATATTAACCTGAATAAATCTAAAGACTACAGTAAAAAAATGACGATAGGGTTTTACGGGCTGATCTGAGAACAACGCTTGTTACCTCCAGCATGTTGTAGATGATGTAAAGTTTAATGACGGATTGCCCCCTGATCAGATGGTACATCATTGAGTAGTCCACGTAGTGCATCATGGAGTAACACAACACCATGATAAAGCCTTTCAGCACATCACAAACCTGAGCAGGCTGAAGAAGACGAGAGCCACTGCGCGCACACAAACACAAACACACACACAAACACACTTACAATAGTTAAAGCTATAAAATGTTAAAGTCATATATAATAAAAAAAATATTTCTCCACCATTTGACACGTTTTATTGTAAAAGGTGGTCATGGCAGAACAACAGATTAACTTTGACATGCATCATGCAGCACATTCCAGTATGTCTGCTTAGGATTAGACATTAGTCAATAACACATCACTGCAGTCAGACCTTTAAATCACAACACATTTTTAAATTATATCTGCATTTCTAATAAGCCTAATGGACTGCAAAGTTTTAACAGTATTTAACAGTATTTTATGATCCTAATAAAATGCTGCCTTAAATAAGTATAAGTATATTCAATTCATTGTCATTGTGCAAGGTACGTGTACAGAGCCAATGAAATGCATTTTTCGCATATCCCATCTTAGTGGTTGGGGTCAGAGCGCAGGGTCAGCTATGATACGGCGCCCCTGGAGCAGGAGGGGTTGGGGGTCTTGCTCAAGGACCCAACGGTGGTTGACTTGCCGGAGGTGGGGCTTGAACCCAGGTGTTTCTGGTCTTCAGATTAACAACTCAGCACCTTAACCATTTGAGCCACCCTGCCCCCCAAATAAATTGTCTTTCTGTTAATAGCATGGCTGTCACAATCATTAAATAACCGTATGATGGCAATTATTTAACATATTTTTATTTTGACCCTGTTCTTTGTATTTATTTACCCCAGTCATTGCATTTATTAGCCACAAGGGGGAACTGTAGTTCTTGCAGCACCCCACTTCTAAACAGAGTATGTGAGCGAAGCGGAGAGGAGTGGGGAAGAAGTAAGGAGTGGAGTGGTGTTATTTTGCGTTTGGGGCAGTTTTTGTTGGATTTTTTTGTTGTGCTGAGCATGAAGTGAAGATTACGAGAGGAGTAAGTTTGGATTGGTGCGATTCTAAAATGCTTTGAGCACAGAGGGGAAATTTTTGCCCTTCACTCCGCTCACACACACACACTGCCTTCAACATAACGCTAAGCAAATACACATGTTCATTTGCTTAGCCTTCAAATAACAAAGGTCATTACTGAAAGTTACATTGATTATTATTTATTATGTACTGAATTAATAACTTAACTTTTAAAAATATATTTAAAATGTGTAAAGTGTGTAAAGTGTGTTAATTGTAAAACTGCAAACAATCAACTGTCAAGACTCAAACAGGCAATAAAACGTCATAATTGCAATAAGTTAATTAGTTAATATAAGCACATAACAGAAAATCGTCAATTAGTTTTGGGTTACACCGTGTTCATTCCCCCCAAAAAATAAAAAAAAAATAAAAATAAAAGAATATAAAAATAAAACCTTATTTCCAACTTAAAACATTAAAAAACAGGCCAACAGTACGTTCTACATTTACATAAACCTTAGAATAATAAAACCTACAACATTCTGCTTAGGCCACCTGCTGGCTAAATTACAGAATTTTACAGAGCAAAATCTGTGAATCTTTTGTACGAGCACCAATGAGGACCAAACCAGCCCGCTAACACAGCTGCAGTGTGCTTTCTTGCTTGCATGCATGCGTGTGCCAGTGCACTTGGAGTGGATGAGTGTGTGTTCTGCGTGAGCACAGAAAGCTGCTACAATCATTCCAGCTCTGAGTTACTGCATACCTTCTTTTTCGGCAGTAGGGGCATACACTTGCCCTGCAGGCAGAGAGATAAATAATGAGCGGTTTCTACAACCTTGAAAATTGACATGGCTTCTTTGCGCAGGGGACTGTGTGTGTACAGGTGCTACGGGACCTGCCTATCCATTACAGCCATGCCTAAGGCTATATATATTTTTGAGAGCTCATATTGTAAGAAGGCGCAAGAAAACTACTACATCTACTGTGGAGTACACACACTCCTGTAAGAGCGAAGGAACGGCCAATTATTTTGTTTTGGCAGGATGCTGAAATTGTTTGGGTTTTAAAAAATCTCAGCTTGTAGTTCCTGAAATTTACACAACACAACTGAGAACATGGCAGCTTCAGTGGCACCCCAGCCTCGTCTTAAGGTGAGCAAAATTATAGGAAATAGACTTAACTTCTTAAACCAAAGAATTTTTTAAGCCTATGCATGTATAATTGGCTCTTTTAAATCTACATACGAGAGGGTATCAAAACATTTCAAGATACGAGGCTGCATGCACGCTTTGTGACTCTGCTTGTGCTGCCATCTGTTGGCATGACATTTTAATACCTTCCCTGTCTCGCTTATTCTATTATTAATATTATTATTTTTAAAAATGATTAATATCAGCATTAGTATTATTATTCTGAGACTAAATATTTCAAAACACTCCTTCTTTCGACTGACATGCACCAAACCTGGCAAAGTTTTTCCTCCTATTCCGCGTGCTATGACTTTTCTATACGATCAGAATTTTGGAGTGATGAATGTCAAATTAGCCAAAATTTAGACTGTTATAATTTACTATGCTATTCCACCAAACTCTGCAGATTGCTTTAAGGTGTTCAGACTGACAAGGGGCTTGGGGCTAAACGGGCTAAACGGATTGAAATTTAGTTTTTCGCGTAGATGTTAGAAATTGTCGAGTCAAACTTTTAGTTTATGCTATAATTGATGTTATTTTTTTAAATGTATAAAGCTGCACACTGTGTTTTACTGTTACAAAAATCTTTTGTTGATGGTTTTGATCTGTGTACCAGCATTGCTGTTGTTTGCTCAGCAAGGGGCAGGAAACTCTACACAGAAACACAAGCGTGTGCGAATTAATTTTACAAGAATAAATAAGATTATTCATTTGGTTATACAGATTGTAAAACATCTGATAAATCGACATTGTGGATTTTCTTTTAGGATATTTGGCTGTATGTTTTTGGGCTGCAAGATAAAGCCATATAATATATCTGATGCATTTCTCTGTAACTGGCCAGACAGAATATTTCTAATGTGCAAACAATCATAGTGTTATCGCCATGCTACCGCCAGCATGTTTGACACAGTGCAAACACAAATGACCAGAATTCATTTCAAATCTCTGAACAGGAGTTTATTAAAATCAATGAATTCTAGTTTAATAGTGCAGAGAGGTTTTTTTTCTGCAAAGTTGTCTTTTTCACACATATCCAAAGGTAGCAATAAGTCTGCCAAGTGAAAAACCCTTTTCTATGCTGTTAAGACACAGTCTTCAAAAGGGTCATTGTTGTGTATAGATAATATTGTTAAATAATTTTTCCTTTTCTGAAATTAAGCCATTTTCAGATGCCCGTTCACACGGACCAAGGCTACGATTGTTGAAACTGAAGTGAGTATTTTTTTCTGGAGCAGTGGAAACACCCCACAGAACAGATAGGTGGGGTGAACAGAGCTCATTAACATTTAAAATGACATTCACTGAAACCGGTCACTGTGTACAGAACTGTTTTTATTATAAAGTACATTAAGACCTTAAAGAATCATATATGACCTCTTTTTAGAAACACGCTTATTCTGCATTGTTACAAAATATTTAAAAGAAACTAGGACAAAAAAGGGATTATAGAAAGGCTATAAGTCATATTTATTTAATAATGCATTTTATAAAAGTATTATAGAAAATTTGCAAATTGTTATTTAAACTAAAACAGACTCTCTGCATAGCACTGCATTATAAAAAAAAATATTATTATTAATTAATCATTTTCTGTGCATGCATTTATTTACTTTTACTGTGGCAGCACTAGGATTCAAACACTCCACTAATAAATATTCATACAGCTGTTGAGTCTCTACAAAAAACAATGATCTAAAACATTAAGTCATAAGAATTTAGTTCGTAGCTTATCATTTTCCGCCACTCTTTAGGCTTTCGAGTTTCGATGTTTGTGTGTGTGTGTGTGTGTGTGTGTTACCTGAGTCCGCAGCATGGCAGTGTTAGCAGCCTGAGGAGCGCCAGCAGCACTCGGAGAGGTAACAGTGTGAACACGTAGAGAAACGCATCCAGACACAGGAAGAAGCCAAAGATCATCAGCTACAGGAGTAGAGAGGGTAAGACACAACGAGCAATAGGGTGAGACACAACGAGCAATAGGGTAAGACACAACGAGCAATAGGGTAAGACACAAACAATAGGGAGACACAACCAGCAATAGGGTAAGACACACACAATAGGGAACAGCAATAGGGTAAGACACAACGAGCAATAGGGTAAGACACAACGAGCAAATAGGGTAAGACACAACGAGCTACAGGGTAAGACACAACGAGCAATAGGGTAAGACACAACATAGGGTAAGAAACAATAGGGTAAGACACACAACGAAACAATAGGGTAAGACACAACGACGAACAATAAGACACAAGAAACAATGGGGTAAGACACAACGAACAATAGGGTAAGACACAACCGAAGCAATAGGGTAAGACACAACGAACAATAGGGTAAGACCACAACGAACAATAGGGTTAAGACACACGAAACAATAGGGGTAAGACACAACGAGCTATAGGGTAAGACACAACGAGCAATAGGGTAAGACACAACGAGCAATAGGGTAAGACACAACGAGCAATAGGGTAAGACACAACGAGCAATAGGGTAAGACACAACGAGCAATAGGGTAAGAAATAACGAGCAATAGGGTAAAAAACGAGCAATAGGGTAAGACACAACGAGCAATAGGGTAAGACACAACAAGCAATGCTTGAACAAGATTTTTATCATCATAATAAAAACAGAAGCATGCAACACCACTGCCAACAAGCGTAACCGTATAGTTTAAAGATGCACTGAATTTTTGGCCGCCGACAGGAAATGAAAATACAAACCAAAAATATGTGCCCTTTTACCCCTGCCCCCTGCTATATTGACAGACTAGACAGGACTTCTTTTTTTGAATATTCACAATAATATAAGTTATTCTGAAAATGTCATCTGCGTTTGGTGCTTATTCTAATAAATAATGTGAATTATAGAAGCTTGTGAATACTAATTTAATGCGTTTAGTGTAATTACAGCACACATATTTTTGTGTAGCCTTGAAAACTGTTTTTTTTTGGTTTTCGTTTTATTTAAAGTTTGAGGTTTAGTTTGTATGTAAACTACTGCTGTTTTGCACATGATTGTTAATGAGTGTAGGAATACGTTTGCACAAATAGAAAACAGAGATTATATTGGAGCCGGTCGTTTTCATTAAAATGATCATGGAGCACATTTAAACCTGAGCAACTACTTTTAATCCTTGACTTTTGCTTATAATGATATTTGGTTAAATATTGTTAAATACATTTTAATTTAATTTGTTATTATTGATCTTTTTAGTTCAGATAAATTAAGTTTCATAAATATAAAAATTCTAAGATTAATTCAATAAATAAATATATATATATATTTATAAAATATAATATTTTAAAATAAGTCATTATAAGTTTTAGGCCCAAATGTTTATTTTGCTGCATCAGTGTAATCGTTAATAGCCAAGTCTATTTAGGTTTCACTCCGAATATTAGTGTGCTATTTTTTGGACTATTATGTTTCATTCTGAAGTGAAGTGAAGTGAAGTGAAGTACCCTGCGGGCTGTTAATGATCATCACAAAACTTTTACCAAGCATAAAAATCGCAAAAAATGTTTAAATTCCTGGAATCCTGTCAGACAGGTAGTCAGTTTTTGGTGGCACGAAATGAATTTAGGTAGCCTGAATAAAGAGGCGCTAGTTTTAATGTAGAATATTAATAGGTAAAAAACATTAATTAAAAACATGTGTGAGATTTCTCGTCACATGAGGACAGAAATGACTGACAGGATGATGTTGGAGGATCTGGTGTTTAACAGATTCAGAGCGTCATTGACAAATATTATGTAAACTCTATAAAAACCTAGCAGATTTTTCTACCCCACGTATAATTTTCCACATATATTTTGGTAGCCCAACTGGACATTAAGCTAGCGATTTTGCGAGTCCTGAAGCTTTACGGAAGCATAGGAACATGTTTACTGTTTTATTTTTTTCTTTTGTTTTATTGTGTTGACGATAAATGGTTCCTTCCTGTGATGAGCCTACGTTCTAGTATGTGGCATATTCTATTAGTGTAGTGTTTGTGTCATACCTTCTCCAGTTCCTTGGGGATGCGGAGGCATGTGTAGACTCTCTCTCTCCTTTCAGTGTATTTGGCCTCATTGTGTTCCAGAAGAAAATATCCCTCTCGTCAACTCGGCTCTGACAAACCGCAGCAAAGACAGGTCTGCGCTCTCATACACACACACACACACACACACACACACACACACACACACACACACACACACACACACACATACACACACACACACACACACACACACACACACACACACACTTCCACTCATTATTTTGGACTATACATAGAACTTCACTATGTGTCTCTCAAGGGATTCTTGCATTGAGGATAAAAAGGATGATAGGAAACTAGGGATGCCCTGAAACTTGGGAGTTGCTTCAAATGTTATATACACAACACAGAATTTGATGTTTTTTTGACACATTCCTTTGACATATATTAAAAGAAAAAAAAAAAAAAAAAATGCCCCCCCCACACTTATATACACATACTGTACACATCACAAACCCTCACTGTCAATAATATCCAACCCATAATCAATTTGGAATGTGGTGGCTTAGTGGTTAAGTTGTTGGACAGATCGGGGTTCGATTTCCAGCACCACCAAGACACAGTGTGGGCCCCTGAGCAAGGCCCTTAACCCCCAATTGCTCAGATGTATAAAAGAAATAAATGTAAGTCACTCTGAATAACGGCGTCTGCCAAATACTTTATTGATCATATTTGTTTAAATATGATCAATAAAAATATAAAATAAAAAAAACACATTTACATTTACAGCATTTGGCAGACATTCTTATCCAGAGCGACTTACATTTCTCTCATTTATACAACTGAGCAATTGGGGGTTAAGGGCCTTGCTTAGGGGTCCAGCAGTGGTAGCTTGGTGGTGCTGGGAATCAAACCAGAACCACAATCTTCGGGTTGGCAGTCCAACACCTTAACCATGAGCTACCACTTCCCCACATTCATCTCATAGAGCAGTTGAGGGTTAAGGGCCCTACTCAGGGGCCCAACAGTGACAGCTTGGGAAATTATACATACTCATTTCATATCCATACGGGTCTTTTTTTATTGTAGGACCGTCTATTGTTTAACCTTACACATGACGCTGAACTAAACAAACTGTGATTGGCTGCTTTACATGTCATTCAGACAACCGACTGACCAATAAAAGCGTCTGCTGTCAGTCTGACCGTCTGATATGTAAAGAATCTTAACTAAAAAAAAAGTGACATGAAGCTTTTTGTGAAAGTTGAAGAACAGTTTTGCAAGGCATGTTTGGAAAAACGAAATAAAAGGTGTTGTTTTTGGTTTCTAACACTGCGACATCTTTAAATCGGATTTTTGTTTATGTTTAAACACGTAAAATGTTGAACAGCAACACTTTCAGCCCATCAGACGAGTTTAAACAGAAGCCATACAGCAAACAAAACTCTATTTACCAGAGCAATTTCAGTGCTACTTTCGTTTTCCTTTCGCTTAAACACTTACAAAATTAAATATATGCTCGTTCTAAAATGAAATATTTTTCGCTTTCCGTTCGTTTGTTTTTTTTCCACATTCTGTACAACTTCCTAGCTTAGCTTTGCTAGCATGCTACTCCAGGTTTAAAATGTAGCTACTGGCAATTAACTGAAACTTTTTGTATTTATTTATTAATTTATGTTATAATGCTATTAAATAAGCTCGAAGATATACGATATCGTGCTATTAGCAGTAGCACACCTGTTAACAGAAACAAACACACACAGCTGTTAGCCACCTATGCTAGCGTTTGACAGCTGGGCTCTTACCCGACACGCTGCGCTTTTCCTGTTTTTTCGCCTTTTTCTCATAAAACCCCAAAGTCTCCGTTAGCTTAGAAGCACCGCTGTTCATTTCTGCCTTGGTCGTAGCGCGAAAAGCCGTTTTTTTCTTTTCCTTATCTTCATTTTCCGTCTCTTTTTCATCTCCATGCCCCGCCGCTACCGAGTCCGCCATCTTGGCTCAATAGTAGCGAGAGCGCACGTAACGTGTGACGTCATTGCGCAAGAACGATAAGCGCTCGTTTCTGTGTGTGTTTAGCTGCGCGTTCTATTTATTTTTCTAGCCAAATTATTTTAAGATAAGTGCAAATTTTTGTCTATAAAACCTCAGTTTAGTATATTTAGCAAAGACTTAAAATATTATTTGGATACTATCTCCGATTCGAGCCATCTCAAAGCTTTAAAATCCTTTATGTTGTGTACAAAGTATAATATTTGTACTCTCCTATCATTTTATTTTATTATTATTATTATTATTACTGTTATTATTATACTTTATGTTGTGTACAAAGTATAATATTTGTGCTCTCCTATCATTTTATTTTGTTATTATTATTATTATTATTATTATTATTATTATTATTATTATTATTATTATTATTATTATTTGTTATCTTAAAGTTATATTTCTATGTTGATTTGTACCCTTGGCTAAATGTTTTGGGTTTTTTTTTTTTTTTTTTTTTACAACCTGTATTAATGTTGTAAGTTACTGTTTTTCTGCTAGTTTGTATGTTAAATACACTGAAAAAAATAAATGTTTTTTGAAGGCTGCTTGTGTAAGACGTATAAGTAGAAAATAAAATCTCCTCCATGGTTAAATGTCCACCAAAAACAACAAAATGTTTGCAGAACACAAATGTTTACAGTGGAAATGTTAAAGCATCAATAAATTATTGCATTGATAAGTATTGTTTAAGTTGCAGTGTGTCACTGGTGAATTGGGGTCAAAAATACTATTACACACTTTGGGGTATTTACAGTAGCCTCTGCAGGCAGGGTTATGGGTAAAAGAGGGTTGAATCCCATCCTAGAATAAATCATAACCGGTGTAAATAATAACTAGCCACTTTGGGATTACTGCAAGAGTTAACGGACCCTGAAGTGGACCACTTAAGAATATAAATTATTTGGAGGAATAACATTAAATGTGTTGCCTCATTAACAGAGGTGGACTCATTTACTTGAGTATTGTACTTAAGTACATTTTTGAGTATCTCTACTTAAGGTTTTGATATTTTTTTCGGGAAAGAGAACTTTTAAAAGACAAATGTCGTATCGGTTGTTAAAAGGATTCATTGGTCTTTTGTACTAATTATCATATAAGTCTATTTGTTTGAACACTTTTGCAGTTGTCCACTAGAGGGCATACAAACGTAAGCAACCCAGACTGCAGAACATTTTTTTAAAAATGTATCCATCCATCCATCCATCCATCCCGTAAAACTACAATTTAATATCTTCACTATGTGGACAGAAGTATTAGGAAACTAAGAAACATCCATATGTGTTTCTTTGAAGTATAATAACTTTACATTTTAGTACATTTCTATCAAGATCCACAAAGTAAAAAAAATAATTTTTATTTTTATTTTTTTTCAAGGTTTATTTGTAATAGTGTAATATTTGACCAATAGTATTTATACTTTCAGTCAGGTAACGGATTTGTGTACTTTGTCCGCATCTGCTTATTAAACTACATGTAATTCTTAGATGAACGATTGATGTGTGTCACACTCACATATCCCAGAGGTGCAAATCAGGCAGACTGATCAAAATTGTTTTATACTGTATTTCCAGCGGTAGCTGAAAGGATCTTTTGCACTAAATAGAATTCAAGTCTATTTGTTAGAACACTTTTGTTGTTGTCCACTAGAGGGCATGCAAACGTAGGCAAGCCAGACTGCAGAAAAATGTATAGAAATTCATCCAAACATCTATCCATCCATCCATCCATCCATCTATCCATCCATCCAGTGGAACTACAATATATCTATATATTTATCTATCTATCTATCTATGTCACCATGCAGACAAAAAATTAGGTAACTAGACCATATGTGTATTTTTTTGAAGTATAATAATCTCCACATTTCTGGAAATATTTTCCACAAGATTGTGTTGCATGTGGGGATTTGTGTTTATTCAGTCATAATAGAACACTAATGTTGAGGTGAGGAGGTCTGGGGTTCAGTCTGTGTTCCAGTTCATCCTAAAGGTGTTCAGTTTAAAGGGGTTGAGTCAGAATCAGGATTCTGTACAGGACACTCGAGTTCCTCCACTCCAATCAGAACACAGCATGTCTTCATGGAGTTCAGGGGTTTTGTGCACAGGGACATTGTCATGCTGGAAACAGTTTAAGGAAATAGGTCGGTAAGGTGTTCACAAATGTTCGGGCATTTTCAATGATTCAATTTAATTCTTTATATTTATACTTAAACAGAACACAATGTAGTCAGTTACTACTATCGTTATCAGCCTTAGTGTCCTCTGATCTGTGGTAAAATCCTACCATAGCTACCTTCACTAGGAACATCTAGTGGCTTCATCCCTTCCACAATGTCCTAAAGACCTTTCTATTCATACAGGATCTACAGAACGCCATAAGATTCTTTCAAGTTCTTTTATTTGTTTAACCCTCATTTGTCTGTGCCTACAAATACCTGTGAATATAAAGGAACAGAGAATTAAATGCTAAATTTACCAAATCTAATTTAAAGAAATTTATTTTTTATTCACCAGTGTTAGTTTTTGTAAATGCCACCTAATAATCCCAAATACCAACCATGGACAATGAATCTGAGGATATGAATAATGAAGAAACTCTTGCATTATATAATTGTTTGTTACAATTATATATCATATAAAATGGGGACAGAGACAGTGAGAAACAAGTCGATTTTTATGCTACAAACATCTGTAATATATATACTCTGCAATAGCTAACCAGTTGGAGGTGTTAAAGAAAAAATATTTGGGACATTTCACCTTAAAGTGACCTTGACCATGCCCATCTACAGGGCGCAGTGATAATCACCTCAATATCTTCGTGTGCAATTCATGAATTTGGTTTTTACCAGTCATAAACCTACAATATTTAAAATATTGATCCATTTCCAAATTATTTTTGTCTGGCATTTGGCCCATATTCAGAGAAACCTGCAGTGATCTTAATATTTTATCCATCTAAACAGTTAAAGGTTAAATGGCCTTGCCTAGGAACCCAGTGGAGGCAGCTTGGTGGTGCTGGGATTTGAAGCCAATATAACACCTTAACAACTGAGCCTCCACTTGCTTGTGTTTCCTAACATATTCCACCCTAGGAATTTGTGCTTGGAGTCAGCAATGATACAGCAGGCTTTGCTTGGGGGCCAAATAATGGCAATTTGGCAGTGCTGTAACCCAGAACTATCTGAGTCACCACATATGGACAGTATCCACATACCAACCATCAAGAGCTACTAATAGTTTACTATTATGTCATGAAGGCATACAGTTCTCTGCTAATTTTAAGATGGTGGCTTCTCCGAGTTTTATATATTAGTTATCGCAGTTTTCTGATTATCTATATAACCCTGCATGTGGGTACATACCTTGTTTGTCATACCTTGCAATGCCATTGGGTTTTCTTAGTTTAGATGCCAACAACCTCCTAAGAATAGTTTAAGAATTATAATGACTCAGAAATGATTATGAACATCCATGACCTAAAAAAGAAGATCAATGTCCAAAATCCTGCCTGAGTTTGGCTTTGCTAGCTGAAAATAAGCTTTATCCAGATGTGCTCTGCCTAAGCATCCATCTACCTGCAAATAATGCAAGAGGTGGGACAGTGGTGGCTTATATGGTTAAGGCACTGAGTTGTTGATCGGAAGACCTGGGTTCAAGCCCCACCACTACCAGCCAGCCACTGTTGCGTCCTTGAGCAAGACCCATTCCTGCTCCAGGGATGCTGCATCATAGCTCTGACTAGTTAAGTTGTTGGACTGATGATCAGATGCCCACATCTGGGCCATTGAACTAAACCTATAACCCTCAACTGCTTTTTTTTTAAAGAGATAAATATAAGTTGCTTTAGAAGTCTGCAAAATACCAGAAATGAAACTATAGTGAAAACTGTGGGTACAGCTCATCACCTTTGGGGAGAGATATGGCAGCCTGTGTCCATTGTGTGGAGGCTGTTTAATGAATTGTACAGTATGTTCTCTATAGGCTGGACCTACACCAGTGCATTTCCCAAAATGTTAACTTTTCTCTGGCAACTGTTAGTCAGTGACAAATCCCTGTATACATTATAGCAGTATGTGGACTTCCTTCTTGACCTAGCACCACACTGCAGATAACAGCTCTGTAAGGACTCGATTACATAACTTCTGTGAAGGTGTATGGCACCTCCCTCCAGCAGAAATAAGGCATTGTATTTTTGTATGATAAAGTTCTCTTAGGGTCCTTCTTCAAAAACCAACGCAAGGTGCTAATACCATGATGCCTTAATGTTGCCTTTTTGTTAACTGACTGCCTACAAAGTGGTTCTTGATTATTCCCTGATGCAGAGGCTAAACGTTGATCTGCCATAGAGAAAACACTTAGGGATTTCTTGTCTAAGATAAAACTGGCCTATTGGGTGGTAGGTGCCATCCTGGCCCTTAGACAAGCTGTTGAAACAACTTCTATGTAGGGATTACTAAATGTTTTTATTATGCTGCTACAGGTAACCTGTTCTGCTACTACCTTGGTGTCACTGGATTTGTGTGCCATCAAACAACTTGCGCCATGAGTGAGTTATATTTGGACACCTTGTGTGCTTTTTCTAGTGATTTCCAACAATCCTGGTAGATGGAGAGAAAAGAAAGAGGGAAGACAACATAGTGAAGTTTTTTTCTGTACATACAGTATCCCAGCTTTGGAGGTTGGGCTGAGGTCATGAGGCGACGATAGGGTTAACGGCCTTGCTTAAAGGCCCAATAGTGACTGCTTGGCGGTGCCAGGGCTTAGACTTTATAAGTCACAACCACATTTGCCATTACTACCCCAAGGGCTCTTGTATATTGCAGATTATTTAAAGGCTGGGTCACAACACACAAGGTCAGCCATGGAGCAAGTAGGGTTAAAGAACCTAAAGGTTAAAGGTTAGTTAGGAGCCTAAGACAAGGGTGACCAAACTCAGTCCTGAAGGGACCTGATGAACACACCTGATCTAGCTAATCAAGGTCTTCCTAGCTATACTTAAAAGTTACAGGCAGGTGTCTCGAGGCAAGTTGGAACTAAACTCTGCAAGATACCGGCCCTCCAGGGCAGAGTCTGGTAACCCTTGGGTTAAAACACTCCTAAGCTATTCTGTGACCCATGCACAGAAACTAGGACATGCTTAAACACTGCTTTACAAGAAGTGCAAATGGTCAAATAGCGGAGTATTGGAAAGACAATCCTTTAGGTTACAAAGTATGCATCAAGACTCTTTTCCTACTTCTTGATGTCAGAACAGCCAACAAATTGGCCTATTATCTTCAGGTGACGCTAAAATATTAGGATCAGGTTTGTTATTAGTCTTGCTGGCCATAATAACCAACCACAGACAATGTCTCCAAGATCTCAACACCCCCTTCCATCCAATTTTAATTTTCAAAGTAAATCTTTTGAGATTTATGCGCCTGGTTCTACGCATGGTGCTGCTTCCACATAATTGCTTCCAATTGGCTAATTGGATAATGGAGCGGAATTACAGATGAGAGTATATCCACCATTAGGATGCAGATCTTCTCAGAGAACTGCAAACTGTCCTGTCCTAGAAGTAAATATTTTTTCACACCTTTTTTTGCAGATAATTGAAAATGTTTTTATTTGTCACTGATTTAAAGAATATTAAATAAGCAACCAAGGCTTTTGCCTGTTATCATAAGCAAACACAATTCATTAATGCAAATCATTTTAAAGCATACAGAAAATACACACTTAACAGTAAATACACATACTGCAGGTATTTTACATGATGCATTAAACAATTAGGTAATAAAGAGGGAAAAAAAATCTCTGTGCTTGCAAATTCGGAAACGGTAAAAAAAACATCACGACACTCACAAAATAGAAAGTTTAAAATCGGGAAATCTCGGAAAAGCAGAAAGAAACGTTACGGAACAGCTAGATCCTTCCGGAAAAGCTTAAAAATCCTTGTCTGAAAGTAGTTATAATAGATCAGCTTATTTATAAAGCTTTCCTTAGCCATGGGAATGTATGAATCATGATTATTATTCTCTTACACTGGTTTCTGTTAGATGATGATGTTGAAGACTGAAGGGGAAAAAAGGGTTATTAAAGCCATTGTAATAGTTTTACAAAACCGGATGACATCATTTGTCATATGGGTCATAGCTCTCTGTCCACATTCACATACGTACACACACAAACATTTCCCTTCTCCGTCAATGCTCCCTCGCTGGATCCTTTTTGTAGCGCTCATGTTACTCCGGCCGCTGCATCGCCACGGCGGTGGGTTCGCCGTCCCGGTTGCTGTTGCCGAGTGCCTGCGAGTTGGTGTAGTCATGGCGACCGTCGTCCCGGAGACCGCCGACGGGGTCGTACTGCTCGTTCTCCATCCTGGTGATCAGACGCTCGTCCACGTCTCCCAACTCGGCTCCCATCAGAGAAGGCTCCCCCACCACCATCACATCCTACACGCAGACACACAGAGCCAGAGAGAGAGAGAGAGAGAGAGAGAGGAACATTTGTTGAACATCCAGTCAGAGAAACAGAAATAATTTTCTATACTGTACTTATATAAAAGTGTGTGGGCACACAGAGATTACAGGAGCAGTCATTACGTAGTCTTAGTGCAGGGCGAGTGGTAAGAGCAGAAATATATACTTTTTACATCTATAAAATAGATAGATATTTAATATGGAAGTACTAGTAAAGGCACAGTAAATTTTTGGAGGAGTGTGTGAGAGAAGAAAAATGTATAGTGAAGGGGAGGGAGGCAAAAAAAAAGGAAACAAAGAAAGAGTCGGAATAAGAAAAACTAAATGGAGAGAGTCTAAGAGATTAAGAGAAAAGTTTGCCTAAATAATTAAAAAAGAATTTGAGCAGCTATGGAACGAATTGTCCTCGACTAGGACCTTGAATCCTATCTGTTATGCAATTCGTGCAGAACAAATCAATGGCTTGTAGCTTGTGTTGATTTAAACCTATAATGTAGAGATGTAGGTATTTTCAAAAAAGCCTTTAAGGATAAATAAGTACAGCATACGAATGCAGCCGATTCTGTAATGCTGTTTTGTGGCCATTTTCTCCTGCGCCAAGGACCTGATCAGATATTCCGCAAATCCAATTTTCTCCTTTAGATATTTATTTCAGTTGGTCACTATATAATGGATTCTTGCCAAATACGATTAGACAAATATTATAGTACATTATACAGTGCGTGTCTGTGTGTGCACATCCATGTCTGTGTGAAAAAGAGCTAAAAAATAGTTCAAGTAATAAATAACTAAAACAAATTACAGTAATTTTATAAACTTAAGCTGTGTGCTTGAATCATGAATCATATACACAATAAAAGGTGAACATGGAAATGGCCGAAATATCAGCAATATCATTTTATAGCTTTCTGTATGGATTTATTTAAATTATATTTTATCTTTTAATACGAAGCCTCACTATCCCATACTATCGTTCTTGTCCAATTTTTCTCCTAATATAAAAAAAACCATCAACACACAGTCAAGTACACACATATAGAATGGTGTGTATACACTCTAACCCACATTCAGTAATATTTAACTAGAATATTCTGGATTTTATGTAGTAAATCTACTTTTAAAAAGAAAAGCTGGGCTTTTAAACATGGGTTTAAATGGCACAATTGTTGTAAATTTATTCACACCCATTCCAGTTATAAGGATCAGACCAAGGCAACTAAATGATCTGTAAATATATTTGTGTGTAAATTTATTTCTGTCTGTCTATGTGTAGAAATGTATTTGCATGTGCGCATATAAGAATAGATGATAAAATGTCATACTGAATTATTTTATTTAATAAATGTACAAATATGGCAGAATACGGAATAATGGCGTCATTCCAATAATGCTGCTTTAAACTGAAGAGAGAGAGAGAGAGAGAAAAAGACTTGGGTGAAGAAGGGATAAGGAAGAGAAAGAGCGAGAGAAAGAAAGAGAGAGAAAGAGAATGAGAGATAAAAGAGATAAAGGAGGTGGATGAGAGAGAGACAGAAAAAAAACAGAAAGAGAGAAAACGCAAGAGAGAGAGAGGTGGGTAAAGGAGGTGGATATGAGTGTGAGAGAGAGAGAGAGAAGGAAAGAAGGAAAAGAAAAGAAAAAAGAGAAGGAAAGGAAGAGCGAGAGAGAGAAGGAGAGAGCGAGAGAGAGAGAGAAAAAGAGAGAGAGAGAGAGAGAGAGAAAGAAAAAGAAAAAGAAAGAGGTTAAGGAGGGGGTGGATGAGAAAAAGAAAGAGAAACAGGGGGCGGGCAATACAGTGGGGGAGGGAAGTATAGAAAGACAGGCAAAAGACAGGTAGAGCCTGGTGGGGGTGGGAAACAGAGAACAGAAAAAAAAAGGAAGAGATGTAGATTAGAAACACGGCATCTAATATGAACGGGAGCGAAACTTTGACTATTTCTAATCTAAACACGTCACATGCCAGACAAGAGAATTAGCAACATAGAGCTAAAGTTTGAACGTGAACAATGAGAATGAACAACCCAATAGGTTCATGCAAACACTGTGTCACACACACACTCGCACACGCATCCTTCTACAGACACTATCTCTTTGCTCCTTAATTAGCCCATTCAGACAAAGCATACCTCCAACATGTTCGCCAATTAAGCATGTTCGCATTGCTAATTAGATCGTTAAGGCAGCACATGCTGTGCGATGGCCATCTGCACATGTCACTCACCTACCTAAGCTCCGCCTCCAGCCACCCGCCACCCCTCGATTCACCGGCGACGCGTTTGGGCTGGGGACCAGAGACGGACAGCACTAATTATCAACAAATCAATTAGGACTAATTGCTATCAATTACAAACACATCAATTAAACGGGTTAAATGAAAGCACATTGTCAGGTACTAGCAAGAACAATTAGAGTTTTTAAAATCTTTCAGAATTAAATCAATGTTTCAGGACATCACAGCATTATTCATCAAGTAGGCTAACTGTCTAAAAAAAAAAAAAAAAAGAACTTGTCCTCAATTTTTCAAAAAAACATTCACACGGACACACAAACAGAATCATTCAGTCTTGCTAACGTTGTTATGAGTAGTTTGCATCACTGTATCCGTACCTGCGTGGGTAAACTGAAGCTGTTGGCTGGGCTGCGTTTCTTACTGTTTCCTGCACTGCTATTGGATGCGCTGCCGGCCGAGTTCCGCCTTCTTCTTCTCTTTGCTGTTGGTTTGGCTGCTTCAGCTGTCAGTCAACAAAAGAGAAAAATGGAGGAAAAGAAAATACACAACACCCAAATCTTTACTGTATGAAAACAGTCTCTGCCTACGTTTTCACACTGTCAAAATATCAACAGTGAGTAAAGGAAATCCATTTAAAGGTGTTATACTGTTTGCTAGCATGTTTTAACCAGTTATCTGAGGACTGAGAATACTGACAAGATTCATTTTTCGGTTCTTAGAAACTAATTGTAAACCTAGGCGCAGTTTTATATATTTTAGAGACCCACGTCAAGTAGCAATATTCAGTTATGACTAACAAGTGTAGTCACGTGCATCTAATTAGATCAATAAAAAGTCTAAGGTGAAATCGTATCCTACACCTGTTTACTTCCTCTTGTACACCAAGCCCTAAATCTGCTTCCTGGTATCCTTCATCCTGTATCCTACCCCGGTATTTCTCCTCCTCGTACCCTTCCTTTTTTATTCTTACCGCTGTACCGTACCCCTTGTATCCCCTTTTCTTTCTGGCATTTAGCAGACGCACTTCTCCAAAGTGACTTACATTTTTAACTCATTAATACAATTAAGCAATTAGGGGTTAAGGGCCTTTCTCAGAGACCCAGCAGTGCTGCTCCTGGAAATCTAAGCCACAATCTTCCAGCTGCCTTACCCACTTTGCTACCACTTTCCTTGTACACTAATTCCTGTAGCTCTTCTATGTGTATCCTATCCTGCCCCCCCGCACATCTTTCCTTTTTTATCCTTGCCACTGTATTTTGCCCGTTTCCTGCCTCCTAACTTCCTCCATCTCTAAGCTTCCCTCTATATTCTACCCTATGCATCCTACCCCCTATATCCTACTCTCTATCCTTCCTCCTGTATTCATTCCCATGTATCCGATTCCTGTATCCCACCCTCATATACAGTGCCTTGAAAAAACATTCATACTCCTTGAACTTTTTCACATTTTGCCACCCTACAACATAAACATAAATGTATTTTACTGAGATTTTTATTGGCATGTCTGGGTAAACAAATAGATGGCATCATTGTATGGATTGAAAGGCAAATGGAAAGCTTGGATAGATTATTGACTGGCTGATAGATATGGAGAATGGATAAATATGGAGAATGAATGGATAGATAGGTGGATAGATAAATGAATGGTAAATTGGCAGATTGACATGGAGAACAGACAGACAAATAGATGAAGGGACAGATGGACAAATTGTTTGGGTGAAATCTGTGGATAAATTAATAAGCGATTAAGTGGCAGATGGATATAAAAAAAAAGAATAAGATTGACAGATGGACAAATCAGTTGGATGTAATCTATGGATAGTGATTGGCATGTAGATTTGGAGATAAAATGAATGGATGGACAGAGAGATTGGTGGATAGATGGAGGTTTTGATAAGATAGTTAGATAAATGAATGGACGATTGGATAAATGGATGGAGGAATAGCTACTTACATTTTTTGGAATTTGACTGAAAAACCTCTGTCTTGAAGTTGGGCGATGGTCCGACTGCAATAAAACCATGATTAGTCGGTTAACTTCCTAGAATAATTGTCACAAACACCATATAACCTAAATTTTACTTTAAAAACAACTTTGTCTTTGAATACTGACAGATACACATAAAAACCGGTTCTGCACAGAAAGAACGAGTACATGCTGAGTATTATTTCCTTTTACTTGCCACCAGAATAAAGTAGAGTGAGTGTTTAAAAAGCAGCAAAATATAGCAGGAAAATAATGATCCCACGGTCACAAGGCTCATTAATTAGGCAGGACATGTTATTGCCGAATTCCACAATTCCCCCGACAATCTGTACTCTAAACTTTGAAGTGTTAATCATGACTGTGAAACACGTTTACAGTGAATGAAATCATAAATTGCGTGATCTTATTCACTTTTGTTGGAACTAAGTAAAAAAATGGCTAAAGAAAAGAAACTATGGATCTTTTTAGGTTTTTTTTTTTCTTAATGATAGATAAGCAGGACACAATAACACAAAAAAATAATAAATAAGGCTGTGGGGTGCATGTGATACCCGGTGGGGTTGTGATCCTTTGCCACTGGTGAAAGAGACAGGTCTTCAGGCAGTCTCTGGGACTCAAGCCATATGTTTTGTGCCTCGACATCAGCTCCTGCATTGGCTCAAGAATCATACACAGCTGCACAAACACAAACACACACATCAGTAATTTAATACAGCACTGTATAAAAAAAATAATTCATAAGCATCCGTGTGTGTATGCCTGTGCAATGCATGAGAGATCCTGTGTGTGTGTGTGTGTGTGTACATGGTGTATTTATGTGTGTGTCTTACTCTGAGGTAGTTTAGCGTGAGATTGGTTAGTCCCACTCTGCTGATGTTTTTGGACAGTTGCTCCAGAGCTCCAGGGTCTTGAGCCTTTGCAGGGAAAAGACCACACACACACACACACACACACACACACTTCCTTTATTCTGTTTTCTATTCTTTTACCGATCCGGCCCGATACGTCTTCGGTTCATTAACAGAGAGGTTACTATGGCAACAGCCCAACAGTGCCACTAGAAGGTATCATTGATTGATAAAAATAAAACTAAGAAATTTTAACCCTTACCTTCGGAAGCATTAGCAGCATCAAAATATTATTCTGGTTTAGAGAAAAGCTGCAAAAAAAAAAATCCTTCCATTTTGGAATCTGAGCCATGTTTTCTGAGCCGGTGTATAAACTTGTGAAACTCAGTGCCCCGCAGGCTGCAACATCCAATCAATAAAAAGAGATCACGTCCACTGATACAATGCGTTTGATGGAATTGCACATCACTTGACATTAGATGTTTTAAAATTTTATTTTATTAACCTTACAAGCTGTAGCCACACATATATACATTGTGCACTGACAAATTTTAAAGCTTTTTTTTCCCTTCTCAGACCTACCAGTCATCTGGTTTAAGAAACCAGCTATTTATCAGCCCTTTTTGAGATGAGGCGAGTGTGTTAGAACGGAAAAAAAAAGAACAGGAGGTACAGTGATGTATACAAAAATTATTCATCAGCAATTTGTTAAATTTAAGGAGTTTCTGGGATCATTGTCAAAAAATGAAATTGATCATGTATATAATGAAAATTGGTTACGCTCTTAAAATGTTCTTTGACTGCAAAGTGCGCATTAAAGGAGCTGATTAGAATTGTACATTTACAAACACAAACCTATCCTCACCCGCTGATAATTTATTTAACCCACCGTCCTTAGACAGAAGCAGTCCTCATTAATTGGTTGCTACATTTCCCAATTATCATGAAAAATAAGTTTTTTTTTAAAAAATATCCAAATTTTAAACAGTCTTTGATCGATTGGGAGAACTTAACTTGGAATATATAGGAAAAAGAAGGCTTGTGCAGGCAGCGCTTGATTTTTCTGAACAAAGGGAATGTGACTCTTTTGAACCTTTGACTTAAAGAATATCAGACATGAACACTAAATCATCAATGAAAAGCTGATTCACAAACTAAGAATTAAACAGCAACTGACTCTGTATATAAAAGATTTGCCCCAAAACAGTGGCTCGTTTGATTTACAAGCATGGGAAAAATTTGAATTCACATAAACAGTCATGTCTCTTTATTTTGTGTCTCTGTATCGTGTGATTTTGACTCACATGAACGGCCAGCATGCTGCGAGGGATGAGCTCGTTGTAGTGTGAGATAGTGAAGTGCCACGTCTTGATTCGCATGAGGTCATCGAAGGTGAACACCAAAATCAGACGGCCTTCCGTGCACACCTGAGGAACAGCAAACAGGTAAACGGTAATACAGGGGCTACACGGTGGTTCAGTTCATATATTCAGTTAAATAACATTAGGTAATGCACATGTTTAGTGAAAGAGATGGCCAGGACTTGGACTATGTGGTAAGAAATATATTAAACCATTTAGTAAACTTGAATCTAGTAAAAAATTATTTACAATTTCATACTAAAAGATTACAATAAACCAAATATTAGGTGATCATGCATTTTTAGGTACATTTTACCAATTTGAAACATTCTTTTTAACATTCTATTTGCAGATTTTTTTAATTAAATTGTGAAAAAAAAACCCTAAACAAACAAATTAAACACAGAATATAATAATTATATGTTTAATTTGATGCATCAACTATCAGATAAATTTGACTATACATTATTATTACTTGCCAAGATGTCATTTTTTCAGTGAAAGGAAACCCACTAATGTAGGTCATTATGTAATTTTATTTACACTAACGGTATAAATCTTTTAAATCCCAAACAACTTAAATCAAAAGTTTTGACATTTAAGATATTTTACATGTATATCTAGGGAGGCTGATGCGCTGCAGGGGGACGAGCTGCAGTATTAACAGATTTGCTACAGTGCACTAAGATTTTTGCTTTTTTTTTTTAATGTAAATCAGTTGCAACGTGGTTGTGCTTGGTAATACGCAGGATGTTTATTAACGTTCGTGCAGGAATATGAATAAAAATGTTTTCTTTAGTCTTTTTATATTCGTTTACATATGTTTTAAAAAAAACCCTGCAAATTAACAAGCATTACAGCTGATTTTCACAGTCACGTCCGCAAACCTCCAAAACCGCCAAAACTTTCAATGTGCTGTAGCATGACCTGAGCTTAATCTGATTTTTAAAAAAATGCAGCTTATCCACTGCACTGCATCAGCCACTATAAACACACAAGCGGTATTTCTCCTTTTATGGGGTGCCATTCCTTTTTATACTTGCAGTTCAGCTTGTATAAATATTCACACACAACTTGATAAAATACTTCCTTTCATGATAAAATCTTTCAATCAGAATCCTGAAGTGGATTAAATTTATTGTCAGGACACACCACATATTCTTATTCATCATAGTCAAAGAATAAAAATGATTGCAAAAAAATAGGAGATTGAAGGAGAATGATAGTGTGTGTGTGTGTGTCTGTGTGTGTGTGTAGACACTGAGCAAGAGAGAATGAAAAAAAAGAAAAACTAGCAACATGTCCTTCAGGTTATGTCCACTTTTTAAAATAAATAGTTAACCATTGGACAAATACCAACAACTGAATAAAATCCAAGACATCTTAATGACTCAAAATTTTCTTTGTTGTTCTTATTATCGTTTATGGTGCCGGCACTAAAAATCCAGGGGAAATGATTTACTCATTAAACTGAGAAAAAAAATTCTATTTGGAACTCTGAACCCCAACATTCTGTTGCCGGAGGAACGGTGGGTAACCGAGAGGTTGGCATGGCAACAGGCGGGATGTAATCCCAGCAGACGCACTTTAATCAATGCCTCCACACACACACACACACACACACACACACAGAGTGTTTGGGCTACCTAGCTGAAATCTTTTTTTTTTTTAGAAATCAATATCTAATTTACCAAATGGCAATTTACTAAAGAGCAAAGTTGGATCTTGTTTGCATTAGTATGTAGCAATATATATGATTATTATTAATTACATATGTAAAAAAAAAAAAGCAAGACTATATAACAGGCGAATTCAAGTTTTAATAGTTAACCAACCAGAGTGAGATTTTGAAACTATTTATGTGTAATAAAAACTTATTTTCCAATAAACAGCCTTTATAAACAAATTACACATATGCATCTATAGCATTAAACATGTATATACAGTAAACATATATGGTATTAAGCATATGTATCTATAGTATTAAACATTTATCTATAGTATTAAACGTATATCTTCAGTATTAAACTTATGTATCCATAGTATTAAACATATCTATAGTATTAAACAAATATCTATAGCATTAAACTATAAATTTACTTAATAGGCCAACACAAAGTAGCACATAATTGTAAAATGGAACAAAAATGATACATGGTTTTCAAAATTTTAAGCAAATAAAAATATAAAAAGTGTGGTGTGCATTCGTATCATTCCCCCTGCGTCAACCACATTTGGCTGCAGTTACAGCTGCAAGTCTTTTGGGGTATGTCTCTACCAGCTTTACACATCTAGAGACTTTTTTTTCAATTTTTGCCCATTCTTCTTTGCAAAATAGCTCAAGCTTAGCCAGATTGGCTAGGGAGCACCTGTAAACAGCAATTTTCAAGTCTTGCCACAGATACTCAATGGGATTTAAGTCTGGACTTTCACTGGGTCATTTAAACACATAAATATTCTTTGATTCAAACCATTTTATTATAGCTCTGGCTGTATGTTTAAGGTCATTGTCTTGCTGGAAGGTGAATCTCCTTCCCAGTCTCAAGTCTTTTGCAGCCCTTCAGGTTTTCCTCCAGGATTGCCCTGTATTTAGCTCCATCCATCTTCCCATCAACTCTGATCAGCTTCCCTGTGCCTGCTGAAGAAAAGCATCCCTACAGCATGATGCTGCCACCACCATGTTTCACAGTGGGGATGGTGTGTTCAGGGTTATAAGCAGTGCTACTTTAACGTTACACATTGCGCTTTGCATTTAGGCCAAAGAGTTCAACTCTGGTCTTGTCTGACCAGACCATCTTCTTCCACATGTTTGCTGTGTCCTCTACATGGCTTGTGGCAAACTGCAAACGGGACTTATGTCTTTCTTTCGACAATGGCTTTTATCTTGCTGCTTTTCCACAAATTTGGGTGGATGTGTAGATTCTCCCACCTTAGCTGTGGATTTCTGCACCTTTTCCAGAGCGACCCTGGGCCCTCTTCTTGCTTGGTCTGTCAGTTTAGGTGGACAGCCATGTCTTGGTAGGTTTGCAGTTGTGATATACATTTTCCCATTTCGGATGATGGATTAAACAGTGCTCCTTGATATGTTTAAAGCTTGGGATATTTTTTATAACCTAACACTGCTTAAAACTTCTCCACAACTTCATCCCTGACCTGTCTGGTAAGTTCCTTCATCTTCATGATGCTGTTAGTTCACTAGTGTTCTCTAACAAACCACTGAGGCCTTCACAGAACAGGTGTATTTACACTGAGACTAAATTACACACAGGTGGACTCTATTAATTAATTAGGTGACTTCAATTGATTGCACTGCATTTTATTTAAGGGTATCATAGTACAGGGGGGCTGAATACAAATGCACGCCACGCTTAAAAGTTTGAAAACCGTATATCATTTTCATTCCACTTTACATTCCACTACTTTGTGTTGATCTATTAAATAAAATCTCAATAAAATACATCTATGTTTGTAGTTGTAGGGTGACAAAATGTATAAAAAAAAAATCAAAGCGGTATAAATACTTTTTCAAGGCACTGTATGTATTTATAAATTATACACATTTATACCATTAGACATATATCCATAGTAAAAAGTTTGTATCTAGAGTATTAAACATATGTATCTATAATATTAAATATTTATCTGAAATATTAAGTGTATCTATAGTATGAAACATATTTATCCACATTTATGGCATTTGGCAGACGCTCTTATCCAGAGCAACTTATATTTATTTCATTTATACAGCTAAGCAATTGAGGGGTTAAGAGCCTTGCTCAGTGATCCAGTAGTTGCATCTTAAAAACTCTGGGAATCGAACCCATCTATCTACAGTAGTAAACATAAGTATCTATAGTAGTTTCTGGTTTTTGAGTCAGTGTTAGAGTTCTTGTGCTAAGTAAAGGCTGTTTTATATCGATGTTTTTTTTGTTTTTTTTCCCAGCATTTTTAGTATAAAGCTCCACCATGAACGCTTGCCAAAAGTCTTACCACTTTCAACACGACTGCTTTACAACTGATTAGTAATTGAACTCAGGGGCTGTGGGTGATTCCACAGTTTGGGGCATAGTTTAGCTTCTGTACCTCACAAAAAAATTACACATTTAACTGTTAAAAAACTTAGTGTGATCCTCTAAATCTCAGACAATAAGATCCAGTTTTTAAGGTGTTTCTTCTGTCAGTGGCTGAATGGTGCAATTAAATTACATTTTTAAAGCAAGTCACCATCACTCTTTTCATTAGCATAAGGTAATTACTCAACATCACATCATCACTAACAAAAGTAAAAAGAGAACTAAAATAGTCATTTTCAATATTTTAAATGGATAACTGCCTATAAAGGAGCTGGTAATCGAACCCTGGTCTTTCTGGTATCAGTCCAACACCGGAACCACTAAGCCACCACTTCCCCAGTAGTTCCAGCAGAGTTGTTTGGGAAACATGCTGTTTATGTAAGGTTAGATTTTAGTGCTGTTTTATTATGTACATTTATTTATAATAAGGTTATTAATAAATAAGTAATTAATATGAAGAATTCAACTTAATAATGAATCATGACAATAAAAAAAATGATTAAGCTTTAAATCACAATAGTTTGTAAACAGATGCTAGCCAAACATCTAAAGGGTCTAGAAAGACGTAAATGTTGGCATACAATTTTGTATATTCCTTTTCCATTGTTCAAAAAAAATGTTTTTGTTTTTTTTTAAGTTTGTAGTCAAAATGTCAAAAAGCCATGGGATTAGACTGGATTCATAAAGCACTGACCTGTTAAAACATTTTTCTCAAAAATGCTTTTACAAAAAATATAAAAGTTAAAACAGTGTTTTTACCCTTCACATTCATCCTTTTGACACTTTAATTTACATATTTGTATATTTAGAAATGTTTCAACACTCGGAATTCTATTACACAGGCTAGAGCACCAAATCTGGCGGGGACCCTTACTTGGTCACCAGCTCCATCAACAAGAAAGCCCAGCAGCGTCTCTACTTCCTGTGAAGGCTGAGGAAACTGCTAGTTTATGTATCTGTAGAGAGTGTTGTGTATTTGCGCTGTCTGGAGTGGTGTTTGTATTGTTTATTTGCACTGTTCGCCTTGTAATGTTTGCACCAGGTTGCACACTATGCACTTTTTTGTCGCTAGGACAATTTATTCTCTTGTCCTAAGCTTGGTTTTTTTTTTGTTGTTTAATAATGTAGCTCTGTGTTGTTTTATGGAGCACCATGATCCTAAAGATACATTGTTTCCACCAAGTTTATGGGTGTCCAGTCAGGCCCATTAAGGTCTTCTCTGCTGGCCTAAACACTATCAGAAGCTGAGCCACATATACAAATATAAATTGTAATATTTGTTCCATTAAATTGTATTAATTTATTCCCAACAGTTTATTTTCCTCATTTCATAGTGTTTCTCTTGCTGCACTGCTTCCAGTATGTGTATGTTAGATTTTTTGTCCAATCAGATTTCAGTTTCTCTGTGCTGCCATGTTAATCTAATATGCCTGAAGCTTTCAGAATCAGTAGTGCTGCCCATGGCCATGCCCATAGTGCTTAAACTATATAAGCAAGGGAAGATTACTAATTGGAATCAGATTTTAAAATTGAATCTCCAGAGCCAGCTAGCTGGCGCACAATGACGCCACAATATATATTTTATATATTTTTTATTTATATCTTTAATGTTTTTGTCATGTTATTAGATAAATATTGATTCTGAACTGTACGTGGCACAGTTGCAATTGTATCGTAGACGTTTGGAGTCTAAACAGGGTTTCTATTACTATAATTGATGGTTTCTATAATTGCGACGGTGGTGATAGTGGTGTTATATATGAACATGCATTATGAACAGGCTTATGTGTCGTTTATGTGTGAATTTGGAAAAATATATATGACATATATAAACAGACATTTTTGCAATATTTTAAAAGTATTAGACATTTTTATCTTTCAAACAAAATTTGTGATTTGCATATATTGTCATATCAGATTTGCATACACAATTTTAGTAGTTATTTCAAAACGCCCTCTGAAATCGCATGCCACTTAAGTAGGTACTACATTTAAGTTAGTATGTACTTTTTGATCATTAAAAAAGTTGAGTATGTTTACGGGTAGTATGAATGAATTTTGAATGAAATTTGAAATTGGAGTGTTTTTTTCTTCAAGAATCTAATGCACCGCTTCCGCATATAACAAGTTGTATCTCCTTTGGCCTCATGTGATAGTAAAGTGTACATCGTATAAGTACTTTAAAATCTGGGCAAGAGGAATAGGACATCCAGGAACTTATATTGCATACTATAACTATATTGATCATATAAAAGTTTACAACCTTAATTTTGAATTTCTTACTATTTTATTCTAATTAGTACAAATTTTGTATTTCTATTATTCCATTTTATTTTGAACAGAAAACAGTAACAGAAAAATACTCAAAAGGTGTGTTCACATGGAGCGTCTTATTCTGATTACAATTGGTTCAAAAACCAACAATAGTTCCATGTAAACACCTTTTCACGAACCAATCAAACAAGCAATGTGTTCATTCCTCTTCATTTGGCATCTATATGCCACATAAACATTGAAATGATTTGCCACAAGGTGGTATTCCACACAGCTATCAGGTTTGTACAAAACACTGTGCAGAATTAGGGTAATAAAATCCCTAATCTTTTTTCTTTTGGTGAACTACATTTCTCCACCAATCCGCTAAAAAGTTGACTGTTGTAAAACTCACTTCCACCAGTCTTATTACGGGAAGATATACGAAATAAGTAAGGGGTAGAAAATCGATTCTGTGTACCAAAGCACCGTTTCCAAAAAGTTTAGCATCTTGCACTAGTCTTTTCCTAAAACTTTTTATTTTTCGTATTTCTATGGGGGTTTTTTTCAGTCCCATTGTTCTGGACATACATTTCACTGTGTATCTGCTATATATGGTCTAAATGACAATAAAAGCTACTTGACTTGATATTTACACTGTTACCTGATTGGGAGAAACACACATGCCTACAACTAGCATGATTAATTGATACATTTCCATCCATACAGAATTGAAAAAGCAGGAAATCTGCATGGCTAACTTAATATTCAGTAAACTCATTGTTATTAATAATGTTATTTTTAATTATTATTCTAATATATGTTATTTATTTCACTTCCCCCACATTAGACAACAGAAAAGATCAGTGACCTTCTTTCATATAAAGAAAAAAAGCTAAAGAATTTGTATTCAGAATATTGAGTTTGTTTCCGTCACTGCTAGCGGTCTGACATTATGCGTCTGGCGTCACAGCAAAATTTGCGCTGAAATCCCAGACTTCATCTAAGCAGCTTTACATATTAATGATTACATGTTTTTCTTTGTTATAGAGCCATCAATTTGATCATTTGCCAATTTCTAGCCACCAGCCGGCTCTCCCTCATCATACCACCGGACCAACTGGAGAAGGTGAAAGTGAAGACATGTTTTCTTAGGAGATGTGTGAAATCAATCGAGTGCGTCTTGTTTTTTTTCCATCTTGCTGCTCAAGCAGCGTCACACTCTGGGTGATTTCTGCCCTCTTACGCACATGCAAGCTATATTGATTGGCTACTGCCTCTGTGGTTGACAGTTGGACAAAAAATGCTACAGAAAGAAAGATTTGATAAGTAAAGAAAAGTTGTAATTGGAATCCTAGACAAGTCAGGTCTCAAAGGTGCCATTATCAATTATTGCGAAAATCTTTGTACCACCGATATTGATATTTTAGAATATATAACAATGCCAATTAATTCCATGTTTATGTGAGTGATATGCATAATCGATATCGATTTATTGTTTTACTTCTGTAACTGATCCAACAATAAAAACAGCACTAAACTGGACTAACATTTTAAATTTTATTTAAAACTAAAATAAATTCAATTTATTAAGGATAGAGTGCCCTGTCGTTATGTAAAATAAAAGCTAAAATAGTGTAACTAATGGAAAAACTGTCTAAATAAATCTAAATAAACTAAAGATAATACTTTAAGTAGAGCAGAACTCGTAGTGCGTTATTTGCTGATATCTTAAATAAAGTATATCGATTACAGCCAATTAAGCTCATTTTAATACTAGCGCTGTTGTTGACTTGAAGAATGCAGTATCCGACGCAATTCTGAAAATTTATCGGTGGAGCCGATGTTACAAGACTGATATCAATAATAAAAAAAGGGTTAAATATCATTGGTAAAACTGATTATCGGTTTATCTTTCCTTTTAAAATGTGCTGCTTAAAAAGAAGTCAATCCAGTTAAACTGTAATCAAATAACCCAAATAATAGAATGATCTGTTGGTTCACATTTAACGTCTTTCTCTTAGACGGTGTTAAGATCTAAGTTAATGGCCTGACGTGATAGTAGATTTTACTACCAAATTAAATACATGATGTTAGTTGGAATATTAAATAACCTCAGTGATGCAATGTTTGGTGACTAAACATCATTAGAATTTTAAACAATATATATTTTTAATAAAAAATATGGGTAAGGAATTAAGAAGCTGAAGGTACCTTCTGTTGGTAAAAACAGAAAGAGAAAGAGAGGGAGAGAGAGTGAGAGGGGGAGAGAGAGTTGGGAAGGTGGGGGTGGTGGTGGTGGAGTGAAAAGGGGGAGCTATATTTTCCTTTTTTGTTTTGTGCAGCTCAGCCCTGAATTCACAATGAGGAGGAACACATTACTGCTCACACTGCACGGTGTGTGCAAGTGTGTGTGTGTGTGTGTGAGTGTAAGAGAGGATGAGAGAGTGAAATGACTTTGTGTGAGTCTATGGGAATGTATGAGTGAAAAAGAAATTTGTTCAAACGTATATATAGGTGTGTAATGACGCTAGCTTGGCATGTATAAGTGCAGCGGACGTGTGTGTGTGTGTGTGTGTGTTGTGTGCATGTACCTTTGTGAAGGTAGGCTTGCCGTGTTGTGTTATCATGGTGCACTGGTGGCAGTCTACAGTAATGGTCGAGCTGTTGAACGACTCTTTTGTGTGCTTGAGCTCGAAAAACAGCTCGTACACTCCTCCTTCGTACAGCGTGCTGAAGAAACGGGGGATCAGTGCCCGTCCGATCGCTGCGGGGTAGACATGGAGAGTGAGGGGTTAGGGATGAAGGGATGCCACTTGACAGGTTATCAATAATCAGGCTTAGAGGAGAAATAAAAATAATAAATTTGTAAAAAAATAAATAAAAAAATAAAAAGATGTTTATTTGTTCAGGTTTAGCAAGTCTGCAGTGTCTGGGAATAAGAAATATACAGTCTACGGAATACTGCTGGAGCTTTAAGTCCAACAGCCTGGGCACGCACACACACACACACACACACACACACACAAGCGTGTGCGCTACTTAGAGCGCTGCGGTTGTCAGTCATGCCGGGAGACGCATGTGAAGTCTGAAGCAGCATGTTTATTTAATCACCTCGTACCTGCCAATCACGTCGTGCCCCGTACATTCGGAATGAGGACGGGTAGAAGAAAAATGAAGATCAACACCAACCCCCTCCACCCTCCCCCACATGCACCCCCTCTCACCAGACCCACCCACCCACAGTCCTCTATCCATCCCTACCTCTACCTCTATTCATCTCTCTCTCCCTCACATGTAGTCTCTCTCGCTCCCCATCTCACGCACATCCCTCTTTTTTTTACCGGTTCTACCTTTTCTTTCTCTCGCTTGTCTGTCTTGCTTCCCATTTCACTTAAGTTCTCTCTCTTTTCTTAGTTTCTGACTTCTCCAACCATTCTCTCCCTTTCCTTCTTCCTCTTTTTCTTCCTTTCTTTTTTTCCCTCTGTCTCTCCTCCCTCTTCCATCTCTCTTTAACCTCTGTCTCTTTCTGTCTCTTTCTTTCTGTCTCTCTCTTTCACGCTGCCTCTGTCTCTTTCTGTCACTCTCTCTCTTTGCTTCTTTCTGTCTCTCTCTCTCTGTGGGTTCTTGCTTTCTTTCTTTTTTGTTTTCTTTCATTCTCTCTCTCGCTCTCTCTGTGTCTCTCGCACACTTGCTTTTCTCCTTGTTTCACTTCTTTCTTCGGTCTCTCTCTTTCCCTCTGTCTCGTTTTTTTTACTTTTTCCCCCCCATCTCTCTTTATCTCATATACGTTCACTCTTTTTTCATGTTTCTCGCTATTTTCATTTCTTTTCCTTCCTTTTTCACTTGTTTTCCCTTTCTCGTTTCTGCAAGTTTTATATTTTTTCTCCCCCATCCCACCTGCTTTCCTCTTTTTGGTAATTCTTTATTCTTCCATCATTTTCTCTCACTCTCCTCTCTTTATTTCTTTCTCCCCACATCATTTGGATTGCTCTCTTCCCCCCCCTGCTTATTTCACTTGCTTTCCTTCTTTTTCTGTATCCTGCTTCTTCTTATTATACTATTTTTTCCACACTTGCTTTCCATTCTCTCATTTTAATGTTTCTTCCTGCTCATTTCTCCCTCTCTCTTTTCATTTTCCCCATCAATATTTGTGAATGACACTGTGCCCGAGGGATCATGACGATGATGACAGTGTTAGTAAACATCTCTCAATGTCAACTTTTTTTTTTAAAGTCAACTGATTTGGAATCACAGAGCCGATTAAGCAACATCTCACATTTTACCTCAGGGTTAAGTTTTTAGAGTGAAAGTCACGCTGATAAACAGCGATCAACTCAAGCTGCCTAACATCTGGGGCTGCAAATTTCAGTGAATTTTAGATCTGGAAAATTTTCATAGAAAATAACAGAAACATATGGGAATAAACTGGGAATTTTTGAAGTGGCCGATTAGCCTATATAACTTATAACTATAGAACTTATAGTTAAAAGAACCAGATTTCTTTTACACACAGAATTTAATGACTTCTGCACAAATAATAAAAATAGAACTCAAAAATGTCTATCTCGGTCAGTATTTAAGTAAATTACATAAATATCACCAGTTTTTTTTTAAACTATTGTGTGCTGTGTGTAAGCTAACGTGCAACAAAATTATAGCATTGTAAAGATAAATACAATGACTGAAAATTTCTTACACACAATCCCCCTTAGACACTTAATGGCGGAATGTTTTACACGTGTATTAGTTTGCACTCATGTCAGCTTCTGACCAAAAAATCTTTACGTTTGTTTGTATAAAGAGTTTTATAAATTTCCAACTTGAAAAAATATTTTACAATTCACCAAAACAAACTTTCCAGTTCTTATAAAAAGATTCCTAAAATTTAAAGGAAACGTTCTGCCCTATTGCAACTGTAGTTCTTTCACATCTCGATGGGATCAGGAGCTGCTTTCATGTCTAGCATCCAGACCCACTTCCCATTTCGGTGTGTGTAAAACTCACTGTATGTCTTTGGTCCATCCTCCAGACAGAAGGAGAGCGTTAACGTCGCATCGTCCTCGAAGAACTCGGTGCAAAACGCATCCCACCATAATATATCACAATCCTGTAAAGAACACACACACACACACATACACACACACACACACAAAGAGACCGGTGACCATATGACCCTGGGACGGTATTCACAAAACATTTTTAATGCTAAAAATAGCTACGGTTTCACTACTTCACAAAGCAGTTTACTCCTAAAATTAGCCGCTAAAACTGTAAAACGTTAGGTGTAGTGAAGAATCCAAGTCACAAACTATTCTAAAATGGCTGTTGCTGACAATCTACATCTACATTTACATATACCCTCAGGATGTAACCATTTTAGAAACATCTGGTGATAATGAGATTTTCAAAAGGTATCGCCTTAATCGTGAGAGTATTATGACTGTTGTAGAACTTGTTAGGGACGCAGTCACCTTACCAACAAAATCAGCCATGATGATTCTACTCTTTTAATTAAAAAGCTCTTTATATGCATATCCACATGCACACTTTTAAGAGTATGACAAAAAGCTAAACATCTACTTGTTTAAACAGGGACACTTTAAAATCTATATTTGAATATGGCCACATAGTATTGCGCTCTCAACACTTTTATGACTGACTCTCTGAGAGATACTCCTCCGCTATTAGCGAATCACTGAGTGCGTAGTTAGTAAGCATGCTGACATCATCCGTAGCAGCAAGGTCAACCCCGCCTTTACTCTTAACTTAACACTTCTCTCTATTCCTTGGTAAAAGTTTGTTTTAGCAGCTTTATGAATCGGTTTAAAGAGAACATTTTTACGAAGAGATGTTTTGTGAACACAGGCCTGGAGATCAGCACAGCATCTACACGTCTCTTTTTACATACTAATGCTATCATTCGCACGAAGCCTGGATTAAATCTACACTGACAGTTTATACCGATTTATATAAAGGTCTAAGGATAAACCCGAATTTTGTGGTATGATGTTTTTTCCACACTTATCACAGTGTATCACAAAAGAAAGTGAGATTGATATTTGCCGTTACACACGGTATGGAGAAAAATGTAGAGATACAAAAAAAAAAAGACAGAGAAAACCTCAATCTGTTTCAGCTTCCAGATGTTTCCCTTCCCAACCATTTTAATACCAACAGCAGCAACGCATCACTATAAAGTTTGGCACTATGTTTAGGTTACATACACATATACAACTGCATACACGACATACCCAAAGGTTTGTGGACACCTTGCCAGCACACCCACATAAGTGTAACTTCCTCAGGATGTTGCCACCAAATCTGAAGTGCACAGTTGTCTAGAATGTTTTAATTTTTAAAAGCATTCTATAATTCCTTCACAAGAACTAATGAATTTACTGAATCACTGTTCCAGCATGACAATGTCCCTGTGCACAAAACCCCTGAACTCCATGAAGACATGCTGTGTTCTGATTGGAGTGGAGGAACTCGAGTGTCCTGTACAGAATCCTGATTCTGACTCAACCCCTTTAAACTGAACACCTTTAGGATGAACTGGAACACAGACTGAACCCCAGACCTCCAAACCTCGACATTAGTGTCTGATCTTAATAATACTATTGTAACTGAATGAACACAAATCCACACAGTCACATGACCCAATCTAGTGGAAAACCTGCACAGATGTGTAGAGGTTAATATAGGAGACTAAACAATAGACTAAGATTTGGAATGGGATGTTTAAAAAACAGAGATGGATGTAATGCTCGGGGTCTAATGCTTTCAGTCACATAGTGTATAGATGCCCACCTATCATGAACTCTGATGATTCTTACAGGGTACCTAATTATTACGACCCCCTGTGCTGCTTACAGCAATGTGAAAAACACTTGTGGGTTTATCCAACACTAATAATTAGGCTGTTGGGAGGTTTTTTTCTATAGCACTGCTAAAGAAATAAACAGGATTAAATCAGGGGAACAGAAGTAGAGACGGTCTTTCCTTAAATTTTATACAAGATACAAATGCCACAATTAACTTATTTTAGTTAAACTCGGCTTTTAACAAAAAACTTTAGACAAAACTTTAAACTCAGGAAATACATTTTTTTAAATTTCAGATCTATTCAAAATGAGGTGAAGTCAGAAAGATGGCTGGATAGAAACAACCCCCAACACACATCCCGCCCTCCAACCAAGCCAACCCAACTCCCCCTCCACCCCCACCCCCCGAGGCAATGGGAGAGTTTTAATAATTAAAGTTCAAATTTAGTTTATTTATTTCTACAATTGGGTTTCAATTTAATTCTATCACTACCAAAATATAACAAATTCGGCAGTTTAAAACATAAAAATAATAATATTATTGAGTGAAGTGGTAGCGCAGTGGTTAAGGTGTTGAACCCAGATCTCTTTTAATTAGCAGTCTCATTCCCAGTATCACCAATCGGTCGTATAAAAAAAAAATTTATGTAAATCATGCTGAATAAGAATGTCTGTCAAATACTGTAAATGTAAATATTTATCTCTAATAAGCGGTCAAACTTACTGCGACATTAAAATAAATTCTTTTTGGTAGCATTTTAACATTAAGCATTGTCTTTGTGCATCTTAACAGAAATATAACAATTCTTAAGTAAAATTTTATTTATTTATTTTTTTTTTATGAAAAGTCAAAAAACCCTTCAATATAAACTTTAAACATGCTGCTGTTTCTAAGAGAATAGCTGAGTTTAGCTAAAGACCTAAATCATAATTTCTGATCATTTAAACCATGTGTGTTTGTGTGTCAATACTATATTTACATTATTTGTATTACTTTACTGTATGCAATTCCACTCTATTCCAAAAAAAAGCCCCTTTATTCCCTTACTGCAGTTTGCCTATATTAATTTTATTATCACCGTTTTGGTGTAACTTTATTCGATCTTTTTTTTTACAGTTAAATCTTTTTTTTTCCTGTTTATTTTTATAAGCACAGACAGTCATAAAAAAAGTTCTTCCGTGTATAAGTATGTAGGTATGTACCTGACAAAAAAAAAATAAAAAATTGAAATGAGAAATTGAATTGGTGATAGAAAAAAATATCTCCCACGGAAAAGCCACTGAAAAAAATATGAATCATTGATGTTTCTTGGTGCTTTATTTTGCTTATTGCTGGGGGGCATTTTAGACCTGAATCTCCAACCTGCCTGCCGGTTTCTTACAGGAGGTTCAAACTCGGCCAAAGGCAAAGCTTTTTAACGAAATGTGAGCTGAGCAAACTTATTAATAAAGTTTTGTTACACTGACCGTCTCATTGTATGTATTTAAACCCTACTGTAAACCTGTAGCTTCTTATTCACTCATTTAAGAACAGAATGCTGTAATGCGTGTCAGACTAGACCGGCAGCATTGTTTCCAAAGCGTTAATTATTCTAGTATTAATCATTTTAAAACTTTGTCCTAAAACAACCGCTTAACAACTATAACTATAGATATCTGGTTGTGTTATTTTTCTATATAAACAGATATTTATTTCCATGCTAATAATTATGCACAGCTTTGTAACATGGTTTATATTTTTTTATTTGAAACTTTAATAATTAAATTAATTCAAATAAATATGAATGGTTGTCATTTTCTTAATCGAGTTTTTTTGGTTCACTGCAGTGAAAATTGAACTCTTGTTGTGTTAAAAACACTATACAGATAAAAATAAATCAAAACATGGATGGCTGAATTAAATCCAATTTAGAATGAACTTTTAACGTACCTGAATTAACAGTAAAAGAGAAATTAGCATCCGTGGTGCTAAAAAAATAAACAATACTCAGCAAACACCTAAAGTTAATATACACTAGGTGAAGTACGGAAATAAAGCGATAGTGTCGTGTTTAGTTATGCATGCATTGTTACGGGAGGCGGTGTGGGTAAAGAACCTCAGGTACGGAAGCAGGTCTTAATAAACACCTGGAACAAAAGTAGTGATAAAACAATGTGAGTTTAGTGTTTATTTAACACCAGGTTTAAATACTTACTAGATACTTACAATTTTGAACTAACAAGAACAGCATATAGTGAATTCTATTTTAAAAAATTGTATAAGGGAGGAAAAAAAACCCTGTGCTGCAGAAAATAATTACATACACTAATAAATTGCTAATAAATTTCCAATCATAAACTATTGAATGACCTCCTGCACCACCAGGCTTACGTTTATGCTCATAAAACAAACTCATTGCACATTCACAAGCATTTGCCAGACGCCCTTAACCAAAGCGACCTACATTTATCTCTTTTATACAACTGGGTTTTAAGGGTCGTTCTCAGGGGCCCAGAAGTGGCAGCTTGGTTGTGCTGGGAATCGAACCCTGATCTTCCAATTATGATTCAGATGAATAAACGTTCCCTCTGAATTAAACTGTCATCTGATTTGCTGCCATGCTGAATTTCAGTGTTAAATCAGTACAGATTCTAACATGTTTTTAAAGAAATCAGTAAACATCATGCAGTTTTAAATGCACTGGTGGTGTTGCAGTGCTGCGTTAATGGTGATGCTCGTCTAAATAAACACTGTCTAAACTCCTACAACGCCACAGTGCAGCCGTGCAGATGTTAAATGAACGTCCGCACGGTGTGAAGTGAACAATTCCAGAGGCGCAGATGAACTGATACGGTGTGAACTGAACACACAGGGCGGAAGGATTAACACCTGTGGTGCTGCTTTAACTTGGTCTAATTAGCCGCTCTGGAACTGCTGCATTCTTTTAATGTTTCAGATTAACGTTCAAGAAACCTTCCTACAACTTTTCGCAAGTTGGTCACACGTTCGAGAAAAAAACCCGTTCTCATAACGTCATATACAGTTAAGATATATTTTTGTAATGTTGACAAACAACATCCTTAGAACAATGTTTTTTTTCATGACGTTATTCGTACTTATATATTAAAGCTATAAAATAACCTTAAAATAACGCTCTATTAACGTTAAACCAGCTGGACATTTCAATAGTTTTAGACCGTTTCAAAGCAAACGTCCTAAACAGAACGTTTGAAAAACGTTTTTTACAACGTAAATTTGATAGTTTGGTTAACACACACACACACACACACACACACACACAGTTCAGTATCCTGGTTCTGTGCATGCGCTCACCTCGCTCCGGCTCTGGAGCCGCTTGTTGAGCTCGTGGATGCGGTATTGCGGCTGCGCGGCACTGGGCGCGTGCCTCCGGTAGAACGGGCCGAACGGCGAGGAGTAAAAGGGGTCGCGCGGCGCGCCGCTCATCGTCCCGGATGCCGAGTCCGCGCGCGGGCCGCCGCCTCCATACACGCCGCACGTGGGATCACGGCGCTCAGTAAACACATACACCACACACACTTCACATGCAGCAACCAACGCGCAACCATCCAATCAGCGGCGCCGCTGTAAGAGAAGGCGGGACAGAGAGAATAAAGGGGAGTGGGGGGTCGGGTCCACTTTTTAATTTGTATTTACTAAAAAAAAATTTTTTTTTTAGAAATTTTGAAAAAGTTGTCCAATAGCTGTAAGTTTTAATTGCATAACAAGTGCGCGCGCGTTGAATTCGCCATCTTTTCTTATGTTGTACGCGTGTTAATGGAGTTACACACAGCTCAATGCGCTCAAATCATCACCGCGAGTTACCACGCGACATTAACTAAAAAACAACAAGTTACAATTATTACATAAGTGAATCATAAAAACATGGAAGTGTGTGGTGTGCTTCAACCGGGTGTGTGTGTGCGCGCGCGGTGGAGTATGCGTCACCGTTTTCTGTATTTTTCCATTTCTTATTCTTCAGAGTTTCTCAGCCACGCGCGCGCACACACACACGCTTCTAATTTACAGATGCATTAAACATTTTATTTCTTTATAACAGATATTAGTAAATCTTTTAAACACACACACACACACTCTTGTAAGTAATTTTATTGATTGTATTAATGCAGCTCAAAAAATTGCACAGCCGCACTGTGAGGATGAGTAACTAAAACTCAATCCGGGTCTCTAATTTACTCCTGGAATAAAAACTGTAATAAAGAAAAGCTGAATTTCATCAGAGGGACAAGACACATCGTCCCCACAAGGTCGAAACTGTTCCATATTCCAATCACATGGAAAGAAGCACACAACACACACAGCACACACACACACACACAACAGTGAAAGGGGGGGGGGGCTGAAAGAGAGAGACAGACTGAGAGAAAGAGAAAGAGAGAGGGAAAGAGACTATATGATTGATATATAAAAGAGAGACTGAAAGAAAGAGAGACAGAGACTAGGAGAAAGAAAGAGAGAGACTTTTTTTTTTTACTTTTTACATTCCTTTATTTAACCAAATTACTTTATACATATAAGCATTGAGAGAGAGAGACTATATGAGGGATATATAAAAGAGAGACTGAAAGAGAGAGACAGAGACTATGAGAGAGAGAGAGAGAGAGAGAGAGAGAGATGGTGAGAGAGACTATATGAGGCATATATAACAGAGAGATTATAAGAGAGAGAAAGAGAGAAAGAGAGAGAGAGAGAGAGGGAGAGATTAAAAGAGAGAGACAAAAGAAAAAGAGAAAAAAACTGAAAGATAAACTGAAAGATAAAGACTATAAGAGAGAGAGACTATAAGAGAGAGAGGGGGGCTAAAAGAGTGAGACAGAGACTTTATGAGAGATGGGGGCTGAAAGAGTGAGACAGAAACTATGTGAGAGACAGAGAGAGAGAGAGAGAGAAAGAAAGAAAGAAAGATTGAAAGAGAAACAGAGAAAAAAGGTTAGAGGTCAGTGTGTGTTTTTAGCCTATAGTATTTTTAAATGCTTTTTCACTTTATTTTTGAAGTTTTTGCTTGCTTGTTCTAGAGAGAGAGAGAGACAGAGAGAGAGAGACAGAGAGAAAGTTAGAGACAGTAAAAAAGAAAAGATAAAGAGATAGAGAGAGAGAGAGAGAGAGAGAAACAGAGAGAGACAGAGAGAAAGTGAGGGAAAGAGAGAGAAAGAAAGAAAGAAAGAGAGAAAAGGGGAGAGAGAGGATGGGGGTGGAGAGACAGAGACAAAAGAGAGAGAGAGAAAGAGAGAGAGAGGAAGAGAGAAAGTACATCTGGATTATATTACTCTTGTTCGGGGGGAACCGGGGCCCCAAGAATTCTCTTTTTCTTTCTACTTTCTGTTTTTTTTTCTTTCTTTTTTTCCCCCATTCCTAAGAACAAGAAACTCCCTCTTGTTAGAAAACAAAACTGGAAGTCAGTTGCATGCACACCAACACACACACACACACACACACACACACCCACTCCTTTCTCACTGGTTCCTTCAGTTTGCTTAATTAACCACCTATTATAATGAATTGCTATTATAAGGTAAGAGTGGGGAGGAAATTTTATCGGTTGTGTATGGTTCTGGCTGTTTTTTGGTCATCATACAGACACAACACACAGACACAACAGACACACACAGACACACACACACACACCACACACACACACACACACACACATATATATATATATATATAATATATATGTATGTGTGTATGTGTATTGTGTGTGTATGATGACCAAAAAACATATATATATATAATCTTTTGCTTCTTTACTCTCAAGCATTTCATACCGCCTCACACACACAAATGTACGCATACACACACACACCCCTCCCCCTCTAGGTCAGTTAATAAGAGTGGTTGCTGGGCTCTTGTGAGTGAGTGGAGTGTCTCAGGGGAAAATAAGAAGAAGGGGGGGTGCAAGAGGAGTGGAATTTTACCCATTCTACCCCTGTATGAATGAAGAGAGAAAAGGAGCGAGAAAACGAGGGATTTGAAATGCAGGGAGTGCGAGCAAGGGAATTTCAGTCTCTGTAGGTGTCATCGTTGCTCCCTGAGTCCAAGGTGGTGTGATCAAAGGTGGCCACACGGTGTCACTCTCTCTGACGGTGCCTAGCTTCTCTATACTTAATTGGCTCGGTTCAGAAGCAGAATTGGCTCCGGCTCGGTCGTATGGGTTCGACGTGTAACAAGTAGGGATATGTGTTGAAATGGCAGGATTTCTGCGCCAAAAAGCAATTAGTATAAATCGGAACCCTGCTTTTGGTGAATCCATCAAAACAACATCACGTCTAATTGAATTAGAATAAAACGATGTTTTAATGGGTGGCTGTACTTAGTTTAAGCTCAAGGAATGTAGCTCACTTTGTGGAATAAACCACACACACACACGTTTTGTGCTAACAGCCTTGTGAGGACCTACCATTTCTGTAACTACTGTATTCTTATATGCGGCTAATTAATGCAATGTCTACACCTAAAATCAAACCCTAATCTTTAACATTAGTAAACCAAAATAAAACATTTTAACTTTTTTAGGTTTTTAGTTGTTTCTCACAAAAACAATCAGCAATCCATGTCCCCATAAGATAAAAAATATATCAGCTATTTAGATCTTTGTGGGGACGTTTGATTGCCTCCAAGCTCTCTCTCTCTTTCTCTCGCGCTTTTTCTTTTTCACACACACATACACCAAGCACACACACACACAGAGGATTTGAACTGGAAAGAAAAAAGAGGAGGGAGCGGGGGAGATGGAGGGGGGTTGCTCTCTCTACATGGATTTTATTGTTGAATTCGTGCCTTGATTAAATATTAACACGATTTCATATTCGCTAAAAATACTGTATGGAGCATGTAAAAATATTTTCATATACAAACATCTGCCCATATCCATCCATAATCATACCCATAATTCAAAAACATTAAAGAAATTATTCATTTTTAGATAAAAGTAAAAAGATGAAACTAAAAAAAGTGGGATTTGTTAGTGATTTCAATAAAAAAATTATTTGAACAAGCACCACTTATTAGCACCACTAAATACAAAAATCATGAAAAATATTTTTCCAAAATGACAACAGCGGGGAAATTATTGAAACAGGCATTTATGGCTACCTTGTGGTTGGTGCTCACCTGACTAAATCAAGCACTTGTTTTATTAGTGAAAACATCACTTTGTTAAGTGACCCTGTTATGATTAAGATTAGTGGTTACTCTAATTCTTTTTTAGAAAAGTAGCATTAGATACTGCTGTGGGATACTTTAGTATGCATCACTGGGGGGTAAACCGATATTGACTTATGACATTTTGACTACTGATTGGTTTTCCGAAATATAACCCCATCATAGGTCGAGGCATTGTCTGCATAGTTTACAGTGTGTTCCAGCCCTGTTGTTTCAATTAAAGAACATTTCTAGATTGTCGGCTACTTTCAATGCACAAGGTTGTATGATCAATGCATTAATGCAGCACTGTAGTTAACAATACAGTAAAGTGCACTACTAGCTTAATTATATTTATATGCAATGACAAGAGTCTAGGCAAGCAGTCGATATATGAGATGATCAGAAGGCTCATCAAAGGCTTAGTCAGTATTTCCCCTAATGCATAGCCTTAGTAATAGCCCTGCTTGGGCTATGAAACTCTGAATAATAACCTGACTGAGGCCGGTGAGGCTTTCAACCAACACAGCTGCTTGTGTCATATCTCTCAGTGTCTATATATTACTGAATGCTTCCCAATTCTTCAACAATTCATATGTTTTTTCATATTTTTTTTACATTTACATTTACAGCATTTGGCAGACGCCCTTATCCAGAACGACTTTTGTCGTGACATTTATCTCTTTTATACAACTAAGAAATTGGGGGTTAAGGGCCTTGCTAAGGGGCCCAACAGTTGTAGCTTGGTGGAGCTGGGAATCCAACCCACAATCTTCTGGTTGGTAGTCCAACACCTTAACCATAAACCACCAGTTTCCCACCACTTCCACATGAGCCACCACTTTTTTTTAGAAGCAGTTAGTTGGTTGGTCCTGATTTGCCATCTGAAAAGATGTTCAACTACGTTAAAAATCTAAAATGTCATTTTAATGCCTGAATGATGAAAACCATTTGTGTTAAGAGTAAGGTCTCTGGACAGACCTGGTCTAAATAAAAAAGGCTCTTGGACAGTCTCACATTTACATTTTCTGGCATTTGGAAGACAACATTATCCAGAGAAAATTACATTCATTAAATTATCCAACTGAGCAGTTAGGGTTAAGTGCATTGCCAAGGGGCCCAGCAGTGGCAGCATGGTGGTGCTGGGAATTTAAACCATGATCAGCAGGTTGGACTTTACCACTGAGCCACCACCTACCCAATAGAGGAAATAGCAGTTTAGTGGTTAATGTGTTGGACTGTTTATCAGAAGACAGTGAGTTCAATTGTCTTGGGATGAGACAGAGACAAGGTTCTATTTGTCTTAACCTAACAACAATGATATGAATAGAACAATTGAGGAATCTCTGGAAATCTTTTAGTGGGGTGGATTTGATAAGGGGCCAAAATTTTTTATGGGTTGCTTCCATGTAAAAAGAAACTAATGCATTCATTCATATATCTTTAATACATCTTTTATTTTAAAAAGGCAGTTCTGATTATGGTTGTAGTTTCACATCTTTTCTCATGCCCATCCTACAGTTTTCATTCTACCTTCCAAAGAATACTGTGCTAGGTTATTACACTAAATTACGTCTTTCTGGCTCAAACGGTTAAGGTGCTGACTTGCTGATCTAAAGACCAGAAACACCTGGGTTCAAGCCCCACCACCAGCAAGCCAATCATTGTTGGGTCCTTGAGCAAGACTACTGCCACCATAACAAAATGCTTAATTGTATAAACGAGCCATTGTATGTCTCCCAGGCCAGATCAGATCACAAGTTTTTTAAAAAAATGGACACTATTCTCTACCATGTGCTAAAAAAACTGATGATTAGACCATCTATTAAGCTAATGATGGTGCACACATATAAACAAATATTAATCATGTCTATAGCTCATAGTCTCAGCAGAGGCCTAGTTAATCATTGACAATCCAGATCCAAGGCCAGGAAGCAGACAAACCGACTGCAATCTGCAGTAAGTCTTCTCCCAGGGTTTACAATATTAAAGCTGTGTCTCTGAACTAAACAAAAAAAATAAGAAAGTTATTTTAAATGACCCGATTATCATAAAATTAGATAACAGTAAATGCGCCACCAGAACCATCTAATACCTATGACTATTAAATATTTGATCTCTTTCATCTAACACAATATGTTTAGCTAAAAAATGTCATCAAGTACAAGACCCCAGAACACTTTTTAAATGTTCAGATTTTATTTAATACCTAATTGTTTTTGTCTTGACAATGCATAAATTGTTGGAAATTTTAATATTCCTTTCGATTTCAGCAGACCCTCTGAGAAAAAGGAGTGCTTTTTCTTGCTGATCCCACTCCTAATGCAGGTCACACTTTCAATCTCATCCCAACATTCAGATTGGATATAGAAAATATAGTCACTTTTTTCATAGTCTGAAGCTAGCTCAGACCATTATTTTGTGTCTTAGGCACTCTGCCACTTTACCATTAAACAGACGTACATTTACATCCAGTGTTGCAGAAAAACAGTCTATCTGAGTCATCAACCATTGCTGGATCACTATCTGGAGTCTGTAGAAACTGATCAGGAGACTGTCTACTTAGACTTATCGTTTTGTTGCACCCTAGGTAATGTAGTGCCAACACCAAAAATATTTAGAGAGAGAGAATTATGATGATCACATATGCATGTTAAAAACAATGCGCTGGATTTTCTTAAAATCAAAAATTGGACAAAACTACTGGACTGCTTGGAGACTATAGTGGTGACTTCAGGATGTTGCTGCTATGCGTGAGTTTCCACTATTAAACATTTGATTGCTCTTGCAGAGTGAAATTAGTTTTAAACCTGTAACTAGCCTAAAAACTACATGTTCCTGGTCACAATTTTGCTTAAAAATATACAGGATATTATTTATAATGACACTCTCCAGTTTCACCCAGATAAGGATTGTCCCCTTTTATCATCTCAGAGAATATTTCTCCTGAAATCATCTCAGGGATTTTTTCCTTGCCACCTTTGCCTCAGGCTTTCTCATTGGGGATAAATGCAAATCCATATTTAAACTGTGTCATTTCAATTCTAAATTTTGACATTTCTGTAAAACTGTAAAGAAATGGACAATGTCTATTGCTAAAACTATTTACAAATAAAAGAGTATTGAATTAATTACTAGTCTTGGTTTGGGGACCATATTTAATTGTTGGTTAAGTAATAAAAGTAAATAACCTCTAAAATTTCTGAAAAGTTAAAAATAATGTGAGATGACAATGTTATCTTTTACTTTGCAGGACACTGGACCTTCAGGACTGAATCTGGTGACCACCGTCTTAGACAAATGTTTCACATTCAGGAAACACTAACTTTACAAATAAATATAAACCATAAGTGTTTAAGAATTTCTTTCCTCTGTGCAAATGGCGAAATGATTTGTTGGAGATTATATCCTGTGGATGACCTCTGAGCTACTTTCTGTAGGATTTGAATTTTGCGGTTTGACGTTTTTAGAATTGAATCTGCCGTGCTGATTGTGTCATCGGGTTAGGCGCTCCTGTCAGTTCTTGGTTTGGAGTCATAGTCGGCGTAAAAGTCATCACACTGCAGGTAAGTGTCTCAAATCTTCTGACACCGCAAAAAGTTTATCAGAGTAAAAATATTGATCACAACAGCCATTAATGATCAGACTAGCAATCAAAGAAAGCAGATTTTAGCATAGGTTTAAAGGAATATTGTGGCCAATATTGCACAATATAAGCTTAGATTAACTGCCAAAGAGTTCCTATATGAAAATAATAACAAGCTGATGATTCTTGGAGAAAAAGCCAGTTGAACAAAATTAGAGCACACTTTCTTATCTTTAAGTACACTGGATAACAGGAACCCTCTTGGTCCTACAAGTTCCCTGGCTCCAACTTTCTCCCATTTTTAAGAACTGGGCTGAAGGTGTCAGTATTCAAAAACATGAAACCAGCAAGACTGAAAAGAATAACCACATTATACATTTAGACTTGGATGACACTCTTCCCATTCTTAAGGTTGGTTTATACCTCTACCTTGAAGCACATTTCACAGCTATACTGTGACACAGAAAAGCTGATTATGGGTGGAGGTGTCATGCAGAGATGCACACACAGACCGAAGGCAGTTTGTGTGTATCTTTGGTGCGATCACTCAACATTCTTTAATTGGATTCTGACCAATGGAGAATATACTTTAAAATTTAACTGTCATGGTGGTGTTTGGGCTAAAATTACTTCATTATTTGTTTGTATGATAAACTGAATAGACTTTTAATAATACATTTCAATTATACTCAATTTTATAAAAGTTTATTTACTTCATAATTTAAAAAGTTAAAACTGCTGCTCATGTGGTAAAAATGTATTTTTTCAGTATTTGTATATTTGTATAATCGAATAATATACTTCTTATTAAAACATACTTCAGGGTCAGAAACATACATTTCCAACCATAGAAATTTAATCAGTTTATAATATGAACAGATTTTATTTAGACATTTATCGACACATAAACAAAATTTACCGCGTCAACACATAGTGCTATTGCGCTACAGTTAAATTCCAGCTTGTGGACTTTTCCCAACCCATCCCCCCCTTTTCTCTCTCTCTCTCTCTCGCTCTTTCTTTTTTCTTACTGCTTAATAAAAGAAAAATCTCCCCAGCAAAACACTTAAAATATATATTTTTTTTTAAAAGTTTACAAACGAAATGGCTAAAAATATATTTGTAGAAAACATATTTATGCGAATATATTTGGAAACATTTAAATAAATATTTTTTTTTCATTTTTTTTGTTTGTTACAAAACATATTTTAAAACGTATTTAAAAACAGATTTTTTTTATCGTGTTGGTGCAGCCTTTTATAAACCCGCATATCAACAATAAAGGAGAAGATTTCTGCTGCTGGAATCAGAAAGCGTGGGCACAAAACAAAGGCTTAAATATATTGTCTCTCATGTAAGTGATGCAATCAGTTGTATATTGGAGAAACTAAAAGTAGACTGCCTGATTGTCAAGTGCCTTCATGCCACATGAAAACAGGATTTCAACTTTACTTAGCCGTAACTTTAAAGATTTATATTGCTAGTTCTTATAAAAGTAATAAAATAAGGAAACATGGGCAGTGATGGATTAATTGCATAAGACTCTGGGTTGTTGCTTGGAATATCCAGGTTTAAATTGCTACAGTTGCTCTGTAGGTGCCCTTCCATGATCATTACTGCACTCTGTAATGCCAACTTCCAATCTAGAATATCTAAAGCTAGAATTCCACTGTACTGTAATGTAATATGTTGCATTAGTATCATTGATTATATAACTTTAGATTTCGTATAACCTAAAATTGCCCCTTAGTTTACAGATGTTGCACTGACCTTGGACATTACCAATTACAAGACCAGGAAGACCCGGGTTCAAGCCCCACTGCCGCCAGTCTGCCACTGTTGGATCCTTAAGCAAAACCCTTAACCCTTTCTGCTCCAGAGAGACGTGACAAATAAAGACATGTACATTACATTACCAGGAATTAGCTGATATTTAGGTGATAAACACCACCCTAATGTTTAAGAGAGATACACTAAAAGAATACAAGCTGTGTAAGTATTTACGCTGCAATAATATATATTCCGCTTATAGACCGGTAGTTACTTGTGTGTTTCTGTTATTTTGTGACTGCTGAGAATCACTAAATAAATCTGGCTTATAATCGGATTCATTATCCTTTCTTTTAAAGTATTTCTGTTGCAGTTTTTATATGTTTCCATGCCATTTTTTCAACTTACTAGAATACTGAATATATACAGTAACGAGAGAAAGACAGAGAGAAAGAGTGAAAAAAGTACATGTAACAGTGAAACCCTTCCACCATCCACCTTTTTTTAGATGTGATGTTGCCATGGCAACTTCAACTCCATGGCCTCGTTCTTTCAGCTCTGAAATTATGGGCTGCCCTGCCTGATAACACTGATAGGAAGACAGGGAGAAAAGGAAAGAATGAGAGAAAGAGAGAGAGAGAGAGAGAGAGAGAAATAGAAAGAGAGAGAGAGTTTTCTTTTCTTTATTTCAGTTTACCAGTTTGATTTGTTTTTATGAATCTACTCGTGTGTGAATAACAATGTAAAACCAGTGTATCATAACCATCATTTATAAAGTAATAATGGCAATACAGCCAGATTCGCAAACACCAAATAGGTTTTGTTTAACCAAGAGGTTTCATTATTTTGATATTGAATGGGAGCTGGAATTATTACACACCACATTCAATAGCTTTAGTTGCAGCTTTGATTGTAATGCAGCTTTCGAAAAAAAAAAATATTTCCATGTTTCCTGTAAAATCTCCAAACATGTTGCACCACCCTTCATGTAGACTTAAAAAACCAACAAAAAAATATTGAAGGTCATTAATTTTTTATTTGAAGGCAAAAAAGGCATCTAGCACAAACACATCTTTGTATGACAGTATTTAATTTAATTTATTTAATTAAACAGAATCTGCAGTTATATCACATCTATTGTGGTGCACCCAGACTGCAGTGCAGAGAAGGGTTTAATATTGAACCTGTTGTTTAAAGCCTTCTGTCTGCTGTTCCTGTCCCTGTGTCTCACATTTTTTAAGGTATGGCCATGCAAGTTATAGATTTGCCTTTAAGGTAGAACTACAAATCTGCCTGTCCTACATAAGTTATACTTAGACAATGGGTCTGTTTTAAAACCTGCTTAAGTTTCTGTAATGCTCATTTAGTTTCACTGTTGGGAGGCTTCCTAAGACACTGATTACTAATCATACAGATGCCATATTACTCCAAGTTATATATTTTATTATATTACTCACATTATAAGTAATTTTAGATTTGTTCAAGGCCCCTATAAAAAATATCCCTGCCGCACCCATTTCATACTGTTACTCCTAAAAACAGAACTCTAGGGGCATCCAAACTGTGTGGGCCCTTGGAATCATCCTAAATATCCCACCCCACCCCTCTTTGCGGCACCGCTGATTATATTACTTCACACCAATAGTAGTAAGTAAGAGTCAAAAAAGACGAAAGTGCTAACAAATTAAACTTAGGCTTCCAGCCTGGATCATCCAGCAAAAGAGATTAATCATCTAATGGAGATAAACAGAGCTTTTTTAAAGTCCTCTAAAGGAGATATTTTGATATTAATGCTACATGAGACTGGCAACATGGTCGTGTAACAAAATATGAACGTAGAGATGCTCTTTTCTTTTGGAGCTGTGCGAGACAGTGATGCAGTAACACTTACTGTGTTTAGTAACAGATGTGGGTATCTTATGTGCAGGAGAAACAGTAGCTAGGTGGTTAAAAGAAGTTGGACTGCTGGCCAAAAATTTTGGATTAATTCATCTATTAAAACTCAAGAGAAACTGAAACCAAATGGGTAGCGCAATAATATTTTTTGCATACAAAATAAAATAAGGATATACATTCAGACAAAGCCTACAACATGCTCCTGTTGCAACGTTTTAACCCCTTGCGAGTCTGCAGATATTGCATAAATGCGTTCACAACACAAACACTAAAAATACCTGATTGCTTTGCACAAATGTTTATAGATTTGAGGGGGCTTCTATGTAAAGTTACCACATTCTTTGCACTATTACCCCGAGGTTAGTTGCACGTGGGGAAGTCACAAGCCAGCAGGTGCCATTAGCACCTTTGGGCCATATGAAATAATAGGCCCCCTAACACACTTATTCCACACTGTTACTACTAATATAAACAAATTCCCCCCAAAAGTGTGTGTATGTATTAGAAATCCCGCCCTTAGTGGCACCCCGGCAGACATTTAATTTCCATATGTTGTACATGCAACCCTGCTGTGTTCTGCTTGCTATTGTCTATTTTTATCATTGCATTCTGTTTATTTCCTGAAGTAAAATGACAACAGTACAGCATTTGACAACCGTACAACATTTGATTTTGCTTTACACTACGTTTTCATCTAGCCAACCTACCCCATAACCCACATATGTATGATATAAGGGATGGTGTTTGGATACCTGGACTGTTCTTTTCATTGTAACCGGAGAATGATCTGGATGTAGTGCAATTAATAATTAACCTAGTCCACTATAAAGTCATTTATCAGTTTTAAAGCTGTATACTGTAAAGCAAAGATCCTCTCTGCCGGTTTTGGTCAGATTTGAGATGGTTTGGTTGATTAAAAAAAATGGTAACAAATCAATGACAGATATTAGCTTCCAGGATGTAAAGGTGTACATTTTTCAATTTGTCTACAAGCACTACAAGGCTGTGGGGCTTGTTACAGGTCAAAAGGAAGCATTGTAACTCAAAAAAATCAATGGCAACTTGGTTAAGGGCTCTTAGTTATTTAATATTAAGCAGACACCCTTATCCAGAGTCACTTACATTTATCTTCTTTATACAACTGAGCAATTGGAGGTAAACGGTCTTGCTTAGGGGCCCAGCACTGGCAGATTGGTGTTGCTGGGAATCAAACCCCAATTTTCCAATTAACACCTTAACCACTGGGCTACCACTTCGCCACATGCCGCACAGCTCCAGAATATACATTCTTTGTGTAACATGGTGAAGACTTAAGTGTTTTCCGCATCTGTGGCATTAAAGAAGTCGAATGCCAGAGGCACAAGAGAACAGGATGCACAAGAACAGCTTGACCAAACATTTGAAACTTTAGGTTGACCATAAGCAGACTGTTTACTGTCAGGAACCCCATTGCTTCTTATCCTACTTAGTTATCGTAAGTTAATACTAGTGATTTCCATAAATAACACTTATGCCAAAAATGGAAGACTTGATGTACTGGTCTGGGGTGGAGCTGAAATATTATGTCATAAAAAATAAAGCCATGTTTCTGGCACGTTTCCTTTCCTGCACTGGGTGCCAAGCAGCCAAGCAAGAAAAGAAGCACCCAGAGCACCCAAACATGCAATGATTATAGAAAAAGTATTAGTACAGGGATCCCTATATGTATTAGACCTATATGTTTTCTAGGGTAAAGCCAACAAATCTACACAATATTACAGACGACATGCTGAAATATGTCCTAATATTTTGAACGGATAACGGATTAGGAGTTTTGTTGTCCATGTGCCACAGAAGTCACTTTACTGGTAGGGCAGCTTCATTCTGCCATACATACTGTTTCTCTGCTAAACCAGTTCAATTGAGATCCTAAAAACCATTACAGAGACATTGATTCTTGCTCAGTATCTGTATTTATAAAAAATAGTATATAATATAGTATATATAGTATAATAACTATATGTTGCAATAAAATACATTTGCAATGCTGTAAAAAAATTGCTGAAATACTACAGAAAGAAATTTGGTGGTGCCTTTATTTTTTCCATCATGCCACTTCTGCGACAACGGCTGTATGTGTCAGCAACAGCTACTAAACAGTGCAATCAGAGTGGCGACTTTGGTTAGTGCAGTTAACAGTTGTTTAAGCCTTCTTGTTTTCTCTTTGGCCTTGAATCTGGATTGTCACAGATAAATTATGGCTGTTCTGAGATTATAAGATAAGTTTCAAGAAACAAGAACAGCATAGGATATGGATATTTTCCACCCAGCCTTGCCCCTGAGCTCTTTCAATTATTTATAACAAAGCTGTACATCATTACATTTATATGAAAAATTCTTGCTTGCAGAGGAGCCAAAGATTACCTGCTCCATCTGGTGCCCCGCCTCCTGGTATACACCTAACTAGTGATGCTGGTGCCGTTGGCAGTCCAACACCTTAACCACTGAGCTACCACTTCCCTATTAATATTCAATATTAAATCAGGGTTAAAACATTTCAGTGGCCAGGGTGTTTTACCCACTGTCATAAAACACACTGATGCCATGAATTGGCATATTTGGTCAACAACAAAGTTAAGGAAGGAACCATTCACATGAATGCCAGAACCAACATTTTCCTATCATAACATTGCTCCGGGCATCATACTGCCTCCTGAAGCTGGCTGTTTTTACACAAAGTCCATACTGGTGCCAATTCTTTCTACAGGCAAAAGACACACACACAAACCAGACTGTCTACATTTTGTAAAAGGAGAACATTGCCACCTACGTCTATTCCTCTGTGGTCCTGTTCTAATGCTAGTGTTGGTGCTTTTAGTAGTGCCAGGCGTCAGGACGGGCACTCCAAGTGGTAGGCATCTACAAAGTGTCATACCCAGCAAGCTGTAAAGTACTTTCTGTTGTAGTCAACATCAACATTTTTTGGTTTCTCAGGCCTTGTTGCTGGTTTACAGATTGTCCTTCCTTTGACCACTTAAGGTAGGTTTAAACCACCTCATACTGGGGATACCACAAGAAGACCTGCATTTTGAAGTTGCACTGACCCAGTCATCTACTCATCACAATTTTGCCCCAGGCAATCAAATAATTCATTGTTATTCGAAACACCTGTTTTAATGTTATGGCTTATTAGTGCATTTAATTAAAAACTGCAATAAAGCATAAACCAACCAAAATTTTGTTGCTTCTACAATTTAACTTTCACCTAAAATGCTGGATTGATTCCAGGCTATGCCCTGATATCTAAATAATGGCTGGTGTGGGTGCAGGTTTTCATTTTACCCAAGTAAAAGCCACACCTAAAGATCTTTAAAAAAATTAAAGCCAGCTGTAATATGGAATCAGCCATGGTCCCTGCAAAGCAGAAATAAATACCAGTCCTCACATAAGGAATGGTTTGTCAAGAACTCTAGTGGCCTCCACAGAATCCTGATAGAACTCTCAAGTGGCCTTGGGTGACTAGTTTGAAGAACTTTAAACAAACTAAATATGTTTCAAGATTATGGCTTGTTAGTACATTTTAATTGAAAACTACAATAAAGCATAAACCAACTTTATACCATCCAAACTTCTACGTTTTGACAGCCACCTAAAATGCAAGAAGCTGTCAAGCTTATTATAATAATTGTGCAGATTTTTTTGTTGCACATTTCCTTATCTGCCCAATATTGATTTTGGGAGGCCAAAGTACCGAATTTGCATAGCCGGTCACGCCCTGGCCTTCCAGGTATAAATAGACTGACCGCGATTCTGTTTATCATTATGTTTTTTTGAGCCGAATGAGCGTCTTTGCAGCTGAAGTGATAAGCAGCAGCCTCACAGAAGAAGCAAGGAAAATTCAAGTGATTACCTTTTTGCAGCAGCAAGAGCAGCGGTCTCTCCTGCTGCTGTGGTCTCTCATGCTGCTGTGCCTGAGCAAAAGTTTCCTGAAAGAGCATTTGTTCACTCAGTAAGGGCACCGTTTCAGCTGAGAAAACGTGATTTTTTTGTCTTCTCGGCTGTGTGTTTCTGGATGTGGTCGGTCCATCGTGTTCGATGACCGGCACAAACTCTCGCGATTCACTTCCTATCAGCACGTTTCGTGCTCAGCAGGGGGTTTTTGATCAGCAGAAAACCTCAGCCACCCCGACCTCTCCGCTTGGGTCATTCTACCTCCGGGTATCAGCAGGAAGGGGCGGTGAAGGAACGAAAGAGGTTCCCTAGTTGGAGCCCTGACCATCATGCGATGTCGTGGCAGCATCTGAAAGTGGGCTTGAGCCATTTGAGGCGGACAACTTTGCTAAGCAGACTTCTTTGGGGGGCCTGTCAGTCAGAGCCCAAAGCCAAGATGGCAGCCGTACTGAACTGAGCAGCTAAGGCCATAGGGTTGCAGTGGTGTCCACCACCCTGCCCCAAACGTTTGAGGCTGGACAATTGGTTCTTGGGCACCGGTTGCGACATTAAGCTGCACCTGCCCCCTATGAGAGCTGCAGTGGCCCTGTGACAAATCGAGACCCTTAGCCAGGCCAGACCCACTGGCCACTCGCAGAAAGGTGGCAACACCACCCCTTCAGCAGAGTGCTTAAAACCCTGACACGGGCCACCTAGGGAGGAGGACACAGATTGGTTTGGCTGCTTCAGCGTGGTCGAGCACCTGGTCACAAAAAGAGCAAATTCCTTCTCCGCTGAAACCTGGCGTCAGGTCTGGTCTGAGTATGGGTCATGTTTAGCTGTCCCGGGGCCCAGCCGCTCGTCCCACTTGATCCATGGGGTTCAGCCAAACCGGCTGCCGCATCCATCAGTGGCGCTGACCGCGGGCCCCATAAGGAAGTTGTGCAGTGGCAAGAACGTTCGACCTCCGACCACTTCATCTTTCCCAGTCAGCCACATCGATCCCACCCAGGGTACTTTGAGTGTGTTTCTGCGGGAACTGCTGGTGAAGTATCTGGAGGCTTGGGAAAGACTTGTGCCCCCAGTGGCTCCTTAGGACCATTTGGTTCCACTAGGCGATTCAGTTTACCAGGCGCCCACCAGGTTCATGGGCATACTTGAGACCTTGGTCCGAGACGAGAGTGCTCGTCTTTGAAAAGACCCAATTGAGCCTGTTCCCAGGCCCAAGATGAAGCAGGGGTTTTACAGCTCCTACTTAAATGTAGCCAGGAAGCAGGCTGAACCGGGGCAGTAGAGGAACGAGAAGGTTTCCTCTCTACAAGGCGGCTGTATGACTTTAAGTGGCGTATTTTCGTTGACTGGTGTGCCTCCCGCGGAAAGGACCCACAGAGATGTGGCATCGGGTCAGTGCTCTTCTTCCCTCAGGCGGAGCTTGATAGGCAGCTTTCTGCCTCCACCATTAAGGTGTGTGTAGCTGCCATTTTGGCGTACCGTGACACTTTAGAGGGGAAGACCGCACCTTACCCCCTCTTGGAGCCTGTTTGTGGTCTTACAGGGAGACCTGTTTAAGCCCTTGCGATCAGTGGAGCTTAGAGCCTTCTCATTGAAGATGGCTCTTCTGACTGCACTCACCTCGATGAAGAGCTTTGGGGTCCCTCCAAGCCCTCTCTGTCAACGCCGGTTCCTGTCTGCACTTACCTTCGGTAGACCCCTGACACAGTTCGGCACAGTGGCGTGTAGTGTAGGGACCCCTAGTGTCCATACTCGACACAACGTCGGAGTGAACAACAGAAAAGAACGTCTTGGTTAGGTATAGTAACCCTTGTTCCCTGATGGAGGGAAAAGAGACGTTGTGTCCCTCATGCCACTGCACCGGACTGCGTCTGATGAGTCATCATTTGGCTCCTCAGGGCAGAACTATAAGCTATTTATACCCAGAAGTCTGGGGCGTGAACGGCTATGCAAATTCTGCTTTTCAAAATAAATTAAAAATAAATACTTGCGACAACCGTCCTGTTACCTTCATCAGGAGACGAGTGTCCTATACGTAACCAAGACGTTTTTCCTGGTGTGCTTCGTAAGTACTTAACAACCTTAGCTTTAACACATACACTCTAGCCTCATAGAAAATTCTGTTAATTATTCTGATAACAGATTAAGGGATCGCTCCAATTCGTTTGGGTATTTGTAGACGTTTTTAGTGTTGCACATGTGGAGGTGATCCATCCACTTTAAAATGACAAGATCTGTTGAATTTAAATAATGATTTGTTTTTGAAGGTAAGATTAAATATTTGTTAATACAAAAAGGAAAAAAAGGTATTTAATGAACTATCAACAGGAAACGTTTCCTTCAGTGACTCTATCTTGTCTTGGTAGACCTGTTTACCCTGTTTACCTGACATCTGTAATCAGTTTTTGATTTAACTAACTTTAATAGTAATTTTTTTTTAAAAACTAGAGCATAATTGTGTACTATTGTGTAACTGAAATCTTATTCTTTGTCAACCTAGATAACAGTAACTTTGATACTAAAAGTCATTATCTAATTTTTAGCACACTACTTAATAGAAGTCAGTTAAGATAACACAATGAATCACCTACAGGCTACTAATGTTAGTTAGCAAGTTAGATAAATATTGTACATTTGAATTACAACCCGAAAAACAACCTCAGTAGCAAGTCAGGTATTGGCCTATTCTTAGTCCTACAATTACCCCACTATAAATTCTGCTTTTTATTACATCATTAATCTTATTGTGTATTGGTTTAACTGGAACTGAGAATGTGTGTGTGTTGTGGGAACCAGCAATTTTACTTAATATAAGCTATTTCAAGTTAAAAACTTGAATTAGCCTTACTACTCCTGCAGGTGAAAAAAGAATGTGCAAACAGTTGCAGACAAGCATTCATATACTTATTTTAAAATTGAAATGATAGACAATAGGGAATAAAACCTGCTAGACACGGTAGAGGCGGTATTCAAGTGAGTGACTCGATACTGCCATCCAGTGTTTAAAAGCTGGGTAACAGCACAGGACATACTACATTTACAGCATTTGGCAGATGTCCTTATCCAGAGCGACTTACATTTATCTTATTTATACAACTGAGCAATTGGGGGTTAAGGGCCTTGCTCAGGGGCCCAGCAGTGGTGGCTTGGTGGAGCTGGGAATCGAACCTACAATCTTCAGGTTAGTAGTCCAACACCCTAACCATGAGCCACCACTTCCCCCATTTTTTGTTAAATTTTATATATTTTATCAGTTGTCTTAGCAAATTTTGTAATCAATATTAATACTAATAATAATAATAGAAGATTTTAACTGGGGAAAATAATTTGGGAAATGTGGAAAAGGGAAAAAGTTTTTAGATAGGTCTCAAAACATTTTTGAACTTTAAACTTATTTTAGTCACATATATTCCAAAATAATTTTTCCCTTTTTAGTGCACTTACATAAAAGTGTTTATTTTTAACTTTTTATTTTGTTACAGTTTTTAGTCTTAGCATTTTTTTAGTTTTTTTGTGTGTTCCATAGTGGAGGCGAGTGTAGTGAATTAAGTACTGATATTAATACTTGTTTTAACCAAATCCATATCTTTTTCTTTTTTACTTTTTATTGATCACACACAAATGGCTGCACACACACACACGCACACACATTTAAACAGGTGTTGCCTCTGTCTTGCTGTTTGTGGTAATTAGTTGCATCAGTGTGCCTGACGGTGGTCTTTCCTCTCCCATTGCCCACTTATGAAACAACCTAGAAGAGGAGAAAAAATATGATTCGGCAGGTAAACAACTTCAAAAAGTATATTACTGCTGTGGGTTTCTCAGATTCCCAGAACATTTACAACATTTGAATAAAATTGAATATATAAAATAAAATGAATAAAACTTAAAACAAGTTTGCAATAAACAGGGCATACTTACTCAGCCACATACCCCAGGGGTGTCCAGGAAGTGACATCAGCATCCGGCATGAATTGCCTATTCATTGGGGTATCCAAGGTAACGCTAACAGAACAAAATCAGTATAAGCATTTAATAGCTGCCAGTATTAGTGTATGGAATATTAGAGTCTGATCTCACTAATACTATTGTTACTAAATGAACACAAATCTTCACAAAACCTTTCCAGGAGTGTGGAGATTATTATAGGAGGAAGAACGAGACGAACATCGGGATTTTGAAAAAAGAGATAGTCAGGTGTCCAAATACTTTTGTATCCAGTATATACTGTCTATGTATAGTGTATAGTTAAAGTGATGAAAACTTTTTGCTTTGCATATGTGAGGCACAAATGTGGAAAAATAAACTCCAAATCCAAAAGAAGAAAAACATGACAGGTAAAAAATGAACTAAATTGCAACATGCTCCAAAAATTTGCTGCATTATTTATACATTTATTGATTTATTTTCACAAATTTATAGCTTTTAAATGCAGTGCCACAGATTACGTTGTAGCCTGGCAAAATGTTGCTCTCTTTAAAGTGGGCTTTGCAGGCGTCTACTCTGATTGGCTAGTGGGATTTTGATTGACGGCTGCATGGAAGTAAAGTCTCCTATGAAGCGTAAAGGAAGGCACTGTGTTAATTTGTGTTGAAAAATAGACTAGGTTTTCTTTACATTTTATGAAATATGTAATTAATATTTGAGCTTTGGTCGTCTCATATGTAACTTCTGTTTTTAATGTGTGTTTAGTATCCAGTTTTAACTTAAGATTCCAAAATACTGCTACTACTACTAATAATAATAGAAGATAAGATAACTGAGCAAGACAAATTAAAATCCCAATATCCAATCAGAGTGAACTGCTGTTAACCCCGCCCTCATGAGTGGTTTGTCGCAAAAGAAATTAACAAAGTACACAAAATCTGTGGCTTTGCATCCAAAATCGATACCTTGCAAAAACAAATCTTTACAAAGTTTTAAAAAATCTTAAACATATTTGTGACCGAGTTAATTTTTTTGACTTCTTTCAAAATGGTTTGTTTTTGATTGTTTCATAGAATTAGATTAATTTTATCGGCACAAAAAAACCCCCCATTAAGTTCAGGAAATAAAAATGTCCTCAAAATTTCAGGACAAAAAAACTGGATGAAAGCAGCATGCTGTAATGTCGTAACATTTGCCAGTTTCCCCCTAGATTTTAACCAATACACACACACACACACACACACACACACACACACACACACACACACACACACACACACAACACACACACACACACACACACACACACACACACACAAACTCCCGAGTTTCACGTTTTAGTCTCAATCTTACAATATCTTACAAGAAGTCAGTGCCATTGTTTTGTCTAAAATCTGGGTAAAAAATTGTTTAGGTAGTGAAAAAAAAGTTTTTTTTCCCCTTTAAAATAGTGTCATTTTCCCAAATCGTGAATAAAAAAGGTCAAAACACCACATGGAACACACTAGCGGAAATCCCCCCAACAAGATTACCCAGAATTCAATGCGTGACATGGCGTCAGCTCCACCTTCTCTAAAGTTTCGATGTACTCACGGTAGGATGGCTATAGCGGCAGCTCCAGCAGGAAGTCCACTTTTGTCGGCACCCAGACTCCGACACAGCTGATGTACCGCAGCCTTCGCCATGCCGTAGCCAATCATTCCTAAAGACAGGAAGCAGAACAAAAGAAGAAACCATTTATAATAATACACATACAGTATATACTGTACACTATACAGCAATGGGTTTTTGTACAATTTAAATTCCCATCAACTTATCTGCGTCTTTCCTAAACTTTCACCATGCAGCCGGCTGCCTATGTACGTGGCAGCGTTACAACCAGTAGACACAAACACTGTTCCAGCATGACGATTTCAATGTGCACTAAACTTCATAAAGTCATGCTGTGTACTGGAAGTCTATTACAGACATTTTTTGATAGGAACTGCAAATTTGATTTATTTTCAATTCATTTTTCGTTGACGCCCCATAGTATCGTTCCGCCCCTGACACTAATTGAGAGGTTTTCGGTTCAGGGCTGTCAATTAGTGTCAAAGACGGGACTATACTATGGGGGCGTGTTTTTATTTACACATAAATTGTGACATAATCCAAACCCAATTGCAAACCGTTTATGAAACAAAAATGGCGGCAACTGTGTTTGAATCCCATAGTATAGTCTGGGCCCGACACTGATTGACAGCCTTAAACTGAAACCTGTCAATCAGTGTCGGGGCGGGACTTTACTATGGGGTGGGTTAAGAGCGGAAATGCTGATAATCTTTACTACTGTTATTTTGAATTTGTTATTCATGTTTTTTTTATAATTAATAAAAATTAAATCAGGCCAACAGATTCGAATAATAAAGAAATTGTCAAAATATACTTCCGTAGACATCATTACACGTGTTTGTGTTTCTTTTCCTGGTTTGTGCTTTACATCTTTGAGTTGTTATCTGTTTTGAGAGGTTTCTCTTTAACAGAGGCAGCGGTAAGCTTAAATAGTTGAGTCTCTGAGTTGGTAATTAAAGGATTGGGGTTTGAACCCCCAACATCACTAAGCTGCCACTGTTGGGCCCTTTAGGAAGGCCCTGAACTAAATTTACATGGAATAATATTTGTGCTAATAAAAATGAACATACTATTTTAGAAATGTTTTCTATCACAAATAAAAACACTGAAAGTGAAAAGACGAACCTGCTCTATAAATATGCTGCATTACTTGTTAGTTTGAAAAGACTTATTTTTGCAAAGCATGATTTTTAAATATACGTTGCCATAATTTCGTTTATGCAAACTGTCGCTCGCGGCCCCCGGATGTGTTTTTTTTTTTACCGTGTGTACAAATAATAAAACCTGTTTCAGATCTGGTTTTGCCTTATGGTTTTTTTTGTATTACTGCAGGTTTTTTTTTATCATAGAGGACAGGCCCCAGTTTATATCTATTCCATTTTATTTCCAGTTTTGCCTTCATCTCCAAGTTTTGACTCGACTGTGGATACCTGAGGTCGCCTCTAGAGCAGCTTTGGCTCCTGGCAGTGTGAGAAGACCTCCATCTTTTAAGTGCTTGGTTGCCAGGTGACTGCAGATGGTGGAAGTCCATACACTCTGCTTCCACATCAAGTCCGAGTTTTTATACAAAGCTGAGAAAACAGAGACAGGATTAGAAAAAAAACAGAAGAATAGCAGTGGAGAAACAATGTTGCGTCTGAATGCAATTACACCTACTTTGATAAAACATAATGTGCTCTTACTTTTGGCCTTTGCACTTCCCCCTGCCCAGCCTCCAGCTACGCACAAAATTGCATCAACCTTTTTATCTCCCAGCAGCTCCCCTACATCAGCTGTAACCTTAAAAAAAGAAAAATAATCAAATCTCAGTACAAAAATCTTTATTATTATTATTAAATCCCAAGTATCCATAAAGGCCAGTAAGACTCTAAATATCTTCTGAATGATATACAGTGCTGTGAAAAAGTACTTGCCCCCTTTCTGACTTCTTTTTTTTTGTGCATGTTTGTCACACTTAAATGTTTCAGATCGTCAAAAAAACCCCAAAAAACAAGTAAACACAAAATGCTGTTTTTAACTAGTAATTTTATTTATTTAAAGAAAAAATATCCAAACTGACCTGGTCCTATGTGAAAAAATAATTGCCCCCTAAACCTAATAACAGGTTGTGCCACCTTTAGCAGCAACAACTGCAATCAAGAATAAGAAAACTATTTACATTTAAGTGTGACTAAGATGCAAAAATAAAAAATCAGGATCAGATAATTTTTCACAGCACTGTTATTACTTAAGCAAATAATAATTACCCACAGCCCGTTTCTAATAGTACTGCGGAATTATCATGGTGATTCCTACCGTACTAGTTTAATGGATTTATAGTTACATACATACACTTTAGCCCTAAAAAAGTCCCTAAAACTGTTGCCACAAAACCCACGGCTGTCTATGTTTTGTAGATTTAAAGGAAGGCATCACAAAAAAAATGGAGAACCACTTATTTAGCCACAATATTATAGGTGAGGAGGTCTGGGGTTCAGTCTGTGTTCCAGTTCATCCTAAAGGTGTTCAGTTTAAAGGGGTTGAGTCAGAATCAGGATTCTGTACAGGACACTTGAGTTCCTCCACTCCAATCAGAACACAGCATGTCTTCATGGAGTTCAGGGGTTTTGTGCACAGGGACACTAGTGCACTAGTCTAAAATGGCGCCAACTACAATTTGCATGAATGACAGTTCCTGTGGGTTGTCTTACTTTGTTTGCTTGCTCATTAAAGGAGTCTGTAATCTGAACAGTGATGTTGGAATCCGCCTCTTCGTTTGCAGTGAAATCAATGCAGGCAATCCACTGGCAGAAACCGAATGAAATAAAGGAGAAAAACAAGAAAATCAGTTAGATCAGAGTAGATGCAGATATATGTAGGTGTCTGATTAAACAGCTCAGGCGCATGCGTGGTGCAGATGCCTGATCTACTCACCCAGTTTTTAGATCTAAAATACTCAACACATTTGGACCCCAAAGCTCCTTTTCCTCCATAAATAATAACTTTACGAGCCTCAGCGGATGCCATGTCTTGTCCGATTAACCCGAGCTGTAGGTGTAGGTGTGTATTGCAAACGAGCGCAATGTTGATGTGCAGTGTTGAAAGCTCTCTATCGCCCCCTGGAGTCTAACAACGTGATTTAAATGAATGTTGCATTAACATCGATAAGAAAAGAATGACGTGTATTTAAAAATAAGATTTGCGCACATTTGCTCAAGTGTTTAATTGTCTTAATAAAACTTAAGTTTACATTTCACACAAACGCCAGTGTTTCCTAATTATGGATTATAAAACCTTCAGACCTGAAGGTGGCACCAGGCGTTCTAGTTTTTTAACTTTCCGACCTAAAATAAGCCTGTTTTCTTTTCCTACCCGCATTTTAAAAATTCCTTCTCCTAGTCGATGATTGGCTACAAATCCGTACACGTTTAACTCTTAGCCAATCATACTCGGGAAACGAAACAATACTAACAAATCAGAGACAACTTATGTCTGAATACGGGTGAGGAAAATAAAACACGCAACAAAGACAAATTGCGGTGTCGCCTTTTTCACCGGAAGTCTGATCAGGTTGGAGTTAGCGTCGTTAGCCTGTGGCGTTGACAGTAGAAATGCTGAATTGAAATAAACTCAAAGGAATCTAATGATCTTTGGATCAAAACTAGAACATTAAAAGATCTTTCTGTCAAAGGAAGATCTTATTCGGAAGAACAGGTAACGTTAAGTTCAATTATTATTCTGAGTATAAACAAGTGTTTATAAGCACTATGGAGGATTTTAGTGCTACTAGAACACCTTTAGTAAAATTTAGGAATTGTTTTATATTCAGATTGAAGTTATACGTTTATCTAAGTATGATAATAAATTTAACCTACAAGTTAAATTGTTTTTAAGCCGAATATATATGATTTATGTGGTATGGTAGACTGCAAACTACACAGCTTTGAGTTAAATACACTTTCGTGCTCTAAGAAAAGTATAAACTCTTACGACAGAGAAACGATAACAATTAAACAATTAAAAGTTATTATTCTGTGTTACGTTGTTTTGTTCATTTATCTGTTGTTAGGCCTTTAGACGAAAAGCAGCGAGTCGATTCTCCAATTCCAGGGATCGATTCTTTACAGTGAAAAATTCATTATAATGTCGAAAAAAGGAATCGCGCTGATTCAGAATCGGTGTCGACTCCTTATATTTGAAATCGAACACCTTTAAGAATATGTGATTCTGAATTAATTTTCTTAGCATGTAGCTACTGTAGATGCTGTGGTGACTTACAACTGAAAAAATATGAGAAGCTAATAAAATCCCCAAATATGCTTAATAATGCCTTATAACTTTACGTTCTAGTTAGTTATATGATGAATGACTGTTATTAGATAAAAGCGAGATGTTTTTTTTTTTTCTGGCAGTATGGGTCAAAAAAGAAAGTGATAATTGGTATGATAACTATTATTAGTTAAGCTCACAGCTGCTATATATATTGTGTGTGTGTGTGTGTGTGTGTGTGTGTGTTTAGGATGGACCCGTCTCTGCTGCGAGAGCGTGAACTCTTTAAGAAGAGAGCTCTATCAACTCCGGCAGTCGAGAAACGCCAGGCGTCATCCGAAGCGTCTGGTTCTTCCAAAAAAAAGAGAAGCAAACCTGAAAAAGACTCATCAGGATCGAAAAACAACCCAGGTTAGAATTTTAAACTTTGTCTGGTGTGTGTGTTTTGTATAAATCTAACATACTCGACGTGTCGACCTGACCTTTAACATCCTTTTCTAACCGTCCTCCTCCTCTTTCTCTTATTGAGATCAGACACTAATGTTGAGGTGAGGAGGTCTGGGGTTCAGTCTGTGTTTCAGTTCATCCTAAAGGGGTTCAGTTTAAAGGGGTTGAGTCAGAATCAGGATTCTGTACAGGACACTCGAGTTCCTCCACTACAATCAGAACACAGCATGTCTTCATGGAGTTCAGGGGTTTTGTGCACAGGGACATTGTCATGCAGGGACAGTCATTAAACTGCTAGAGACAACTAGCTAGTGCTTCTTTAACATAGGCAGGCTGCTTTAATTTATTATTATTAAACCACCAACAACATAAAACTCTTCAGCATTTTATAATACAGGTTTCCCGTCTAGGAATTATTTTTGTCTGTGGGCCAGATTTCAAAAATTTAGTCGGGACATGCAAAGTAACATTAACAAAATAAAAATGCATAAATCTGTGGAATAAATCAGTGACAATCAGCAGTGACCCCAATTGACCTGGGAAATTAACTGCCACGTTTAACTCCGGCTTCAGTTACGTCCAGATAACGAAGGTCTTACACTATTCAGTCATACACTTCCACCGTGAAGACCAACGTAGGAGGTTGATGCTTAGTCTGCAGCACTGATCATATTTGTCATGACACGCTATACGCCTACAACACAATAATCACATCACATCACGCAATGATGTAACACATAAGACATTTAGCAGACGCCCTTATCCAGAGAGACTATTTTATACTACCGAGCAATTGGTGGTTAAAGGCTTTGTTCAGGGGCCCAGCAGTGGTAAGTCAGTGGTGCTGGGAATCAAACCCCGATCTTCCGATTAGCTGTCCAATCACTGAACTCCCACTTCCACACAGTACCTCTGTGTCCCCGCAGCGTCTGTGTTTTTTGTTGCTGGACTGACCGTCACTGGACTGCGTTCATTTCTAACCCTTAAAAAAATGGTAACGTATAAATCAATAGAGTCGTGTGTTTGCTGTTTTGTTGGTTATTTATTCATACAAAGCTGTTTTAGCTCAGTTTATCTTTCTTTTGTTTAGTCCAAACGAGCAGTTCAGTTTAGGTGACAATTGGAACATGATTTCCTTTTGGTTTGAAATAAAGGTTACATTGTGGGAAAAATTATAGTGAATAATCAGTAATTTTCCTGATTATAATTAAAGAAAATTCTTTAAATGCCAATCATTCCACATAATACCATAACAGTGACATGACTTAAAATAATAAACAGTAGCAGTAAAATAATGCACAGCTGACTGTTTAAACTAACTTAGGCTAATTTATAATACTTGAGCATGCTCAGTCACTACTTCCTGTCGAGACGGCACTACGACATGCAGAGGACACCAAAAAGACAAAAGAGTTAATTCATTGTGTATCGAATTCTGTGTTGGCGCACATGTGCGTTTCTTTAGTCTGTTTTCTGACAGCCTCATCCATCCTCCAGAGCCCAAGCCTGGTTGCCATGGCTATACAATTTCATCACTGCTGCTGGGTCGGTCGTGTTCGCTTGTGGTCTTGTTTAAGCATCCGCTGTCGAGCAGCTCGTAAAGGAACGCCAGAGTAGCGAGGGAGAGCACGGTTACGATGAAGAGCAGGAGGATTACAAAGCAAGCAATGTTCCAGCCGTCATGGAAGGGGAACACCTCCTGCACCGGGACACTGCTGCTAACAGACATGGTCAAATGATGTCTAGAGGAAGGACAAGAGCAAAATAAAAAGATTATCATAACTGAAAATAGGCATTAATGTCTGGTATAACTAGTGGTGCAAAAGATCACAACAGGTTCGGATTACATCACGGTTTTTGAGTCATAGATCGGATCGTTTTTCGGATCGGCAAAAAAAGGGAAAAGACGTTTAATTCGCTTTGCATTTATTACAAGAAAGAAGATTTAACAAATCTATGGCATCTATGGTTTTAGCAAAAATGAAATAAATCAATTACTAATTCTAAAATTAAAAAGTTTGGAATAAAATATTCAGTACTCAGCCATCAAGGTGTAACATGTAAAACCCGAAAACAGACCTAAATGTATAATTAAAATTTTTTTTTTTTAAATGAGGACGTTTTAGCAGTCACCCGCTGTGGATAACCGCCTTTCACTAGAAACCGAAGTGGCCAGTCGAGCTTCTGTCATGGCATTTATTTGGTTTCTGCCATTATCTTTGGTCACACATCTCATAGAGGGGGCTTGACTGTAGCACCGGTTTTCACATTTCCCACACGGCGATACATTTTTTGATAAATGTGCTTATGGCTTTTATCCCGTGAAGCCGAAATGCTCCCATACATCGATTTAATTTAACTTTTTGTGTAGCACATGCTAGCACAGATGCTCAATCAAATTGAGATATGGGGAAATTTGGAGGCCAAGTCAACATGTTTTCTGCAATGCCAGAGCCGGAGACCAATCGGAAACCGAGCTGAGTTTTTGGGGTATTTACATTTTTTTTTTCCTGACTCTGTGCCCAAATCCTGATTCTAAACCAGCATTAAAACCTTGCTGGGAACCAGTGACATTAGTGGATGGAGTTTCCAATACAGGAAATCACAGAACAGTAGTGGCACTGAGCTGTTGATTGGAAGACCAGGAAGAACCTGGGTTCAAGCCCCACCAACGCCAGTCTGACACTATTGGGACCTTGAGCAAAACACTTAACCCTTCCTGCTCTGGGGGGCGCTGTATCAGAGTTGATCCAGTGCTCTGACTGCAACTTTCTAAGATGGGAAAAGAGGGGGAATAAAGTTTAACCAACAACAAGTAAATAAAAACATAAATGTACGGATTAAAAAAGAGCAATGTTGGAAGTCGGTTCTGCTTCTTCCCAGTCGGAAAAAAAACACTATCAGCTTACACTTCAGTTCATTTTTTTCCATCTATTGATTCATCAACATCAAAGCTGTTTACCTGCTGCTTTATATATATTTCACCGTGACAATTGCCATGGCAAGCATACACACATGGCTACAAAACATGAATTGTGTGGTCGTATATATGTATTGTCTTATACACTTTATAGTATATTTGTCTGTATATTATATAAGTCTGTAATCTTGTTAGCATATGTAACATGATCTGTGTTTTGTTTGTGTATGTGTGTGTATGCTTGGTGCTTTTCTTTATTGAACACAGGCACTTGTAGGAAAGGTGTTCTAGAAACCCAATCTCTATCAATCTGTCCATCCTGTCAATCTCTCTTCATGTATCTGTCACACACACACACACACACACACACACACAGACAGATGGTGCCTTGTTTACTGTGTCCCCCGTGACCTCCTCCTTCATAGTGTGGCAAGCTGGTTTTCTATCAGGGTTTTTTTGTTGTAATTCACAGATTTGAGCATTTTAAGTCACAGATTTTTTTTATTTTAACATAAGCAGGTCACCATTTATAGGTTTATATGCTGCTGATTTAAACTTAACTATAAAAGTAATTCTAAAATAACAATTTCAGCAGTTTCAGCCTAAGAAAATCGCTATCTACGCCATCGCTTGTTTGTTTTCCCTCATCGTGCCATTAATTAGTGGTAGTTTTTTTATTTACCACTCTGCATTTTTAGATTTAAATGTTTAAAATATGGGGAAAATGAGTGCCTTAAATTGTTTTTATTTATATTTTGAGCTATGAGTCATACGAATCTGTACAGCATTTATATTAGAGTCAATTGTGTTAAATTACAATGATATCAACTAGCCCTACAATATCTGATAAACAGAGTGCTGTGTGTGTGTGTGTGTGTGTGTGATCATAGATGGGCTTGAGTCATCTCTTTGTTCCTCGCTTGTATGCCCCATTCTGGCTTTGCGTAATAAACCTAATGAAAAATCAAACTGTACCTGTGAATCCGAGCTGAAGGATGATGGAAACGTCTCCCCCGCGTCTCTCGATTCGTCTCTCGCCCTTCTCACTTTTTCCTCCTACACGTCTCTTTCTTTCCCCCTCTTCCTTCTGCAGCGTCATTGCACAGCTTTTCTGTCCGTCATGCCCCACACTTCATTAATAATGCATGAAGCCTGCTGTGATTGGCCAAGCTCCGGCGGGGATGGGACGGGTCGGAGAAGGAAGTGATGTATTTATTGTCCAGAATCAGATGTTCCTAATGCAACATGTGGGTTATTTTACATAGAGATGTTCATTTTTTCTTATTTATAATATGGGAAGGAACGCCATATCTGTGTCTTTATTTGATTTGCTTGTGCAATGTGCAATTATTTTTATTAGCATATTAAACTTTGTCTTCAAACATGTATCATCCAGAAATACAATAACAAAAATGTTTAAATAAAAGATCTGGGATTAACACCGATATAAATAAGCAATCAAAGCTAAGAATTTTATTTCTCTCCAGCTAAAAATACATCATTCACATTTCTTGTATTTGGCAAACACTTTTCTTCGTAGAGACTTTGAAATGTATCTTATTTGTCTTGTATAACTGAGCAGCTGAGGGTTTAAGGGTCTCGTTCCGGGGCCCAGCTGTTGCAACTTGGTGGTGCTATAAGATGTTCAGCAGCAGTTCAACATTTTATTCATGTCATGTCCCTTATCCAAATTGCCAAACAGAAGGGGGGGGGGTAACTGTAGGAAGGGCAAAGAGGAAATAAGACGGTATAAGAGAGAAAGATAAAGAGCTATTACATTAAACTGCTATTTGGAGTCTTTAACATCAGGCCCTTTATGTTAAACTGTTTTTTAGCTGCTCTTTTGTTCTGTCTTGGTTATATCAATTGTACCTAAACATGTACTATATAGAAAAAAATCTACAGATTAGTAGTTGTGGCTATTTATGGTTACTTCATTTGTCGTTTGTTCTGTTGGTTTTTTTTTTCTTCTCCAGACTCTAGTAATGGATCCTTTAATCTCAAAGCTCTCTCTGGAAGTTCGGGCTACAGGTTCGGGGTCCTGGCACGAATTGTCAACTACATGAAGGTACACAAACTAAATAAATATTTCCTGGCGGTGACTCACGTCTGAGTGCTACCACAGATCACCAGTGTGAATGCGCAAAAGCACAGGGCTGCTGATTTTAAACCACAGAACGTATAACAATGTCAATTTATTCAAAAAACTAAACTTTAATGTTTTAGATTTATACAGTAATAGTCATTTGATATCTAAGCACATGGTTTGTAGTGTAATATGTTGCTGTGCAGCATGTAAATAAAAGAAATCAATACCAACTCACATTTCTACTAAACGTTCAAAGCTGCAGGTCCTTTTGTAACCTTTTTGGGGTTAAGTGTTCCAGCCAGTACAAGCCTGTGTTTAAAACGATTTCCTTATCTCCTTATCTGATTCACAACGCTAATCTGCATCCAGAAAGTCTTGATAGCGCTTCAATTTTTCCTTATTGTTATGTTAATCTTATTCCAAAAAAGATTAAATGTATTATTCTCTCTAAATATTCTACAAGCAAAACGAACTAAAATAAATCACATACATTAGAATTCACAACCTTTGCCATGACACTCAAAATTGACCTCATCCTGTTTCCACTGAGCATCCTTTGAGATGTTTCTTGATGGAGTCCACCTGTGGTAAATTTAGGTAATTGGATGTGATTCGGAAAGGCACATACACCTGTCTATATAAGGTCCCACAGTTAACGGTGCATGTCAGAGCCATGCCTTGAAGTCCAAGGAATTGTCTGGAGACCTCTGAGACAGGAATGCATCAAGGCACAGATTTGGGGACGGGTACCTAAAAATTTCTGATAGATCTCCAGCGTTTCTCTTTAAAGAAAGAGAACCTTCCAGAACAACAACCCTCTTTGCAGCACGACACAATCAGGCTTGTATGTTAGTGACCAGACGAAAGCCACTCAGTAAAAGTCAGCTGAAGGACTCTCAGGCTAGAGATGTACAATATGTACAGTATTGTTTAGGCCTATATTTCAAATGGTACAATACCATAATTTTGCTGAATTCACCCGTATATATCATATGCTGCTGTTCCGGAATTCACCTGTAGATGCCAGTGTAAATGTTTTTTTATTAAGCAAACAGAATAGCCTATAAATACAGTATTATTTATCTTATTTACGAGACAACATGTAATCTGTCTCTACATAGCCATGCATTTACAATTCTACTTTGCTTTCTGTATTGCGCCAGAGTTCCACAGCTGAGCTGACTCCAGTGGACAATGTACAGATTATAGAATTGTTCAGTTATTATATTGACTGCTGTCATTAAAAGCAACAAATAAACACCATAATTCATTTAAGTGTTCGTGTCAGCATCAGTCACCCCTCCAAACGTAGACACATACAGGGAAACAGTAAATTAGTTGTAAACATTAACCAGGAATAATAAATGCTATATAGAATGATCATTCACTATGATACCTGCCATCTAATGATTTTACATATCATTTCCTTATTATTTTTTTGCCACTGACAGAAAGAACAAAAACACATCTTCAGGCAGCCAGACAACTAGATCAAAATTATCAATAACATAAAAATATCACAATTATAAACTATTATAAAAGATTTATTGTTTTCGTTATTATTTGAGGTCTGGTCAATAGCATCCCTACAGTGAAGCATGGTGGTGGCAGCATCATGCTGTGAGAATGGTTTTTTAGCGGCACGAACTGAGAGACTAGTCAGAATCGAGGAAATGCAGCAATGTACAGAGACACCCTTAATAAAAAAAAAAACCTACTCTAGTAAGCTCTGAACCCCAGACTGAGGCGAGGCTTCCAACAGGACAACAACCCAAAGCACACATCCAATACAACAAAGAAGTGGCTATGCTGTGGGGACAATGCTGTGAATGTCCTTGAGTGGGGCAGCCAGAGCCCAGAACACTCCTGATACTACCTGTCCATTTTGATCAAACTTAAGAGGTTGTAATATGGCTGTAACATAACGAAATGTGGAAAAAGTGAAGCGCTCCAAATACTTTCGGGATGCACTGCATAATTCGAAAGCTATTGGTAGGTTTTTACCGGGAATAAGAACACAGCACAGTTCGTAAAAATAAAGATCTAGTCCTAGCTACATCACATGTTAGGATGCTGACGTTAATACACACTTAACACTCATATTTACGCATGAAAGATGTTTTAAAGATGAACAATTTGAAAACAAAGTACAACAGTAATTATTTGCAGGGTTTCACATGATGTGAAATCAAAATGGCCATCAGTGGCGTGATTTATTGTATTGTTTTTTTTCCCCTCAGCTGGTCAGAACAAAACACATACACAATGCAAAACATTAGCACTGAGGAGCTGTGTCGAGGGCCAAACCATGTGAAGAAGAGAATTCCGCAAATAACTGCAATTGCAGGTTTTAAACAAAGATGGCGACAAAGAGGCGAAATTTACAGACTGCAGCTTTAATTAAAATAATCTGAGACACAAAAGAAATGAATTTAAAGATATTTTAGGTTCTGTTTTGCCAATCCATAAGGATTGAGTAAATTCTGTTAAAACTATCATCTGTTATACTGTTCACCATGTCTGGATCTGTTAAGGAAACATGACCTTGAGAGAAACCGCTTGTGTACGCAGGACAGTCTGGGTAATTACAACCGGCATTCTCACAATCCTCTCGAGTGGTCGACGCAAAGCTCAGCAGCTCGACTGTGCAAATTACATGCAGCGTAACCAACAGCATGCAAGAGTCTGAGAGCGTAAGAGCACATACAGGGTTGATATAAGGAAATGCGGCATCTGGGAAAACAGATGGCTTTAGTTGAGGTAGCTGTTAAAGAAGCTCACCACCTGGGGTAGGAAGCTGTTCTGGAGTGTAGCACTAATGTCCTGAACGCTTTTATGTGTTAAATGCTGTAAATGCCGCAGCCAGGTGAAGCAACCCAGAGTGGTGGCCCCCTCACAGCTCCAGCGTCCATTCTAAAGGATTAGATAGCTGTATGCGATTGTCTGTAAGCAAAAATTGCAAGTTCTACTTGCCACTCTGCCTCACCCAGCACTTATTGAAACTTAATGCAGACCCTCTTTATCTCCCTATTCCAGACGAGGCATCAGAGAGGAGACACTCATCCACTGACCCTGGAGGAAATTTTAGATGAGACCAAGCTCTTGGACATCAGCTTGAAGCAGAAGCAATGGCTTATGACTGAGGTGTGATGGGAGCACATGGTGTTTCTCTTTAATATACAGCATCTGCATTAAACATAATTTTCCTGTCTCAAATCTTTCTTTCCTTCTCTCATTTCTTTTCCTGTGTTAGAAATGTGCTTCGGCTTTCTTTTATAATTTATCGGTCCATCTGCCATATCTTGTGGATCAGCCTGGATTCGTTTGTTCATAATTTATCACCTGATGACAAGTTGAACTCTGGGAAGCTCTAGTTCTGGGACTAGCGTGCTGCAAAAATACCCACAGGTTACTATTCTTTTAATGACGGTCCAGTCTGAAGAGCTCGAACCTTCTTCCCTTCAGCGGGGCAACTCTTTTACACCGACAGCTCTGATTAATATCTCACACTGACCAACGCTACTGCTCGCTTGTAAAAATGAATGCTGTAGGCTTTGCAACTAATCCTTGGGCTGCCACAAACCATTCCTCAGAAAACCACAAAGGCATCAGGAGGGATGGAAAAGGATGAAGGAGTTTTGTCAGACGTAGGCAGTGTTAGGTGTTTAAATAAAAGTACAGGGCTGCAAAGTCATCCAGGACCGATTGTGTTTTCCAGTCCCCACCTTGCCCAATCTCCTAGGGAAGAAAAGATATTCTAATGTTTTTGCGCTCTCTTATGGATAATTATGTTGCCTGTATTTTTCGGGCATCGGGGAGCCACTAGCAATATGTGGAGTATTAAAGTCATGTTTCATTGGCTGAAGAGTGCCTTCCAAAAGGGCTACCAGAAATTCTAAAGTTGTGCATTAGTCGCCTTAATTTGAACTTGAAGATTAATAATTGTCTTTATTGTCATTGTAACATGTACAGCGAAATAAAAAAAGTGCTATTTAATCAGTGCATCATGCAGAACTAGAAAACTATTTCAGTTTTTTATGGTAAGAACATAACATTTGCATTTATATTATATATCAATGTTTTTTCTAGGGATAGTGATATTTGGATTAAACCCAAATTGAATTGGCCAAAAGGAGGAAGAAGAAGAGGGATAGGAAGAAGAACAGCTTTGTAACTAGCTGTTAAGTTTATTAAAAACAGAAATAAAACTAATAAAATATACCCCACACATCCCCGGGTTATGTTTTACCAAACCTTTGTTTGATAGCCATGGATATGGGTAAACATTTTGTTTGTGTTTGTTGGTACGATTTGGAATTAGTTTCCACTCTTTCTTCTCTCTTTTTCCCGTTTTTTTTAAATTAGCTAATTCCGAGCCAACTCCCAATTTTTTTAAATTTATTTTTATTCTAATTTCTAAAAATAATAATAGCCCTGTTTTATTCTTTTTATAACAACTACTTTGATGTAAATAAACCCAAAATTGCTCAAAAGTAAATCATGGCTGACTTTTAATGGCTGAGTGTAAATCGTGTCTGGTGGTCACTGAACTTAAGGTTGGCCACTGCTACCTACTGGAAACTGGTATAGACATTTTATCTTCTACCAGGCCAAGATGAATTGCATTTTTTTCGTTTAGTTGTTCATTATTATCTTTCTGTTCCCCAATCCCAGGCTTTGGCAAGTAACCCCAAGATAGAGGTGCGAGAAGGGAAATACGCCTTTAGACCTAAATACCATCTGAAGGACAAGAAGGCGCTGCTCAGACTGCTGGATAAGCACGATCAGCAGGGGTTAGGAGGAAGTACTGCTGGATGATGTGGAGGAGGGACTGCCTAATGCTGCCAAGGCCATTAAAGTACCGAAGCTTTTTTGATTCATTTGATCAGTTAGGAAAACATATCTTTTTAAAACTGACTTGTTACAGTGGTAAACTGAGGTTTTAAGCTTGCAAATCAGATTTTTGTCCTCTTAACATAATGATGTTTTGTCAGTGGTGGTGATTCCATTATGTATATCATAATCAAATGTTCAGACAGGCGTAAGAAGATCTGGATTTTATAGTCGCATTTATTGGCTGAAAGGTCGTTAAAGACTGCATTTACACTGCAGGTCTTAATGCCCAATTCCGATTTTGTTAGATTTTTTTATATCTTTTAAAACTGACCCATATCCGATATCTGCATTTACACTATACATGCCAAAACAACCCATGGTAGACATACTGACCAGAAAAGGAAGTAATAACAGTGCAATAATCAGCAGAAGCAATGGACCAAGACGAAATTATTTCTTGGTATTTTGCTTCCGCATAATATTTAAAGGTTGGCAGAACAATTATCTCTTCAGGTGGAGAAAAAAAGAGGAGAGTCCTTGTGGCGAATGCTACATCACTAAGTTATATAGACCTTTTTTATTTTTAATTTTTTTTGATAGTTTTATCAACAGAACAGATTTTAAGTGAACTTTTAAGTAAACACTATTTTTAAGTGTACACTTATATATGTCCACCTAAGTTGACTTGCAGTCATGCTTCACTGTCGCTTATTTAATGACGTTTGACTTGCATTGGCTGGTGAAAAACCGATCTGTGTGCTTACACAGCAGGCGCTTATGCATGAATCCGATTCATATCCTATTTATTACCACATACAAATGAGCCCTGAATCCGAGCTGAAAATATTCATGTCCTTTTTTTTTTCTGCTCACATGATCATACGTCATATCCCATCTGTACCACATTAGAGGAAAAAAATCAGAATTTGGTCATTTAATGCATGCCGTGTAAATGCAGCCTAACTGACATTTAAAGCAGCCAATCACAGTTCATTTTGTTTCTGTATTGATTAAGTCTCATTTTATTAGCTAAAGGCTTCATATTTTTGGATTTAATTCTAGTTTTATTTCTTAGTTCAGAATATTGTTTTCTTTGTTGATGTGCGGTTTGTTCTTCTTTGTGCTCAGGCTCTTGGAGATCAGATCATCTTTGTGTCCAGACCTGACAAGAAAAAGATTCTCTTCTACAACGATAAACACTGTCACTTTGAAGTCGATGAAGGTGAGTGAGTGTAACCTCCAAATCCCATTACACACATCGTGTAAATGTGTAGCGCATGAAGGTTGTTCGTTCATTGGTTCTGAGGAAAGTTCTGTTAAAAAAAAAAAACTGCTTGAACTTTTATGGAGTCTTCAGAGGAAAAAAAAGCTGTATATTTATGCCTTGTTGATACTATTTCCTCTGATAAAATAAGTTCCAAAATGTGCTGATGATTCTTAACTTGAAAGTCAAAACTTTCTATATCAATTAAAAAAATGTTATGTTATGTAATGTTATCCTACTCTGAGTTTCCAGATTCATCAGTGTCTGGAATGTTTTTCTTGTTCTAGACAGCTCATATTCAAAGCTTCTATAAAGTATCATTAATAATAATTCCCCAATGACTTCACACACAGACCAAATTAGTAGTAAGTAGCTTGCAAGCAGCATTTTTTTCAATGGCCCGTCGAAATCCCATTCATTCATTCATTCATCACTAATATATAAGTATTTTCAGGGATCCCATGTCCTAAAAAAACAGGAAACTTAATGATCAACTTTCCAATCTCAGAAGCCACATGGAAAATGAGGAAAAACATAAATAGTAAATTATTATTATTATTATATTGTTGGTCATCGAAGAGCAGATTTTAAATGATCTTGGATAAGTGTATTAATAAAGTGTTGCAGGGAAAAGAGAGGAGCTAGCAGCTCTAGAACAAAAATCTAGAAAACTTGCAGCCTATTATTTATTTATTTATTTATTTAAATTTCTTGATTTATTATATTTTATGGAGATTGTGGTTGGGGAAAGATGAAGGGGAAAACATAATAAAACAGCCCAGGCAGCCATTGAAATGTATTCAATATCATGATCAATGAAGTATCTGTATTTATATTTGGTACATTTCTGATTTTATAGTCATAGCCATAATGTGTATTTTTTTTGTATAACTCCAGGATTGAGGAAATATATTAGTTTAGAAGGTGAATCTGTGAGCTATTTCTTTTATTGTCATCGTAATTAAATTTGAATTATTCCTGGAAAATTAACTTAGAAAAAACAGTGGGAACCCTTATTTTTAACTCGAGTGTGTGTGTGTTCTGGGTTTTTTAAGAGTTTCAGAAGCTGTGGCGCAGCGTTCCGGTGGATTCCATCGATGACGACAAGATCGAGGAGTACCTGAAACGACAGGGCATCTCGTCCATGCAGGACACCGGACCAAAGAAAATGGTGAGTTTACATTCTATACGGTTAATTAAAGTTCTAGTTGTACATGGCGTAGGCTATCTAGTTCATGCAAGACCCTTAACCCTTCCTGCTACAGTGGTGGCGCTTTTTGCTAAGTTGTATAAATGAGATAAATGTTAGTCGCTCTGCATAAGGGAGTCTGCCAAATACTGTAAATGTATTATAGCTGACCCTGCACTCTGACCCCAACTTTCTAAGATAGGATATGCGAAGAAACAAATTTCATTGTGTTTCAGAGTGTGTGTAACATGAAACGCCTTTGTATACAAAGCATGTGGAAAAGTGGTAGCATAACCCCCTATTGCTCAGCTGTATAAAAGGGAATAATGTAAGTCGCTCTGGATAAGGCCGTCTGCCAAATGCTGCAAATGTAAATGTAGCATAAATCTGCTGAACGGAAGGTTGTAAGATCAATTTCCAGCACCGCCAAGCTACGACTGCTGGGCTCTTTAACCCTTAAAACTCAAAGGCTTAGTGTGTAAACTTTTAAGTGCTGTAAATTTAAACTAGGGAAGAATTACCAACTGAGAAATGACAAAACAGCCAAAAATATTTTGCTGGTATTTATACAAAGTACATGACATGGAAGCCTCTTTTACTAAATACTCAACAAACATCACCATACACACTTTTTTTGTGCAAACTTTTTAATATAGTGCGAATAATAAACACTGCTGTCTGGGTTGCTGTTATAGTAACACTGTCTGACGAATCAGAGTAGAGCATTAGGTCATACTTTGCTCATCATCTCAGCCATTTTTAACATTAATATTTTCTAATGATCTGTTGCAGACTCCAGTCCAGAAGAGAAAGAAACCGGCAACACAGAAGAAGAGACGGTTCAAGACTCACAACGATCATCTGAACGGTGTTCTGGAGGACTACACGGATGGAGTCCCCGCTAAGAAGTAGCAGGCGCACACCCACGCGCATGCATCCCAAACGAGCTGGGCTAAAGACTCGAAAAAGAGAAGATTGAAATCTGTGTGTGTAAACACTGTATCTAATTTGCCAAAACCACATGGAGAGTAACAGAGACAAGATTCTAATGTGAAGCAGCTGTAAATACTTTTTTTGTGAACAGTACTTTAACAGTTATGTTAAAGTTGGACTTTTTTTTTAAGAATAAAACTCTAAAATGATTTTTCTGTCACTGTTTTTTTTTAAAATCAGTATTATTAACTAATCTAAATAGGAAAAAGGAAGTTAAGTATCCTGATGTGTGATTGTTTTAAATAACATTAGTGTGAGTTCACCCATATTTATTAAAGAGTAAAATGGATTAACCCGTATGAACATTAAAAATGAGGCTGTTTTACAGCAACATGAGTTCTTTTCTTCTTTTATCCCAGGTTAAGAAGTGCGGGAGAGTTGCAGGTTTAGCCATGATATGTTGTCCGTTAAGCAGGAGGGCTTGAACATTTACTGCACTTAGCAGATGCTTTTATACAACTTAGCAATTGGGGGTGAAGGGTCTTGTGCAGGGTCCCAACAGTGGTAAACTGGTGGTGCCGGGAATCAAACCCTGATCTTCCAATTAGCAAGCCAAAACATTACCCGTTGTTCTCTCTCTCTCTCTCTCTCTCTCTCTCTCTCTCTCTCTCTCTCTCTCTCTCTCTCTCATATATATTAAGGTTCATTTATTCATTTGGACCTTCTGATTTCTCTCTCTCTCTCTCTTACTCAGGTTCATTTATTCATTTGGACCTTCTGATTTTCTCTCTCTCTCTCTCTCTCTCTTACTCAGGTTCATTTATTCATTTGGACCTTCTGATTCTCTCTCTCTCTTTCTCTTTCAGGCTCATTTATTTATTCAGACCTTTGGATTTTTCTTTTTATTACCTATTTGTATATATACCTTCATATACACATTTTTATTCTCCTGAAACTTTATTGATTACATTCTAGCACCTAAATTTAACACACACACACACACACAACTTGGACTCCAACAGCGAGGGAGATAGATGAGGTCTTCTAAACGGAATTCCAGACGGCTGATGATCGAGTAGATTGTGTCGATAAATGGTAAAGCTGTGATGCTTTTTTCTGCAGTTGTAACTTGGTATGATTTCCAGTTCGATTTGTGCTAAATTGATCCTCAAAATTTTGCTGCACTTTAAGACTAATGGAGGGGTTAAAAAAAAACACCCCAAAAATCAGATACCAGATAGACGATAGAGCAAACAAGCCAGGCAAAGAAATACTTAATTTATTTACTCATCTTAATAATTCATGTTAAGTATCAAAGGTTAAATCAAGTCCAGTAACTAATAACTAATAACAGTAAACATGAAAAATAGATTACTATTCAACCTGTAAATTATGTATTTTATAAATTATCTCAAATCTCAAGATCATAAACTAGTAAGGTAACAGGAAATAAAGAAAAAAAAGGTGTTTTTCTTAACATGCTGATAGGATCATTTTTCCATATATGTATATGTATATATACAAATATGTGGGATATATACATCCTTAAGAATTTTTTTTTACATAAAATAATCGTGTGCCACAATTATTGGCACCCCTGAGGTTAACATTTTGTACAACCCCTTTTGTCAACAAGACAGCTCTTAATCTCCACCGATAACATTTCACATTAGAGAATATAGAAAGAGGGATTTTTGACCATCCCTCCTTGCACAATCTTTCTAGATCATTCAGAGTCCTGGGTCCTCTCTTATGCACTTTTCTCTTTGGCTTACCCCCCCAGGTTTTCATTTGGGTTGTGGTCTGGTGACTGAGATGGCGATGGGAGAAGCAAAACCATTTATCCTATTATAAACTATAGGAAAAAAACTAGAGACTAGGCAAGTAAAGCAGCAAATAAGGAATAAAGTGCTATTCTTTATTGGTCGAGACAAGTGGAAATTGCATACAGAAAACATCAGTGTAAATCTTCTTCTCCTTTTGGCTGTTCCCTTTTAGGGGTCCCCATGCCGAATCATCTGTCTCCACCAAACCCTATTCTCTACATTCTCTTCACTCACACACACTAACTTCATGTCCTCGATTATCACATCCATATACCTCCTTTTTGGTCTTCCTCTTTGCCTTCTGCCTGGTAGCCTTATTTCTAACATCCTCATACCAATATACTCACTATCCCTCCTCTACATGTCCAAACCACTTTAATCTGGCTTCCCTGACTTTCTCCACAAAACATCTAACATGAGTTTTTTGCCTGATGAACTTATCCTAACCCTGTCCAACCTCGTCCCTCCCAAAGAAAACCTCTTTAAAACATCTTTAGCTCTGCTATTTCCAGCTCTGCCCCTATATTTTTCTCAGCTCTACTGTCTCTAAACCATACATCATAGCTGGTCTCACCACTGTCTTGTACACCTTCCCCTTAATTCTAGCTGATATTCCCCTGTCACACGTTTCTCCACCCACTCCAACCTGCCTGTACTTCAAGTACTTAAACCCCTGTACCTTTTTAAACTCTTCACCCTGTAATCTCACTGTTCCACTTCCCTCTCTTTCATTCAAACACATGTACGACTGATTTTCGTTCCTCTTCTCTCCGGAGCAAACCTCCACTTCTCCAGATTTTCCTCCACCTGCTCCCTGCTCTCACTACAGATCACAATGTCATCTGCAAACATCATTGTCCAGGGATCAGTGTAAATAAATAAATAAAATGCAGATGTGCTGTGCAGTGTAGTGTAGTGCAACTAGAAGATGATATATGCATGATGAGGTGGTGGATGAAAAAGAAGCAAGAGCTCTCTCCCGTGAAGTCCCACATAGTCAGAGAAATATGAAGACCTGTAGACTATAAACACAGCAGCCCCTTGAGATTAATCACTCACTTGGGGGGGGGGGCTTGTTTAGCTAAAGTTCACCTCTTTCTTGTGATCCCTCTACTTTCTGTTATAAGGTTGTTCTTAAGTATAAGGTGACAATTACAAACAGGGCATACAAACTTTTTTTCGTTTTTGTTTTTGCCTACAATGCTCCTTCAATGTCGTAAATTCTCACCAAATTTGAAATAAAAAAAGGTTGGAGTTGAATTATCCTGTTTCATTTCTTTTACAGCATAAAAAACCTGCTATTTTAACAGCAGGGGTGGGCAGACTTTGAAAATCCATTGTAAATAAAATTACTGTTAAATCGACTGCTCCAGAAAATGAATCAACACTGTTTAATAAATCAGATTAAAGAATCAAACATGGCTGTAATAAGATAAATAAGTATAAACATGAAAATAATGAAAAACTAAAGGAAAAAAAAGAACAATGAACCTTAAGGTGTAGTTTTTTTTTGTTTTTTTTTTAATGCCACATTGAAACTTTCAACGCTAAAGCTTTGCCAATCCTAAGCAATCGTTTCATGACCAATTAAGACAATTAACACCATTTTCATTTGCAGTGGACTTACAAAAAAGGCCATCTTTTTTAATCCTGGTTTATCTTGACATTTGATGCATTGCAGAACGCTTAGGAAATCATGTCCTGCTGTTTTTCTGTAATTTAGGCCAAAACCTGATTTATTGTCAATTGTGCAGTAAAGCACTGCTACATGCTGATCTTTTCTGCTCAGCGTGGCTCATAAATCAGCTCGACAGGTTTCATATTCCCAAATTTCATTTTTTCTACTCATCACTGTGGAAGTTGATGGGTGTGAAAAGGCTGCCTCTGGAGTTTTATACCATGCGCTGTTCATAATTTCAAGCACATTATTTGTTAGAACATTACTGAATTCTGTTTCAAACCCGGTTCGAAGGTGGACTGCGCTCCTAGGCTTGTACGTGAAAAGGCTGCAACAGGTTGGGTTTTTTAATTTCAATGATAAATGGGAAGTATACAAAAATTCAATTTTAGAAATATGGTTTATTTAGCTACTTTTCAGTAAATCATATTAAGTATGTCAAGTAAGTATTGAGTACTGCAAGTCTTCGAATGTATAAGTGTAAATGAACAACTGAGCAGTATTGTGGGTTTCTGCATCATGGCGGTTGCAGTGCGTCTAAATTTTATTCATACTAATAAAAAAATCTTACTATATAAAACAGATTTTAACGGTTGAAAAGTAAATACTTACCTAAACATAGTACAAACTTACAAATTATGCGGTGTTGAGTCGGAATCTTAGAATTGAACGAGAATTTATATGTTGAATTTTAATTTTAGGATTGAACTAAAATATCTAAAACTAGACACTCAGTGTTAATGTGGACGTGTAAAATTAAAGTAAAATTTTAGAAGTGAATTGAAAATTCAGGATTAAACTTGAATTTCAGCATTAAATTGGCATCTTAAATTTGACATTAAATCTCAGGTTTGAATTAGAAACTCAGGAAAAAAACTGGAATCTCAGTACTGAACTAGACGTTCAGAATAACCTAGAATCTCAGGATGAATCTTTTATCTCCAGGATTGAACTTAAATTTCAGAATTTCGCTGAAAATCCTGTTTTGAATTATACACTTACAATTATTCCAGAATCTCAGAATTACACTTAAATTTAAGGATTAAATTAAAATCTCAATAAGGAAAATCTCATGAATTTTAAGGTTGAACACAAATCTCAGGATTGAACTTGAGACTCTAGGGCTCTGAATGGACAATGCCAGTCAGTGAACTAAAGACACATGCATTATCTAACATTTATCGCAAAGCATATAGCATAACACAGAGCCTGAATTTAAGCATCCTGGTATTTCTATTGCTTTGTGTGTTATAAGACAGAGGAATAATTCGGGTGCAAGTGCAGTTACGTATTTACAGTGACAAAAGAACATAAAGAAACAAATCCATTAACTAAGCTAAGGTAAGTAATAAGACAAAAAATAGCAACACACGACCTGGACCTGGACATGCAACAATATAAGAGCAAGACAATCTGAAACACAGGGGTAGAATAAACACACACTAATTGTGGGAAACAATCAACTAGACAAAAAACGCCTGAACACAAATAGGGAACAAATCAACCAATGACAAGACAGAAAGACACATGGCAAGACACAAACATCATGAACAAACAAAGCACATGGTCTACAACATGATAGCAGAAAGTCTCACAGTTGCCCTCCAGTGGCCCGGCAGGGCAACGCACCCTAACACTGTGTTCATAAACCTGAAGTATAATAAATTGTGGGATGGCAAGTTTTATACTTTTATACACACAGCTCTTTCCCCTGTTAATTTCTGTTTGCAATATTGGTTTAATGTTCTGGATCAACAAGGTTTTTAATTATAAAGAAACTATTACTGTAAATTTACATTTAATCATTCAGCAAAAGCAATTCAGCAAAAGTATTAACATGAGACACAAAGCCTAAGGATAATCAAATACATATATATATATATATATATATTATGTAGAGAGTGAGAGATGACATATTGGGAAGCGAATTGACATTATATGGAACTTTTACTTCCTTATCCTGAGGCGTAAAGGCACCCGGACCTGGTCCAATCATGCATCGTAATTCAGTGGGCCAAGTGAAATTGGGTTGTGCGGCCCAACCCAGTTTTGCTATGTGGGGACTTTTCGACATCAGCATTTTCACCCCTATGATGGCTGGAAAACTACAACTGCAACAAATATCTGTTATATTTTAACCCACATGAGCTGAATGAGGAGAAATTGGTTTGTTTGCAGATTGTTTTAAGACTGACTTTTCAAAAAACATCAATTTAAATTTAGTAACTTCAAACAGACTTTCTGCATCAGTCTCCTTATGATAGATATGGATTTGTTGTTGGAACTATAACATTTACAGCATTTGGCAGATGTCCTTATCCAGAGTGACTTACATTTATACAACTGAGCAATTGGGGGTTAAGAACCTTACTCAGGGACCCAGCAGTGCTGGCATTAGCCACCACTTCCCCCACACACAAAGACACACCTGACACAATAAGGAAACAATCATTCAATGACAAGACCAAGACACTCACGTGACATGACATAAACAAACATTGAGCACATGGACTAAACTTAAACAAAAAAAAGTCTCCCTACCTGGCAAGCCTGACCGAGTCCTTTCAGTTATTTACATTTTCTTAAATAAATGAAGTCGTATGGATTTTGTGTACCATTAGTTAGTGGTTTTGGTAAATATAAATAATTTTATTTGCCATTTCATACAGTTAACCTTAGCTCCAGTAATAGCATTCATTCTTTCTGCATGAGATACCTGTGTGATGCAATGCCCTGTTTTAATCCATTTCTGCATAATAATGTGCTTCATAATGATGTTATATAAAAGGGGTTTTATTAACAGTAATTTAAAATGTCTGAACTTATATACTATATTGTTAGCAGACGTGTATTGTCAGGACTCCCGCGTTGCCGGGTCCATTGCTCTGCTGGGCCACCGGAGGGCAGCAGCAAGACTTGTCGTATGTGTTATTGTTCTAGTTTATTTGCTCCATGTCTTGTCACAAGATTGCCCAGTCTATGTGTCATGTTTCCATGTTTGGTTTATTTTAGTCGTTTGAACCTTATTGTGTTCATGTGTCTCTCATTCATTTGACTGTTTCCCTCATTAAGTTAAGTATTTATACCTCTGCCTTTGTTGCGTGTCACGGTCGATGATCATGTCATATCATGGTTCATGTTTTAGTCAGGTCTGGTTGTATTAAGTTTAGTTTTATGTTTTTGTTCTTGGTTTGTGTTATTTGAAATAAAACTGTGTTTTGATCCAAACCTCCACCTACAACATGTATACAGTACCCCCAAGTAATACTTGAGTAAAAGTATAGTTATTTTACCTCACAATGACTTTGGTAGAGTTAGTCACCATTTAGTATATTACTCTAGAAACAGTCATAAAGTATATGATATTTATTATAAAAAAATACAAAGGTACTGTAATGTATTATTATTGTAATATATTTCTGATTGTTAGTGTTTTTACACTAACTATAATATTTCTAATAACTAACAACTAATAATAGATTACTGTTATAAGCGAGGCATTTTATTTTATGCAAGTGAACTCTAAGTGGCAGCAAAGCGAATAAGCACAATCCACCAATCAGCTTTGAATTCTGCTACTCATAATCCGCGTACTGTTCATCCTTGAGAGACACAGTAACTGACTTTGCTTCCTCTCAGTCCATTACTGTAATTTATTAGGTACTCAGTGAGTCAGTAATAGCAATGAGGCCTGAAGAGCAGCTCTATAATCTTAGACAAGGACACACACAGGCCTTGACACACACAAATCTGCCTTTTGTCATCATTTGTTTTCTTCATATGTCCATTATGACCATCATACAATTTAAGTAAGTTTACCTATTTCCAATTGACTATTTCCAGTTCTCGTTAAATAGTTACTTAACATTTTACAAGAGTTTCCTTTAAATTTTTTTAAAATTGTTCACAGTGTAAAGGTTCATCTACAAAAATGTAATGTTCTTTAGCACGTTGTGCAGTACTAGACTAGAAAAAACAACAACAAACAATCACACCTTTCCAGATTACTGTGCCTGTTGATTACAAACATCCCTACCCCATAATTCTACCACCACCATGCTTTACTGATAAAATGGTGGTCTCAGGGTGATAGATAGGTTGGAGCTGCTGCCACATATAGTGCCAAGACTGAAAGGTATTTTATTAGAACTGGAAAGCTATAGGTCTCAGAAGACCAATTCTTTTACAGAAGAGCAACAACGTTGATAGTGATGTAAGTGACCAGGAAGCATAATGACAAGCAGAGTAGCAAGTAAGCTTTTTTTGTTTGTATTTGCTATGTAGGAAAAAGCAAAGTCCTGTCCAAGAGAAAGAGCAAGAGGTGCCATCAACACTTTAGATTTGTGCCCCTCCCTGCTCTCATACCTTGTCTGCTTAGGACCGGAGCGTGCATGGCTAGCTTTTGCTGGGCATTCTCAAGTCCTGCATGGCATTCTTCAAGGACAACGGCCAGGTTTGCAGCCCCATGTCTGAGTTCTGCTGTAAATGGTGCTTCTTGGTTCGCAAGAGGTATGAAGTGTTGTGTGTTATATTAGATCTGTGTCAGATGAACCATATTGTCAGAATGTATGAGCTCAAGATGCTCATTATCAAGCAGCTTGTGTCACAAATCATGTCAGAGAGTGGTTTGTCATTATAGCTCTCAGTGATACATACTTTCACATATACATCTTTCCTCAGAAGTTCCTGAGGTTTGCTTTTTTAGGGATGATGCATTCAAATAATTTCTTTTGGCCTTTTACTATCTCCCTGAACTTTGGCCAAATATGTGAATGCCGCCCTGGCTCCTCTGTGGCTCCATTACATAGAAGACTGGCTGATACTGGCACAGTCTCGGCTGCTGGTGAGTTGACATTGAGAAGTCATTCTTGCCCACATGGGGAAGCTGGGACTGAGACTCAATGCCAAAAGCATCCACGTATATTGATATAGGATTCCTCAATGATGCAGGCATAATTGTCTCCTGCTTGTACCGTGATAACCCGCACGAAGAATAGGCCAGCTACTTACTGTCAAACAGTTTTAGGAACTGTTAGGTGACCCACTCCGCATGAACAAGGTCATGCAGCAATGCCTTTTGTCTTAGATATATATAGCGAAAGCCCTGGTCTCTGGTGCAAGACCCAGCATTAGTAGCTTGTTGTCGTTGCGTAACGCTCTCGACAGATGTCATGAGTGGCAGCTACATCCAGGGGCTGTGTAAAAGTCACTATCAGTTTATTATATCATGGCCAAAAAATAATTGACCCTTGAAATTGTTTTTGTTATAGCTTCCGTTCCTGCAGCACAACATCTTCTTTCTTATTTCACCTCCTACATAACAAGATTTTTGACTGCCTTCTTGGCTGGTTCACCATACATTGCACAGTACATTACATCATCTTGGCATGTTATTTGCAATTCTGGGTTTAGAGCTTGTGTAATGTCTTCTATGTTGCGACATGGTGCTTGTGGTACAATGTATCATTCCACATATCGAATCAAATCAAAATTTTATTTGTCATCTAGATAAAATACATGGTATGACAAGAAGCGAAATGTTTCTTTATGACTAAGATCCAATAAAAATAAGAATAAAAGAATAAAGACTGAACATACAACATACAAAATAACATACATGATAAAAACAAATGTACGCATATAAATATAAATATAGTAAGAAGTGCAAGTGGGCAGGTAGGTAGGGGGTGGGGTAGTGCAAACAGCAGATTCATATAAAATGTAAAATAGAAAGTATAATACAAAACAGAAACAGTCCCTGTAGACGGTTTCTTTAGGTTAAACAGTGCGCAGTAAACAGCGACATAATGCTTGACTCTGGATCCAGATAGAAAAATCCTTTTTTTTGGATGGCTCATCTACAGTAATTATGACTAGCAAGAAATTAGCATTTAATCTAGATATTTAGAAGTAATTACAATATATTTCTATTTAGATTTATGTTGTGAGGAGGTCTGGGATGCAGGTGATGTTCCAGTTTCCTCCAAAAGTTGTTCAATGGGGTTGGGGGGAATCAGGTCTCTGTGCAGGACACTTGAGTTCTCCCACTTTAATATAAATACATATACACTTATCATACACCAAGTATGATATACACCAAGTTAAAATTACACTGGGCCCATATTACAAACAGTCTATCAAAAATGTATGGTAAGGCCAAAAAAAAAAAAAAGAAAAAAAAAACTTCTTATTGGACAATGTAAGAACAGATTGCTGGTGTATCAAATCTATCCAAGTTTAATAATTTTATGGCCATTTTGATGCCTTAGATTTTTTAGCCAAGGGTAAGAGCCTTTTGGATTCTTAGCCCTCTCAAAAGATTGATAATGAGTCCTTCTCAACCAAGCAGGATGTCTATTTTGGGCTTATTAAATGCAAAACAAATAAAGTTTTCAGGCCGATTGTTATTTCAGGTTGGGTCTTGAAAAACAGCGCCCTGGATTTAACCCCCATTTGTCATTTATTACTCATTTGATCAGTGTGCACCCGAACAAGACCAGTCATTTGGAAAAATCAGTTGTTTTTCCTGAGCCCAAACAAACACATCCATCAGAGTTAATTTATTACAGGTCTGTATGGTAAACATCTGTCATAATAAAATGCTTTGAAAAATATTCCATAATTTTTTCATATGTCTCACCTTACTTGTATTTTCTTTGATTTTTATAAACGCAGGAAAGAGCTACTGATAATGCGGTGGGTTGTCTCCTGCATCGACTAATTCAACATCTGGACCTTGCTGAAAATTAGGACTTCTTTTCACTGACTTCAATTCAGGGTTGAATTTTCTTTACTAATCATTAACTGGAAAGTAACCTTCTCTCTCTTATAGGCCACAATCAGTAAAGGTAGATAACTCAGCATCACCTACTATTGATCTCACTATTGATATATATATATATCACTATCCATTACACATGTAGACAACATCACCATCATTTTGCTAACTAATAAGGACAATGATTTTATCATATGTACCATAGCATATTTTTAGTACATGATGTGATAAGAACTTTTTACATATTACATATTAACTTAAAAATCATATTTTAGTTCCTCTTAAACACTGTTTAACTCCACCCCATAATATCAATAATAAAAAGATGGTTGAATGGGTGGAGCATTTTTAGATATTTTGTATCTATACGTGCTAAAAAGAGAGACTTCTAGTTCTCCTAAACTTACACATTTGTCTTTTCAGCCTCATCTTCACCATTGGTTTCTTCTACATGTTGACAGATACTAATAAGAACAAGCTTATAATAATAACTCATCCAGCTAGTGCAATTATTGGTATTTTAACCCCTTACCTATCAAGTGGTATCACTTTTGCTATGATCTGGATAGCACATACAATCTTAAATGACCTGGTCCACCCACTCTATCAGTCTTTTATCCTCCTTTCTTCTGGTTGCAGGTGTAGATTACCTACACAGTGGAAGATGCGCTAAAAGCTGTGAGAGCTTTATAAATGCAGCAATAAGCCATCCATGTGTCATGTAATACTCTTGCATGTGCTATGTAGTTTTGTATCTTGTAAAGTATTGCAAAGACAAATAAATGATCTGTTCTCCATCTAAATAAAATTAAATATAAAAAGAAATAAATACTTGAAGTGTAAAATGAAACTTCACCAAAGACACGTCTGTACATTCTCCCACTAAAGCTCGTCCTGATCGGTTTCTTTAAATCAGTCGGGACATTTCTAATTGACCAGTATTAGAAATTACTTTAAAATGAAAGCTATAAAAAAAATTCAACGATTAAGAACACTTGCAATTAATGTTTTTTTTGAAGGACAATTAACATCATCTGTGATCTTATGAATGAATAACATTAATGTGTTAGCCTTACAGGACTGATGAAAAGAAAACACAGACAAAATGGTACAACTGAGAACAAATACAAACAGCAAAATAATAATGGACCATAAGTAGTAATTTGCTGCTTTATGTGCTTGTGTGTGTAACCAAATTAGGCTTTATCTTAACCATGTTGCAAACACTGTTGGTTAAAACAAACAAAAACCTATCATAAAACAGTAGTGAAACATATCTGGAGTTAACTATGAAGTAAATTTAATAGTCTTGTGGAACAATGTTATCCGGCACTAATTACACTTTTGCATTATACGCTTAGATTTGGATGCCAGAGAATCATTTCTCAGGTTTCTGTGGAGCCTGAGAAATATTTCGGCACTATATGCAATACAAAGCTACTGAAGTAACAAGATCATTATTTTTAATAAGGCATAGCCACAAATAAATATTTCGAGGCCACGGACCAAGAATATGGTGGAATTGTGATGTATTGTGTAACTGGAGCCCATGAATTAACACGAAAGGATGTGGAATGTTAAATTTAATTAATGGCCTCCGGTTAAAGATAATACAAGAAAAAAAAAAATTTCTTCGCTTTAAGAATAGATAACATTTATTAACATTCCATGACATTATATTTATGTCAAAAAGCCAGTGACTCTGATCCTTATAGAAGCATCTTAAATACAATTTTGCCATTTTACAGGTTTTCCATAAGGAACACTAAGATTATGATATGGAAGATGGAATAAGACATTAATAGCTTGTTATCGTTAGTCCTATTCATTAATGTACATAACACAGCAACATACACAGTGAAATTCTTCTATTTGCATATCCCAGCTCGGGTAGTTGGGTAGTTAGAGTGCAGGATCAGCAATAATATGTCACTAATAGAGCAGAGGGTGTTAAGGGTCTTGATCAGTTGCCCAACAGTGGCAGGTTCGCAGTGCTGGGGCTTGATTGGCAACTAAAAGCTATTTGAATTACCACCGCCTATGATTAACTCAAGTCAATTTAATTTCATTTAATTTAACAAGCATTTGTAACAATAAACCTAAATTAAATTAAAATAAAAAAAGGAAATTCATATTTATGCCCATGTTTTACACACTGAAAATAGTTTATATTTCTTTATCATAACTAACACAATTTCATTATCAACAGAAAGCTGTGCGTAAGTAACATTAAGGTAGAAAGGTAAGAGAAATAAATAAATTGACTTGTTTATTCCAAAAAGAATGCATAGAAACACCTTTAACTTTTAATAATTACTTCAGAATTGGGAAGTAGAAAGCCTTTATTTATCACTTCCGTCACATCAAAGCAGATGGACAGCTATGATTCAGCTCCCTTTATATAGAGAGGATTAGGGGCCTTGTTCAGGGGCCCAGTAGTGGCAGCATGGTTTAAATTCTGACCTTGTATTAAATATCACACAGCTTTAACCGGTGGGACTGTAGAGCAAAATTCAGTTGTCCAAATACAGTATTAGAAAAGTAAATCAGCTCTCGGCTATGCTGACGCTAGTGCATGAAGTCAGCATCATTCCATGGCTGAAGTAAAGTGGACTATTATAAATCATCCTCATGCTTATACTCAATAGACTTATTCAGGGTTTTTTTTCATACTGAGCTCATTTTAAAATGCATTAGGCCACAAGTATTGACCATAGTATATAAACAACATACATTTACAGTGACATTTACAGTCCAACACCTTAACCACTTCCCCATATTCCAACATATTGACCAAGGTGTCACCTCTGTAAGATTCTCTTTAGTAAAACAACAATAATTATCACCGCAAATCATGTTTGGTGATGGTGAAAACACAGGCAGAGTGTAAACACAATCAACAAATTAGTTGTGAAGATGCAACGACAGGGAATCAATAAAATCCATAAACGTCATTAACAGTTAAGGCAGAAACACACGAAAAGAGCTTGGAATTTGCACACAGAGTAAATGTCAAGCCATTTCAAAGACAAACTGGATTAACGGAGCTTACAGTATATACTAATGAGAAATGGGTGATGTGACGTGTTGACTTGGATAGTAATAAGGCAGAAAATAGGCCAGGAAAAGAGTTCGACTGGGATGTAACACAGACTTTGTTAACTGATTTTTCTTCAAACCTTTACTTCCCTCAGAACCCCAAAAATTCAGTTTGTGCTTGTTTAGTAGTCTTTATGTTACACATTGAATTACTTTGTCATGTTACACTGCCAATTGGAAAATCCAGGTTTGATTTCCAGCACCACCAAGCTGTCACTGTTGTAAAATGTAAATGCCTTTATTTTGTCACATATACTTTTTTTTACAGCAGAGTAAAATTCTTTTTCTGCATATCCCATAGTAAGTTGGGGTCAGAGCGCAGGGTCAGCTATGATGCAGCGCCCCAGGAGCAGGAAGGGTTAAGGGTTTTGCTCAAGAACCCAACAGTGGTTGGCTTGCTGGTGGTGGGGCTTAAACCCAGGTGTTTCTGGACTTCAGATCAACAGCTGGCGGTGGTGGGGGATCAAGCCCAGGTCTTCCTGGTCTTCAGATCAGCAACTCAGCGCCTTAACCATTTGAGCCACAACTGCCCCCAATGCTGATGGGCCCCAGAGCAAGGCCCTTACCCTAAATTGCTCAATTGTATAAAAAGAAATAAATTTAAGTCACTCTAGATAAGGACGTCTGCCAAATGCTGTAAATGTAAATCTTGGTTAAGTCTAGTCAAGTCACCTTTATTTATAAAGCACTTTTTAACAACAGAGATTGTGTTAAAGCAGCTTCACAAATTCAGAGAAGACAATGATAAACACTCACTAAAACACTCAGTTCAGTTGAATTAATATATTAATAAATAAACCAGCCAGAGGCGACGGCGGCAAGAAACCAAAACTTCATCTGTGGCAGAATAGAGAAAAAAAAATTTGTGAGAAACCAGGCTCAGCCGGGGGGTTGGCAGTTATAATGAACCCACTGAGGCGAGTAGTTGAACCCAAATGCAGTTTATTTAAACAAACATAAACACTTGGCAAAACAATAAACATTAACTTGACTTGACTTGATGCTAACTATCGTGGCATGAACCTTACAAACTTGCAATCCAACAAAAAGACAATATGAAACACAAGAGCTATAAATGTAAACAAGGAGGTACATATGACCAACACAAACCAATGACAGAACTGAAAACCAATAGAAATAGGACACAGGGACTAGTGACAGGAAACAATACAGGAAGTAAACAACGGCATAAACAGAAACATGAAACAAACATGAACCCAAAATCAAAACATGAAACATACAAATATACAAAACCTTACATGACCAGACAAACCAGCAGGTTATTCTATGCTGCAGCAAAGTTTCTGTTGTCTTGTCCGAATGGCCGACAAGGTCATTAGTAGAAAACTGCCTCTGGGGCTTTTTGTATCTGTGCTGATCCACCAACTGGGCTGGATACAGATATGTTTATATGTAGCTTTTATATAATCAGGCACTCAGTGCTTTACGAATGTCGCTTATTTACTGTATTTCTGTTTGTTACTATCCTACTAGAAAAATGTACAATAAACACTGGATTATAATCCAGTGAAATTCTGTGTCAGCTTTTCGTCACATAGGTTAAACCGCATGACTCAAACTTTTTTTTAGGCAGTTGCCTTTATTCAAAGGCTAGGTCTGAGGTGAAGCAGGGAAAAGTGGGGGCTACGACACCAGCCAAGTTTCTTTAATTGAACATCTGGAAAATTAGCGATAATATATGTATGAATCGTTACCTTGTATCTATCATTTTCTGATGCCAGAACCAATAAAAACTTGGGCCTACATCATTAGCACCCCCGCTGGTAGCTGATACATAGTGATATCTATGTTTTATCGTTTCAAGACATAGCCCATACTGTACAACATTTCCTTATTCATTAGCATGTTTGCTTATTCAAATCCCATATGATAAAACTAAATTGCTAACGATATTAACTAAATGATAACTATCGATGATCGATTAATCATGCCTGTTTTTACAGCTAACAGTTTCCTAACTTATTTTTATATCAGATTTGTGGCTATAAAATACATTATTTTGTCTGTTGTATTGGAAAAAAATGTTAATTATGATTGTCCCAATGACAAGATAGTAAAACAGTCTAAAAGGCTTGGAAATTCTGAATTACCTGCTATTTGCAAATCCAAAACAAATAAACGAAACTGAAAGCTTTTACAGCAAATATCATCTTCACTCCATGTCCCTGCCAATGTACATATTTGATTGTCTTAATCTTTTCTTTGTTAGTATTAAGATAAGCTGATATATTTTTTTTTAGTTTCAGACTGACAGTCAGCTATCCAGCGAAACAACCGTCGATTAATTAAGGATATTATGTCTGAAAAGCACTTGTCAGTGTGCGTCTGCAGTGCGAAGATGTAAATCATTAAAAAGAAAGAGTGCTGTCTTAAAATACTGAGACAGCAGCACAGACTGGGCTGGAAAAGCAGACAAACACATCATGCATTACCATGCAGGGAAGGGATGTAAATGATGTCATTTTTTCTTTTCTGCATAAAGATCTCTTTTCATGCCGTGTGACGGTTTCTATTGATAAGAAGTCTGGACTGAAATAGCTTATTCTCAACATCAAATAACTTTCAGTTTGGGATATTTCTTATGTGTCACGGACACGCCAGACTCCCACCATTTACCGCTCACAATCACCAGAGTACTGATCATGCGCAACTGACACTCATTCACCAATCACTCCTCCCACTATTTATACACACTTCTTACACCGACTCTTTGTCCTGTCTTCCTGTTGGCGCCAAGTCTCTTTGTTCTCCTTCTTTTCTCCTTCAGCATTCAAAGACTCTGCGTTTGCTGCGTTTCCAGGTTTGGTCCGAACGTTTCTGGGATCTCCGTTGTTTTAGAAAATTTCCAGTAATCATATTCTCCTTTCCACTAAAGTCCGCATAGACCTGTCTATTCGTCGCCTGTGAAATAAACCGGTTGGTTTGATTCCAATTCTGTGTCTCGATTCTACCACCCTCTACAATAAGATTGTAGAAAATATTGAAAAACTTGTCGCTTCCAGCATTTATCACTGTTACAGTGACAGTTATCACTGTTTTCTTCATGTTTGGGCTACAAATTGGTTGAATAGCATGTTTTCAGAGAAAAAAAAAAACACCAAATAAACCAAATTCTGTTATGGTCTAACAGTATATTTCTAACATATACAAGATAAATCAGTGAGAGACATAGTGGTGGTAGCATCATACTATTGGTCTGTTTCTTTTCAGATGGAACAGGGGAGATGCAATGCATGTATGCATTGGTTAAACGGCTGAAAAATTTACCTTTAAGCATAATAACAGCCAAAAGCACAAATTCAAATCCACATAGGAAGATCAACGCTTCAAGGCCTGACATCCCAAGAGATCCCCATAATATTTTTTATAGATCCCTGGAGTTAATAAACAATGTAAATATCTCAAAACTTATCTTTATGTATTACACTGCAGTCGAAGTAGCAATTGTAAAGCATGAGTAGAAAAGCGTTTCTCATTTTTAAGTATTGTACAACTATATTACTTGTGTGTTTATTATTACAGTGTGTGCAAGGAAAAAAAAAAAAACAATGGAATTATGATAGAATCTCTCATCCAGAGTGACATACATTTATGGCATTTGGCAGACGCCCTTATCCAGAGCGACTTACATTTATCTCTTTTATTCAACTGAGCAATAGGGGTTTAAGGGCGTTGCTTAGAGACTCAGCATTGGCAACTTGGTGGTGCTGGGAATTGAACTCCGATCTTCCAGTTGGCAGGTAACACCATAACCACTGCGCTACTGAGCATTTGAGGTTTGAGGGCCTTGCGAAGAGGCCCAACAGTGGCGTCTTGGTGGGCTTTGAGCTAATGTGCTTCTGATCAGCAGTCCAACAACTTTACCACTGAGCAGTTACTGACATTTAAGTTCTCAGAAAGTATTTTAGAAAGTGTCTTCAAAAGAGACCTAAATATCTCTCAAATATTTACAATAAAAGTAATTTTGAACTAATTTCCTGCTGATTAGTTGCCCATTTAGCTTTCATTGCCCTATTAACATGGTGAACATCTAAAACTTCTAATAATGTCTGTGAACTAGAAAGCTGTGTCGAATGGAGCAGATTGTTGTCTCACTGCATCCAATTTCCTGTGTAACCCCAAAAGCAACTAGGACATAAACAAGAATGTTCTTAATGGAAAAGATGGTACTCTTGTTGCCAAGAGCAATGTGTCCCGCTGGCAAGGGACAGAGTCTGCACACACCACTTATGAGAGTTTGCCTGGAACAGTCAGATACCAGTTTTGTCAGCAAAAGTAAACAGAAAGTGTTCCTTTAGAAGGCACAGGAATAACTAAAAAGTGAGTCAAGGATAAAAAAATTAGAGAACGTACAGTTTTTCTTGAGATTAAATACACTACATGGCTAACGACTTTTAGAATATTAAGTCCCACCATAATATAATAAATATTTTCAGCATTTGGCAAACACCAAAACACACGACTTACATTTATCCCTTTTATACAATTGAGCAATAGGGTCTTGCTCAGGGGCCCAGCAGTGGTAACTTGGTGGTGCTGGGAATCAAACCTGGACATTCCAAATAGCAGTCCAACACCTTAACCACTACACTACCACTTCCCTATACATAATACTTTGGAAAATTGTAGCTCATTGTTAATTAAAAGATTGTGGATTCAATTCACATCCCCACCATGCTGCCACTGCAGGGGTCCCGGAGCAAGGCTGTAAAGTTGGGGGCAAAATATGTACTGGATAAAAGTGTCTGCTAAATGCCAGAAAAGTAAACCTCTTAAAAGTTTTTTTTTTAAATTTTGAAATATGGTTAAAGAGATTTGTTCATTCTGCCACAAGAGATTAAGTGAATTTAGAGTGAGTTAGTGCAAGTTCTTTGTTTGTTTACTTTAAAAATGATACTAATACAAATTTTATTTACAGAGATTATGTAAAACATAATCAATCTCAAACTTATCTAGCTCTGGAATCATTAGCATTTCCCGATAAACTCGATTTTGCTCACACTCTCACAGGTGTGGAAGCAATCATTGATTCATTCAGTCAGTCCTGAACTCCTGACTTAATTTCTGCTTATTAATGCTTCCTTATTTGATCATTAGTGCATTTTAATTGGTTACCTTCAGTAATCTATATAGAGTGCAAGCACTTCCTGTTCTGATAAAAAAAAAAACTGTGTAGGGGAATGTTAGGTTGCATATATGAAGAAGTATGTATATACATGTCTGATTTTTTTTCCCTAGGGTTCATCAGTCATCATGCAAAAACAGTTATGTTGCATCAAAACTATAAAATCTCCTATGCCTAGTGGTCCAAATAGGCCACAAAGTTCCTCCCTATTCCCATTAACCATGTGTAAAGTAACAGGATCGATAAACAGTTGCAAGGTCAATAACTACCTAAAATACCACCTCGGAATACATTGTGATGCTTCCTGAGTCACCCGTTTTGCTATTATCTACAATAATAGCATGTTGTGCAAAAAATTTTACTTCCAAAAGAAAATGATTGCTTTGTGTAGCTGATGCAAATTGGTGGGTCATGCTGAGAAAAGCTCTTTTCTCTTTAGCCACAAGACACTTGATATTGATGATATTCAGAACGTAAAGCAATGATACCAAAAGTGTCCATCAGAGTGTGGACAGATTGCAGCCTTGAAGAGATAGAATTGCTAATAACGCTCTTTAGTGCTCCAATGGATATCGGGGACCAAAATGTATTCCTGGAAGCCTGTTATTCTTATATAAGCATGGTGAGAAGGAAGGTTTGTCTACTTCTAATTTGGCTTCTAATAAAAGATGGCAGGACAACAAATACTTTACTTGCACCCGTTGGGTCAATAATGCTCAGAAATTGCAAAAATAAGCATTTTATATCATGCCATAAGAAAGACCAGAAATTGTAGCTCATGTACAACCAATCGTTATAAAGCGTTTAATAACAGCAAAAGGCTTAAAACGGGGAAAGAAATATGAAAGGAATTTGCATCTATCGTACAGTTTTTGATAATGCAAGCTTTATTTTCAAAAACTGTACGATAGATGGTAAGAAATAAATAAATCAGCTGATTGAAAGATCATGGGTTCACCTTTCAGCAACACAAAGCTGCCACTGCTGGACGCCCAAGCAAGACCCTTAACCTTCAACTGCTCATTTGGATTAATGTAATTCTTGGGCATCTGCCAAATACCAGAAATTTAAAAAAAACAGACCTAAGTAACACACACACACACACACACACACACACACACCAACACTAGCAGTGTTTTTCTGCCTGTTATGCCAGAGGAGATTTATGATTTTTATTGTTGTAGTACATCCATTAAGCATTTAATTCTGTCTTATTATAAATTAATTAGTCAAAAAACAACTACATTAAAAACACTCAATTGTCTTGCTAAAGAGAAGCCAGAAATACTTTTTAATAATTAAATGTTTTTTCCGAAGCTTTAACTCTTTACTTTTTTTGCTTAATCACACACTTTTTTCCCTTTGTCTATACCTGCTTATTCCTAATCAGGGTCACAGGGACTGTCATTGGGTGAAAGGCAGGGGGACACCCTGAACAGATCAGCAATCCATCGCAAGGTCAAATACAGATACAGTAGACAACTATACACACTCACACTCACTCCTATGGGTGAATTAGTATCACCAATCAATCTAACATACATGTCGGACTAAACCCACATAATCCTTCTGGGGATATGACCCTGGGACCTTTTTGAAAATAAATACACCTAGAGCAAACTGGAACCAGTCCAGACTTTATTAACGAGACAAAGTATAAAAAATGTATCAGCTAAATTAAATCTAACAGAGTAAGAAAGAAAGAGAGAGAGAGAGAGAGAGAGAGAGAGAGAGAGAGAGAGAGAATTAGGGAATAAGCGGGTATGGAAAATGAATGGAGTGATGGATGCTGTACCCAGACGAATGTGGGTCATTCTGCATGTAGGGTGAGCATTATATTGTGTTAAATGTGTGTGATATTGATGAATAGACATGCCTTAGATTTTGGCTGCAGGTGTATCGGAATAAATAAAATGCTAGAAGTGACTAATCACTAGTAAAGAGTGATGACTTCTTTTGCATATCATTAGAGGCAACAGATGTTTCTACACATTGTGTTGTTGCCGTCTGACTGTCAGTGTAACAGACCACTTTTTCCTCCCTCCCAAGAACTAAATGAGGTTATAAACAGTGATTAAAGTATTTAGATATTGTCATCTTGCAGCAAGTTCTAGTTCTTGTTGCTTTTCTGCAGATTAGGACTCACCCACTGACAATCATCAGAGTCTACATTTCACTGTGATCACTACTGTCTGTTAGGTGCATGGTACTTATACTAATACTACTAGGAGTTAACAGTTTAACCTTCTTGGGCTTAGAGGTTTGATGGGTTCCCTTCCAAATACATGCAAGGTGTAACAACTCACAAAAATTTTATTTTTTATTTTTTAAATGTCAAGTGTTGGGTATTTGATAAAAGAGGTGACTCTTCAGTTGTCTATTGAAGACAATCAGTAACTCTACTGTTTTGATATTGATAGGAAGTTTATTCCCCCATCTTGGTGCCAGAACAGAGAAAAAAAGTCTGGAGGCAGAGCTATTTTGCGTCTTAGGGGATGGTGGGACCAGTCGAGTGGTGCTTGTGGATCTGAGGGAGCACGGTGCGATGCGAGAAGTGATGTGTGCTTTAAGATAAGAGGATGATGCTCCGTTTTTAGTTTTGTAGACAAGCATCAGTGTTTTGTATCTGATGTGTGCAGCCACTGGGAGCCATGGAGGGGGCACAGCAGTGAGGGTGTGTATGAAAACTGTGGTAGGTTAAAATTCTAAATCATCTGCACCACCAAGCTGCCACCTGTGACTGCAGACAGTGTTGCCCGATTGGGTGGGTTCCTGCCCAGTGTTGCTAAATTAATTTGACTTCTTTTGATCAAGTGAGACCGAAAAACAATGCATTGGATTGGATAATAATACTTGGGCTGCTTCTTGAGACAACTGACAGGTGTTTAGTTTTAGCTACAAAGATTTTACTATTATTTAATTTATTTTTTTTAGAAAAAGATATATTTTTGGGCATAGGACAGATCAGGAAATGAAGCAGAGGAGAAGGAGGAGGGTGAGACTGGAGGGGATCCGAGCCGAAATCAAACACGGTTCGCGGCAGCACATCGGTGCCGGCGCCTTAACCCACCACACCGTGGCACACCGGCCTAATTGTATTAATTTTTAAATCAAATATTTTATTAAAATTTACAATAAATGATTATTGGTGTCTTACACACAAAATAAAAACATTTAAAAAGTCATGACTGATGTTTGCTATTACCAGAGCTACTAAAATATCAGTATCATCAGAGTTTTGATTTTTCTGGGTGTTCAAACTAGGTATTATATAAAAATTATAATTAAATGGTAAAATCTTCCATATCATGCCTTCTTAGTCTTTCCATTACCAGGTATATAAGGTACTGTGAAGCAAAGGTAGGAAGACTTGCCCAGCATATCTTACTCCAAAATGCAAGAAACAGGACAATGTGTGGACATTTATCGGTCTGGGCATGTTGTCTTTTACAATGCATTAAAGAGCCTCGAGTGTTCCTGTGTTTCCGATCGTATTCTTGACTACTAGCATATTCTCCAATCTTCATGTTTATCTACAGCGCTATGAAACGGAATTTGTTTTTTATTCAGTGTAAATTCAGTTCTGCTGCTCATGTTTAAGTTTAAGCTGTTTAAATAATCAAATATTAGCAACATCAATATTATAAATAGATATTAGAATAAATATATAATGTAAATAAATAATGTTAGCATCACCGGGGTCATAAACACCCACACTAGCACTTTCCAGTGTGTCTAAATAAAATGATTATTCTAATAAAGTCATGTCAAAAAAAAATGTTAATATTAACATGAAAAAAAGGAAATTAAGTTAGAAAAGTAGCTATTGAGCATATCAGCTCAGAGGTTCTTTAAAATGTTTTAGCTTTTAAGAACTACTTTTAAGTGTTAAATCAATCCTACAATCTCACTTAGTACAGATTTATATATTTTATGGCTGTTATATAAACTCGGTGATTATGTACCTGGTTAGCGCCGTCCTATTTTTTAAAAATGTAGCACCACATAAGTGTTGTGTGTTCGCTGGGCTTAAAGTGACCATTTTGTATTTTTAACAACATGTGCAATGACTAACATAAATAGTTTTAGTAACGTGTGCTTTGATTTTTATTGCCGCTCTTCAAACCATTCCGTTCCTGAAAAATTCCGCTAACTTCAGATAACCATACCTTTTTTTTTTTTCTACAGACACAACAGATTTGAAGACAGCTTAAAATCAGCTTTTATAGGGTATCAAAACCGCTGATATGTAGATTTTCACCATGTGATGGGGTTTCCCGGATCGCATTACTAGACACAGTAATTAAAATTGTATCAGCTGAATCCTATCTAACAGTGGGAAAGAGAGAGAGAGGAAGAGAGAGAGAGATAGAAGAAGAGAAGATAGAAACCGACCCCCCGGGGAGAGAGAGGTGAAGAAAGGAAAAGAGGAGGGAGAGAAAGAAAAAAGAGGGGGGGAGAGGAGAGGGAGAGAGTAGATGAGAATAGAGAGAGAGAGTGAGAGAGAGAGGAGAGAGAGATGAGAAGAGGGAGAGAAACTAGAGAGAGAGTGAGAAAGGAAGAGAAAGAAGAGAGAGAAAGAGAGAGAGAGAGAGAGAGAGAGAGAGAGAGAGAGAGAGAGAGAGAGAAAGGAAGAGAAAGAGAGAGAAAGAAAGAGGGAGAAGAGAGAGAGAGGAGAGAGAGAGAGAGAGAGAGAGTAGAGAGGAGAGGGAAGAGAAAGAGAGAGAGAGAGAGAGAGAGAGAGAGAGAGAGAGAGAGAGAGAGAGAGAGAGAGAGAGAGAACATTCCTTAAAGTACGCTGTTGACAAACATGGGTCATTCTACACATTTCAACATCTAAGGTCATCAGTATGTGCCGATCAAACCCGCCTGAATCCGTTTTAAAGTCTTTTCCTCAACATCTTACTGCCTGAGACTAAAAATTCATTTGTTCTGCATTAATTTACTAACAATGACATTTCCTGTATTAACATTAAATCACAATATAAAATTAGACTAAATATATTAAAGCATTATTAAATTTAGACTGTAATAATTATAATAATTATCCAAAATAAGCATTGAAGAATTTAGACTGACAGTGAATCATTAACAATCACTAATGAACAATTGAGTGTAAAATGTTCTGAACTGGTGAACCTGCAGAACCGCAATAGAGCAACATTCTTACTATAAACCAGCATTTAGGTTTGTTTAATTAAATCACAACCTTTTAAAATCTAACAATCACAAGCCAGATTTTAATAGACATAAATATAAAAACGTTTTGTTCATCCATACACACCTAAATACATTTTGATGCCCACACACACATTTGTTTTTGGTCATGTAACATTTATATTACATTTTGGTTTACAATGGAACCTTTAAAAAATGAATTGAGGCGGGTTTGGTCAACATACTGATGACATCAGAGGATTATGATTGGTTGATTAAATTGTTGATTCAGAATATAAAGAGAATAATATTTCAGAATCACATCCTATTTGGCAATTTGGGAAAATCATGCCCACTAGGGTATATGCTGATGATATGTTCTCCCTTTCTGTCTCTCTCTCTCTATCTCTCTCTCTCTCTTTCTCAACCTGCTCAACCTGTCTTCTCTTTGTCCTTGTGGTCTCTCTCTCTGTTCTTGTTCTGTCTCTCAAGGTGTTTTCATTGTTTAGCTCTCTTGAGTTTGACCACTTTCTCTGTTGGGAGGGTTTGGTATTGTGTCCCTTTCTGTCTGTCATATGTCTGGAAATCTTACTTCACTGGTTTTTTGCTTTTTCTTCACTTAAATTCTGTTTGGGGGGGTTCTGTATCTGTCTGTGGGGGCAGTTGTGTTTTGACTACTTCTTGGGCTAAATTAGTGTCGGGGATTCTCTACTACGCGTTCTCACACACACTCTGCTCTTGGTGTCTTTCTTCGTCACTCTCAGTTGTGGGGATAAGTCTCTCTGTGTTTTTGCTTTGTTCATGTTGTAGTTTTGGGGTTTGGTCCCCACGGTTGTTGTGGCAGATGACTAACAGGTGTGGCTTGCCCTTTCATGTTGTTGATGTTCTGTGGGTATGTCGTGGCGGTGACATCGTTGTCTTTTGAAGAAGTTATTGTCTCATGTATTGGATGTGTTGGAAGTAAGTCTTGTGTGTTGCGTCTATCCCGGCTTATAGTGTTAATGTTTAGGTCTTGCACGGGCTTATTTATGCTCTGGGTACATTATTGTACTTTGGTACAATTTTGCTTGCGCCGGGGGGGCGGGATAAAGCAGACAAAAAGGCGTGTTGTTGCGGGGGCGCTTGCAAAGTGTCAGTGCGGGCAGTGGTTGTACCTTTTAAGCCCATTAAGTTGTCAGTTGCTGTTATAAGGCAATTGGCATTGTGATCGGGTGATGTAGCACAAAAGTTGCTAATAACTATAGGTGAATCATCGGTGCAGGGTGTACGGGGTTGTGGGGGGGGGGGCCCAAGGTAGGGGATTAAGGGATAACCGGGCGGAATGGAGGGAAGGAGGACAAAGGGGAGCGAGAGGGACGACAACAGAAGGGGGGCCACGGCAGGCAGGGCAGCACAGAAAGGGGGAAAAACACGCAAGGGAGGGCGGGAAGAAGCCCAGAACTAGAGGGAACTAAAAAAAGAAAATCTTATATTAGTAGTTAAGCGGGTTACAGACTAAAGGAAGTTCACATGACTGGATACCTGGAGGCTCGGGGTTTGATTCCGAACACCACCAAGTTGCCACTGTTGGGTTTCTGAGCAAGGCCCTTAACCCCTAATTGCTCAGCTGTATAGAAGAGATAAATGTAAGTCATTCTGGATAAGGATGTCTACCAAATGCTGTAAATGTAAATGTAAAATTTGAGAGAAATGATTTTGAATTTTTTTTTTCACCCAAATGAGGATGGGTTCTCTGTTGAGTCTGGTTTCTCTTAAGGGTTTCTTCCTATTCCGTCTCAGGGAGGTTTTTTCTTGCCAACGTTGCCCTCAGCTTTCTCATCAGGGACAAACTGATTTCTGATTCATTTGCATCTTATAATCTGTTCGATTGTGTAAAGCTGCTTTGTGACAATGGCCACTGTAAAGGGCGCTATACAAATAAAACCGAATTGAATTGAATTGTATTGTGATTAAATATGAGTAAAGGTGTGTATACTGTGCAGGGAATATACACTATATGGGAAATATACACTATATAACACTATAAGTTTGTGAACACCTTCCCCTTCAAACTGTTACCACTAAACACAAATCACACAGTTGTCTAAAAAGCCTTTGTTGTGACATTCTATTATACCTTCACTGGAACTAAGAGACTCAATCACTGTTCCAGCAGGACAATGTCCCTGTGCACAAAACCCCTGAACTCCATGAAGACATGCTGTGTTCTGATTGGAGTGGAGGAACTCGAGTGTCCTGTACAGAATCCTGATTCTGACTCAACCCCTTTAAACTGAACACCTTTAGGATGAACTGGACCCCTGACTGAACCCCAGACCTCCTCACCTCAACATTAGTGTCTGATCTCAATAATACTATTGTAACTGAATGAACACAAATCCACACAGACACATGACACAATCTAGTGTGACAACAATCTCTAGTGGAATGAAGTTTCGATGATAAGAAAAGAAGTTTGGAGACGGAAATGAAGAATGAATGAGTGAAGTTAATGAGTGTGTTCACCGTTACTGGTATTGTGTTAAACGCGCGGTTGATTGAGATGGCAGCTGTTTGCAGTATTGCAGGCGTCGGTTTGGCTGCTTATAAAACTAGGTCACTGGTGAGTATGGATGATATGACGGCTGACAGAAGGAGCCGAATATATTCCGGACTGTATAGAGCTGTTTGAGTTTCTGCTCACAAAGATGAATAACGATCCAAAACAAACTTAAACCTGACTGAAGCAACCCAGTAAATAAATACTACCATTTATTTACTAATCTGTGTTAGAAACAAATTTCTATATGATGATCATTTTAATGACGTTTTTATAGTCAAACTCTATGAATTTGTGGGCGGAGACATGACGTGACCCTCACAAGCCGGGTTTGCTTGTCTAGCTAATGTATACAACAGACTTTTGTCTATTACAGATGTTTGTCTAGCTAATGTTTATCACAGACGTTTGTCTAGCTAATGTTTATATCACAGACGTGATAGCTAGCTAATAAAAAAAACTGTCATTTGTCTAGCTAATGTTTATCACAGACGTTTGTCCAGCTAATATATCACAGACATTTGTCTAGTTAATGAATATCACAGCCGTTTGTCTAGCTAAAAAATATCACAGCCATTTGTCTAGCTAATAAAAAAAAACTGACGTTTGTATAGCTAATGTTTATTACAGACGTTTTTCCAGCTAATCTATATTACAGATGTTTGTCTAGCTAAAGAATATCACAGACATTTGTCTAGCTATCTTTTATCACAGACGTTTGTCTAGCTAATTAATATCACAGCCGTTTGTCTAGCTAATAAAAAACACTGACATTTGTCTAGCTAATATATATCACAGACGTTTGTCCAGCGAATGTATATCACAGACGTTTGTCTAGCTAATACAAAACACTGACGTTTGTCTAGCTAATGAATATCACAGCCGTTTGTCCAGCTAATAAAAAAAAATGACCCTAACCCTAGCTAATGTATACAACAGACTTTTGTCTATTACAGATGTTTGTCTAGCTAATGTATATCACAGACATTTGTCTAGCTAATGAATATCACAGCCGTTTTTCTAGCTAATGAATATCATGGACGTTTGTCTAGCTAATGTATATCACATACGTTTGTCTAGGTAATGTTTATCACAGACGTTTGTAACATATTTGGTCTCAATAATCTGAAATTAAACTGCACTGGAAAAGCATGAAGTGAGGCAGTCAGTAGCTCTTTTGCACTGAAGAGGGTGAGCGTAGGCACACAGATTTATTCTTTTTCCGCTGTTGCTTGATAGCAGGCTAGCATATATAATCCATAGATATTTGTTAATCTGAATAAAATCAGTGCCTCGCCAGTCCCCATCCTCACTGCACGTCCCCGGTATCTATCACAGTAAAGCCACGGTGGTACAATAGATGTTTCGGGGTCGTCGGTGTAAAAGTCAGCAGCATCATCAGCACTCTGATCGTGGCAGTGTATCAGAGTAACTCTGTAGTAAACCGAATGAATTTTCATGAGGAAAAAGGTGAGTGTTTGATCTCATCTAATCGAATTCACACCATCACCATGGTTATACCCTCCTAGCGGGAAGCCCACACGGAAAAGTGTGTGTGTGTGAAACTTTACCACCTAGTGAGTCTGTGACCTCCAAAAGCCCTGTTGAGGAAACAGGTGTGTGTGTGTGTGTGTGTGTGTGTGTTTCTTCCAGTACACTGATCCAGTGTATAAAGCTAAAAGCACTGAAACAGAATTTTCAGTAAATATATATTATTAAATATATATTATTTGTGTAAAAAAAAACACACACACACACACGCAGTGACAGAGACATATGGTTCTCCGGATACTAAAAAACAGTCAGTGTGAACCATTTTTATTGAAATACAGGAAACAGATGCTCGGGAGTAAAAGGTTTATAAATAGTGCCCGGTCTTTTTTATTTTACCGTTTTTGCCGGATACCTGCTGCTTTATAACCGGTAACATTCAACTCTCCTTCTCTTTGCAGCACACATACACACACACACACACATTCCCTATACACACATGCATACACCAACATCCATGCATACTGTATCCCTACACACACCCAGAGGTGAACTAAGATAAAATGGGGGCCCCAAGTAAAATAAATAGTTGTGGCCCATTTAAAAGATGATGATTTGAAAATGTTAACATATATTTATTACCAAGATATATATATATATATATATATATATATATATATATATATATATATATATATATATATATATATATCATACAAAAAGAAGTCGAAAACACATATCATAGAACATCATTTTTTCAAAAACATTGTGTTATTCTTAAACATAATACTAATATTTATATATATGGCTGGAGATATAATACCATTTTCATATTTACAGTTATGGATTGTGATAAACATGATAAACATTACAATAATAATAATTACATTTACAGTATTTGGCAGACGTCCTTATCCAGAGCGACTTACATTTATCTTTTTATACAACTGAGCAATTGCAGGTTTAAGGCCTGGCTCAGGGGTCCAACAGTGGCAACTTTGGAATCAAACCCTGCAATCTTTCTATTAGCAGTCCAACACCTTAACCTTGGAGCTATCACTTCCCTATAGATGCTGCTGCTACCGTGCAAACCTGTTTCCCAGAAACACTATTAGTAATTGCACAATAATAATTAATAATAATAATTCAATGCAAATAAATAATGAAAAATAAGATGGAATTTACAACAGAAACATTTCTTTGTCATATGAGTCAATTCATCACTTACCGCTATCATGTTTCCTTTTTTCTTTGTCTTCCTGCTTTTTTTCTGCTTCTGCCAGTCGGATAAAACCTTGTCATGTTTTAAGTAACACCCGTGGTGGCCGACGCATCAGAAATAAGCAAGCTGTCTGAAATGGTCGGCTGACAGGGGGCCCGTAAAAATGCAGGGCCCCATGAGTAACTGCCTGCCCCATTGCTATTGCTAACACAAAGTAACACACAAAATACCTACTATAACATATACAAACTCATACATACCCAGACACAACACACACTATACCAAACATATAAGACAAATGACAGAAACATGATTACAACCACACAAACACACAGGCGCAATACAAACACACACTACAGGCACACTAACTGGACAATAACATATTCACACACACACAATCATACATACCTACCATACTATATACAATAACACATACACAACAATACTACACTACATAACATGTAACAGCGACATTACAGAATTACATAAACACACTAACAATAGATAATAATAGTGTGCAAACTTCTACACTCATATAAATACTTACAATAACATATTTAATAACACTTACATACTCTCTCTCTTTCACACACACACACACACACACACACTTAATTACCTGGAGCTTCATAACTATAGTGGAGTGGGAATTAGATATTCTATGGCATGCTCTATACACCCTCCAGAGTTATTCATCATTTCTTTTGATCCCCTGATTATTTGGAATCACAGCACATCAGCACACAGCACGACCTTTAACCCCCTGAAAAAGGTGACGCCGCCCAGCATCCTTGGCAACAGGTTAAAGATCAGTCGCCATGGAAACTAGACCAGGATGATAAGAAGCGCCTCTTACTTTAGGGGTTAAATTCACGTTCCTTAGAGACAGCACACTTCAGCTAGTGTGTAAAATTCTGTGTGTGTTTGACTCATAGTGAGTGGGTTCCTGCTAGAGAGTTAGCTGTTCAAAACTTTATGTTAATGCCGAAATATCGGTAGTGTTCTTTCTATCATATTCATATAACAAACGCACACACAAACATACAAACACACACAGATACACAAGCACTAACTATCCACCCACACACTCAAACATACACACCACCTCATGTTCCCAGACACATAAACATACAAACACAGACACAAACACACACACACACATACACACACCAATCACTCACCCACAAATATTCACACCCATACACACATTCACAAACGCACTCCTACATAAACATCCACACACATACGCACACGTACACACTCACTAGCTTTCAGTCGGGTATTTCCCCCAAAACAAATCTTTAATGTCATGATTAATACCATATACAGCTGGTCGCAATCGTAAGCCAGGGAAGTTTCATGCAGCTGACAGAAACATAAATCAAAAATGCGGCCAATTTCAGTTCATTTTATTGTCATACATATTTTACTATTTTGATTAAGTAGTAATCCATCCATCCATCCATCCATCCATTGTCTATACACGCTTATTCATGATCAGGGTGACAAGTCTATCCCTGCTGTCATTGGGTGAAAGGCAGGGGTCATCATGGACATCGCAGGTCACATACAGACAAACAACTAAACACACACACACGCACACACACTTACTCCCATGGGCAATTTAGCAATTTTATCACCAATCAACCTAACATACATGTTTTTAGACTGTGGGAGGAAACCGGAGTACCCGAAGTAAACCCACACGCCAAGAGGCCACTCTGGAGAAGCTGCAGAAATTCACGGCTCAGGTGGGAGAATCTGTCCACAGAACAACTATAAGTCGTGTAGTCCACAAACCTGGCCTTTATGGAAGAGTGACGAAAAAAAAGACGTTGTTGAAAGAAAGACATAAAAAGTCCCGTTGCAGTTACTCACAAGCCATGTATGAGACACAGCAAACATGTGGAAGAAGATGCTCTGGTCAGACGAGGCCAAAGTTTGCAAAACACGCACACTTATACACACACACACACACACACACACACTCTGTCTGTGTAAGCCTTTCTTTAAGTTTTGAGCTGCACCCCTCCCCCCAATTACATCATTTCCTGTTTTGGACCCCCCTCTTCTCTTTTTGCATTGTGTGTGTATGAGATGTAGGTTTCTGTTAAGCTTTTTTAACCCTATATAATGTTTGTTTTAAAATATATTTTTATACATCACATTTTCTTTAAAATCTTATTTATAACTTTATTTTCTATTTTCTAACTTGATTTTTTTGCTTTGGATGGAGAGGCATATTAATTGCACAGCTTTGTATTTCTTCTTTTCATAACACAATGCAAACAACACAGACAACACCGGTTACACAAGCACACACACACACACACACAATAACCACAACAACATATGCAATAATACACAAACACATACCCAGACGAAACACACAAACACGGTTGCTGTGTAGTTACTTAGGTGTTAGAAGAAAAACTCATGATACGATCCGAGTTAAATATAACATCAGCTTCTAGTATTACATTTGAATTGCTACACTTGTCATCCTGCTGTCACTGAAGAGTAAAAGTCAATACTTTTCACAGGTAAATCTATTGTTTTTCTGCTCTGGGAAGAAATATAGTGTTATTTTTGATAGACAGATGATTGTAGAAGCAATGGACAGAGAGAAATAGATGCATTAGGAATTAAGGCTGCACAATATATCGTTTCAGCATTGATATCGCAATGTGTGTATCTGCAATAGTCACATTACAGGATAGACAATGTCAGGTGTGTATTATATTCGACTGCATCACAGTTTAGAACACGTGGATTAATTGTTTAATAATCGAGTAAAAGCCAATCAAGCCAATTTAAAGACACAAGAAACAATTACTTTGATAGTATAACTGTACTTAATTTATACAGTCTGGAAATCTATACAGTGTGATTTAACATCCAATTTCTGTATTTTATGCCGATGCACTTCGTTACAAAATCACCACAATCATTGTAAATTAATTAATAATTGTTTAAAATATAATATTTTTTTGTAATTGGAGCTATTCAAATGAAATATAGGTATATAGCATATGAAATTCATATTTTTATATAGCAATATGAATTCTCTTTATATGTATCTCCATCTCCCTCTCTCCCTCTCTATAGAGAGAGAGAGAAAAAAAGAGAAAGAGAGAGAGCAAAAAACAAAATATCACATTGTCAGTTTTTTCTAATAACATGCAGTTCTAATTAGAAGGAAAAAAAAAGTCAAGGATCTAAGTGACTTTTACAGTTTTACAGCTAAAGTGTGATGGCAAAATGACAGCAGGGGAAGTGAAGTGGTAGCTCCGTAGTTACGGTGTTGGACTGCTGATCTGAAAGTCTAAAAGCAAATGTTGGAAAGTACAATAAGTGTTCCTGGGATCTACCAAAAGTTCGGCCGTTTACAGCACTGATACTCCCAAATGCCTGATTTTACAGAATACATATACATCACAATAAAAAGCAGCCAGTAGCACAGGTGGCAGTGTATAAACTCTGACCACTCCAGATATAAGTGATGATGTATAATTATTATGCATTAATAAATACATTTTTATCCATTATATACATTATTTTTATCCATTATTGGTGTGCTGCCCAGATTCGCTGTGGCATCCTCTGGACAAATGTACAGGGGGGTCGGGGGGCACTGACAGCAGCATGGAGGAAAATGAGACTCTAGCTACTTTTATCATAGCACTGTTTATGGTGCATGATGGTACTCATTAGAATATTTAAAAAATCTATGGGATTTTTACCAAGATCACACCAAAAGGTTAAAGTACAATTGTGATATTTAAACAAACGTATCAACTCTTTGATCAAAAAATGAAGCTTGAGATGGACCAGCTATGGCAACGCTTACTGCAAGTTCGCACGTGTACTTACTCCACTCGGAAAGCGACACATCATAAGCACGCTGTGTCATGGGTGAGGTGGTGTAAGAAGTCAGGCTTCGACCTGAAGCACATAGACAGGGATGGTGGTATGGCCAGGGAACGCAGAACCAAGGTTACTTACAGTACTTCCTTGGCAGGATCATATCTTGAAGCATATTCAGTATTGTACTAACATCGTCTAGATTTAACCTACAGAATTCCACAGCATGATGATACATCTACTTCTTTAGCAGAACCAATAGGAATATAACTTTAAATATAAAATTCCTACTAACATCATATTTGTAAAAAAAGATCTTTAGAAAATTAGGAAATCTCAAACAACTGACTGTAAATTGTAATTTAAAGTTCCTGGATCTGTTTGATCAATTGTAAGATTTAAAAAAATTATAAGAAGAAATGTTAATAATCTAAAAGCTACTTTTTATTTTATTTGAAATCACTTTGTGTTGTCTTGTGATGATGGACATTGTTGAATTAGTCTAGTTACAAGTAAGGGGTGATTTTTTTAAATTAGTATTATTGGCGTTTGAATCCCTGTATTAGTGCTATGAAGCTGATCTTTTTAACGGCATTGATGCATTTCTTTCAGATAATATCAGTATGATCACCGTGTCCGCCTAATTAAATGTGGTGTCAGCAATAACCTGTCTGTGGGCTTATTGATTACTGTCAGATTAAGTGCCGGCCATGCAATGTTGCCGACTTTTTCTACAAAAAAGAATAAAAAGCCAAAAATAAATAAATAAACAACTTCCCACTTTATTATCCTCCTTAATAGTCAGATTTAGTGGCATATCTTGAGATGCTTATATATATGTGTATCTGGCAACAGAATGGAGGATGCCCACAAGGGTTAACTTCATGCTCAGTATTTTAAAGTAAAGGTTTAATTCTTTTTATAATTCACAGCTTTTAAAATTACCAACTACATCATTATCATTATTATTTTTTTAAATTAAGTGTAATTTAAGGCCTCATGGGTAAATTATCCTGGCCCATTATGCATATCCTGTATCCGTGTTGATGGTGCTTCAGCTAAAGCGAAATCTCTATGACAGCTGTGAAAATAGGTTGGAAATTGGATGGGAGTGGAATGAAAAGAAAATTCGGAGAACGAGAGCGAAGGCGAACAGAGACGTTGCGCGACACGCAGCTCATTTTCTTTGTTTCTTTTCGTACCACCTGCAGTCGATAAAGAACTTATGCAAATTGTGTAGCGTTAATACGTTCCCACTGTTAGAGAGAACGCTATATGCCATGAAAGAAGGCAAAATAACAAAGCAGAAACAAAGTAGGTTTTGTGCATTAAAGCTAAGTTCAGAACAAAAAAAATGAAATTTTAGTTGTGTACATAGTATATTTTAAAATAGGTCAAGGCTTGAACAAGTTTGGCGTTGTTAATGAATTTGCATAATGAACGTTATGTCTATGTAAGATCATTACTCATCCTATCGTCTTAGAATTCATGGCAGAGCAATTTTATTTGTATATATGGATATATATTTCCATATATTTACATGTCATTTAGCTCTACCATAACATAGCAACTGGAGAAATAGACTCTCTCTCTCTCTCTCTCTCTCTCTCTCATTCTCTCACAATCTTTTTTTTACTAACACAATGTCTTGCGTTAGTAAAGAAGTAAATGAATGACTCATGCCATCTTATACATCTCAATGGCTTTTAAATTACATCTAAAAGTCAGATGAGCTCTTTGCAGATCCGCCACACTAAATGTGTCAACAATTCACAGGCCGTGAACGTGGGGAAAGAGAGACACTGTGAAAGAAAGACAGGGAGGGAGAGAGAGAATATTAAGGAAGAAAAAGTAGAGGGATGAAAATGACAAAAAAAAGCAAATGAAGGAGAAAAAAAAGGCATTAAAAGGCTATGTCTGCTGTGCATTTTAATACTATTTGACACACAAACACACACATTTGTCTCACAGGCGTTTCTTTATAAGGATCTTTAGGACTGTATATAATTATTAACCAAAATTAAACCATTTACCGTTACCAAAGAAACATTTTGGTTAAAGCCTTTCAATTAAAACAGTTTTGTAAAGATCAGCTGAACATCCCCTCAAAGTCACAATTTTTCAATCTATGCTTTATTTTTTAACTTTTATTCATCAAAAAAAACAAAACAAAACAGTTGTTATCCAACACATATGAATGAGTGCACATGCACATACACGCACATACACACACATGCACACAATAATAATAAGCCCTGTTGGTAGTAGGTCTCAGTACTGTTATAACTCTGCCTGCGATGTGATATCCTGCTGTTTCCGTCTCCATGGTTACCCAGCACTTCCTTAATCCTAAAGAGAATGAATATTTGGAGTTTGACGAAGTGTAATAAACGGAAGAGTGCAGGACTCCCTTACTTACTTTTTTAGACTGAATCGATGCTATAAACAACACTCATATTCTTGTGTTTTTTTGCTTCATGCTGCAACAAGGTAAAAAATCGGTAGACAAATGAAGTGAGACAAATTTTATTTATTCCTAAACAACATTTGGGTGTGGTATAAGTGACAGTACGTGAAAGCAGGGACTTGTCTATTGTGTATACAAACTATAGGCTTATGATGAATTGCTCATAATGAGGTGTCTGCTGCCTAACTCTTATTACTGTTAAGGATTATTAGAATATAATACAAGCTAAATGCTTATTCATACTTTAATTGCAGTAACTTACTTTTTTAATGACCCTGATAATTTTCTAAATGTTACATGAGTGCATTCAAGCTAATACTGAGCCAAGCGAGTGAAACTGTTGTGGCTTTCTGTGTGTTAGAAATCAGTAGAAATTATAAAATTAAGTAAGTAGATAAAATTATTATGCTATAATCAAATTTGCATGCAGCACACTTGGCAGACAGCCTTATTGAAAGAGACATACAGGAAGTGCTTTGAGCCTCAATGCTCTCCATCAATAGATTACCAACTGAATGTACCAGAAGCCCAAAACTATTCAACAAAAGAAATATGTCTGCCAAAGTTTAATTAGTGGAAGAGATGTCATGGTGGATAGCAGCCTATCAGCAAACCTTAGCAAAACTAAATTGCTATTGATCCCAGGTGAATCATCCCACTCTCCTTAGATCTCCCTTTCAACCACTGCTCAAAACTTTGGGGTAATCATAGACAATCAACTGTCTTGCTGATGTTGCCAAGGATCTATTGGTTTATCCTTTACAATATCAAAATAATTGAACCAGTTTTTATCTGAACAGTTTACCAGTGCAGTCTTTTGCCATTCCAAGACTAAAGCAAGTCACATCTGGCACGTCTGTCTTTGACCGCAATTTGTCAAAACAAGACAATCCAGAATGCAGCTACATGATTCACAATGTTCCCCTACATCACCCAATTGCATGCCTAAAAGGCTTAAAACAAAGCATCCATTGGGATGCAAGCTAGGTCTGCCACAAGACTCTTCTGTTCTTAACCAAGATAATAGAAAGAACTTTGTTTAAAGCCAGAACAGCTGACTCACTGGCTGCCTCCAAGATATGGTTAAAGAGCTACCTAAAGTAACGATACTGGGTTAATGTTACATTTCTAGCAAACCAGCATTGATATAAACTCAAAGCACGTTTGTACGTCACTCTGGATATGGATACCTTCCAAAAATGTAAATGTAAATAATAGAATACTAGAATAAGGAAAAGGTAGACCTTTATTAGTCTCTTGAATACAGCCAGTCCCTCGGCTGTTCTGACATTAAATGGAAGTTTATTCCACCACCTTGATGGTTTAAGGGATATCCGGAGGGACAGTACAGTATGGATGGTCGAGCAGTGCTTGTGGATTGGAGGGTGATTGTGAAGTGTAAAAAGTAATGAAGGCTTAATAAATGATTCCTAAACAACTATTCCTGGTCCTAAATAATTATTAGAGGCTGTTGTTCTGATATGTCTATCAAGTGGACACTGCCTCCACAGATAGTGTTTAATGGCTCCTCACTTTTTTTTTTTTTAGAGATGGTCCTCATACCAACAGTTGACTTCAAAGCAGCTAAACCACACAGTTACCACAAAGTCTTGGCAAGTTAGCGATTCACGATGAGATGATAAGCAGGATGGGGTTAAAGCTTTAAAAAGTAATGGAAATTAGACCAACATTCTAATAAATGAATTCTAAACTTAAATGTCAACTAGGAATTGTATTACAAAAGAATTAAATCTTGGACACGGAAAAAGATCACAGGTTAATCATAAAGGTTTATATGCCCTTAGGTTAGGGTAGATTTTTCTTTTAAGGTCAAACTAGTTATTACATGGCCTTTTTCTGTTCAAGATTTAAGCATATACTGTATGGCTTAATTAACACAGTATTTTAAATTAAATACATTTCTATTACATTTACCTTCCTGGCATTTGGAAGATGCCCTTATCCAGAGCGACTAACATTTATCCCTTTTTTAATCAAACCCAGCAGTTTAGGGTCAAAGGAGAGTGGTTGTCCTGGGAATAGAATCAACGAGCTTCCCATCAGCAGTTCTAAATAGTAACCAATCAGCTACCACTTTCCATATTTTACTTAAAATGAAAGATAAAATACATACTAAGAGCAAAATTTGTATATAATGACTTAATTATTATCCAGTTTACATACAGAAATTAGACTTTCTCATGTACCCTCATCTATTCAAGACAAATCTTTTAATCTTTTAATGCCAAGATGTGTGAAATGCATTTCATTACATTTTAGGTAGGTAATAGCAACAGGGTTTGTGCTACTCCGGCTTCCTAACAAACAAGAACAAGAATGGTATTTTTAACACCACAGGCAATCTTTTTGCCATCTTGATGTCTGTGTTATTGTTTTACAAGTCAAAATAAAAACACTTAATTATTTATGTGTTTATCACTTTCGGATGATCCTTGGAAAATGTCTGCATTAAGTACAATTATCAAAAGCGATAAATTTGTAATTAGGTTTTTTTTTATGTGCCCTATTTGCAAACAAGCTTTTTAAACACTTTGCATAAACTCTAACCACCCTGCCAAGTTTCTCTTGTTAGAGTCCAATTTAGCCCAATTGGTGGTCTTAAGTCAAAAAAGCCGCCTGGGTGCCTAAACACAATAATTTTAATAGATTTTTCCTCCAGTTCTGAGAAATATCTGGATGAAACATATTTAAAATGGCACATATTCCAATTTGTTAACTATAAATGACTGTCTATGAAAAATTCACAATATTTATAACACAGTACATTTTCATTTCAGTTGTTTACCTGCAGACTAAACAACCCACTAGGTATCATTAATAAACTCCTTTCTAAATTAAAGGGCAGTTTAATGGGCCACAATATTTGCACCTTGAGACAGTCTTTTTAACAACTTGAACAGGTGTTTCTCAAAGTCCTTAAAGAAGAATAGTGTCTCAAAAGACCGTGCAATAAATTTGTGCACTTTGGATGCAAATTGGTAGTTGTTGAAGGATCCCATTGCATTTAAGGATTGGAATAGTTGCTCCTATGTGCTACAACAGAAAAAGCAATCCTTATCATTTAAAATTTTCCAGTTTAAACCATGCGGATGCCACAGCCATAAGGCGTTACGTCTTTTCCTAAGTACGTCGGTCAATTGTGGGCATATGTAGTCTGATAGACAGGAAAAGTAGCACTATCTTTTCTGAGTTAGTAGTTGGACATGTACAGAGGAGGGATAGTAAATATATTGGTAGGAGGATGTTAGAAATGAAGCTACCAGGCAGAAGGCGAAGAGGAAGACCAAAGAGGAGGTATATGGATGAGATAAACAAAGACATGAAGTTAGTGGGGTTGAATGAAGAGGATGTAGAGAATAGGGTTAGGTGAATACAGATGATGCGCTGTAGCGGCCCCTAAAAGGAAACAGCCGAAAGTAAAAGAAGAAGAAGAAGTCAATTTGTGAGAAATGATAGTTGGTCAGTAGGAGACAATTGGGCAGGCCTAACTGGGAAAATGTAATAAAAAAAATTAAGCCTCAATAAAACTTCTTAACAAGGCCCTCCTCCACCTCTCTTTCATGGAATTTGGCTGAGGATATGCAAAATGAAGAATAATCCCTGCTATGCTCAGAGAAGTAATTTGGAAAGTAATTATCAAGTGAATCCAAGGCCAAAAGACTAAAAATCTAAATGGCATAGCATCCCGCCCAATTATCACAAAGATTGAAGGTATTTTGCTGTGCTGGTCTGGTTTAAAACACAAAATGGGGCAATAAACTTATTGCCAAGTGGATTATTTCCTGTGCATTACGGCATACTTCCATCACTACCTGAAACCCAGGCTATTTCACAACACATTTAGGATGCATTTACTGCCTCAGCAATCTTTTTTCCTTTCTCAACTGCATCAAGTACCTTTTTTGCAGACAGGAAGAATGGCTTGCTCTGTTCTTAAAGTGATTGCTGGAATTTAGAATAGCCATTGCTTTGCACTATTAGAAGGTCTTAAAAGAAGGTACACTGTTTGTAACTTCATGAAGAAAAGTCTGTAGCACCTTTTTTTAAGAATACAGTCACTCTAACACATGTTTCATAGTCACAGTGTCACTGACTATAACTTGCCACACCTATGGCTATATTTTCTGCGAATGGATTAACTTTGTGGTAGTAATATGATCTCAAATATGATTTGTGTAGTCTTTTGTGTAATACTTTAGACACCATCACAATTCTTTTAAAATACTTTTTGTGGCTTTACAGTCTTCTTGATCTGGAGTTGATAAAAATTTGGCTGACTGTTATAGCCACCGCTGGCCACCAGTAAGTTTAGATGCAATCGACTACCAGTACAAGATCAGTCACTTCAACGTTGCAAAGATCCAATTCCACCGGGCCCAATCTTCAAAAACCTTTAGTTATGCAACATTAGCTAGAAAGCTAATAAGTTCTGGTTGTGTTAATGTAATCCCACAAACCACGGCTTGGGCCAGACCATGGGCTAAATATAGCGGCTTTACTAAGGCTTGATGTGTCTCTGGGGCCAATAGACACAACTGATTCAACAGATACATTAACTGTAGTTAGGCAGAATTTAAATGAATAAGCAGTACAGGATTGTTAGTGTGACTACCAGAAGTTCAGACATCACATTATAAAGAATAATTTCTCCCCAGTCTTTCATTGCAAAATTTTTTCAACTGTTTTATGCGTCTAATAACACTGGCGAGGGTCCAATCACTGAGTAAGCTCTGTCTCCACTTCCTTCACATTGCTGCAATAGGGTAAAATTTAAAGGAGCACTTGACTAGCACCCCCATTTACTTACACCCTTATTACACACTGGACTTTGTAGCAGAGTTGACTCAGAAAAACTAACACTGGATATATATTGTCACAACACAATAATAGACAGACCAGCCACATTTCCCCTCTGTGGGCTGTAACCACAGAAAATATGTCCGTCCGAGAGAAATGACCTTATGGGTAATAAGGAACTCCGAGCCATTAAAGTGGAATAGAGGTGTGAATGTCAATGCAATTTTTTGTACCTTTTATTTTTATACTAATTTGGGTTATAGAAATCGGAAGCTGATGCTGTTGCAAACATATGACAACATGAGTGAAGAACCCATCCAGCCCAAATCACTTATTGTACCATTTGTGGGGTATTATAGAAGAAATGTCACCTGATCCTGCTAGGATCCCTTTCCAGACTGTGCAAAATCACCCTACATACATTATGCATTTATAAATTGCACAGATCAGCTATTTACTGCACTAACAAGAAAGGTGCATGGTTACTTTCTGGCCTTGTCTCAAGGCAGATGTCACTCAAAACATGGGGAAGTGGTAGCTACATAGTTTATGTGTTGGACTGCTGATCAGAACACATAGATTGACATCCCAGCATCACCAAGCTAAATTCAGCAAAGCCATTAACCGCTCAGTTGGTAAGTCACTTTGGATAAGGAAAATGCCAAGTGCCAGAAATGTAAATGTCAGGTTATTTACTAAAGTAAAGATGTGGGTATATTAGATTAGATTAGATTAGATTAGACTCAATTTTGTCATTCTTATTTGCCAGAGGATAATGCTGGGTAAGGAAAGCCGGTGTGATGTAACTTTATCCTAACTTGTAGCCCTCAGTGCTTCCCTTGCCTTTTTTTAAGGTCTCTTTGCCAACTACGAGTGGTTTGGAGATCTACTAATTCGCTGATTATAGAGACACGCTGAGCCTTGTGCTGTTCATGCGCCGCCATCTTGGTCTATATGGTATATTGGTCTATTACCCATACCCCAGATTCATTGCCAAAACGAATCTAGCTGGTTTATAGTAGACTCACAGATTTACCGGCTCACCTTGCCAGAACATACACTGCATGGAGAGAGTTGAAGCACTATTCAGGTGTTTCATCAGTAAGGATTATTAATATCCAGTTTGACAGGGGAGTCAGATTGACTTTTTACATAGACAGTCTCGCAAGTGAGTGTTAGTCTCTTGTCAGTGTCTAATGGACAGGTGGAGAGATTAAATCAGGAGATCGCAAGGTTCTTTTACACATACCACAACAATATAAGGCTCAAGTTGTTTAATACAAATGCACCCAGAACTCTCATACTTATCAAGAGTGACACAACTCCAGATGAACTTATTCTCCAGGAAGGTAAAACCTACAGATGTACAAGATATAGAGATCGCGTCTGGTTGCCTTAATCCGTTAAGAAACAAAATACACACTGACTTGCAAACAAAGTATCCCATGGGTAATATGTTGTACTAGCACCTTTAGCTATAAAGGTTTTCCAATGGTTGTTGTCTCACAGGATTTCTGGTATGGTCCTGAGATTGGGTTACAGTCTCTGCACGTTCTTCCAATGTTTATGTGGGTTTTATATTTTATTTTTTTACTCTTTAGAAAATCATAGGTGTGTAAATATGTGACATCTAAGACTGTATGTCATTCTTTACAGGCTCCTTTTCTTCAACAGGCATGAAGTGGTTACAGAAATAAATGAATAAATGAATAACGACCCTGTCTCTTATTCACTTATGGTATCTCGCAATATCTCTGAATGGCCTATTCCATATCTGAAGATTGCTCAGGCTTGTGCTATTTCTGGAATCTAAAGATGAACTTACTGCCTCTCTCCACTAAATCGGGAGTACCGCCCAACCTATATGGTTTAGAGCTTGCTGAATTCTAAACAACAGCTATACCACCTGGTTAATAGGAGTGACCCTGTTAGCTAGCCGCTATTATTATGGGTTGCATCCAAGGACACCCAAGGCTGTTTAAAATGATGAATTCCACCATGAGCATCCTGTCTGTACTATTTCCAAGGCCATTAGTAAGTCTTAATAATGAGGTATTTTACTCTATGCTCAGATGAGCAGATGAGAAAGAGACAGGTGATCGGTCATATCTATATATAATGAATAGAAAAAGTCCACACACCCCTGGTAAAATAGGAGGTTATTAAAATAATAATAATAATTAAAAAATGAAACCAAGATAAATTAGGTTAGAACTTTTTTCCAGACACATTGTAAAGTTTAAACAACATGAACAAATTAGGTACAATCAGGTGGTTGTAAAAGGTTGCACGCCTTTTATTCTAAATGAACATGTGGCCATGTTTTCAATGAACCAACCACACACAGCCTCTCCTTGTCCAAAAGTATTTATTTTTCAGCTTTTATCACTAAATTAACCCCAAATAAATATTTCTGTAGCTCTTCAAGAAGAGCTTCTGAAGCAGGAACGTGGTAAAAGGTCTCGATCAGCAGACAGGTATAAAATAATATCCAAAATATTAGATGTACCATGGAACACTGTAAAGGTCATCGTTATAAAAAAAAAGGGGGAAAAAATAGGACATCATCAAGAACAGAAAGTCTAGGCAGAATTTATAACAAGACAAGGCAAAAACTTACCCGGGAGACTGCTGTCACAGAACAGGAGTGGAGGCGGATAAACTGAGAGCACAGATACACTGAGACTTGTGGCAATAAGGCATGTGACAATAATCTTTCATATTCATTTACATTTACGGAATTTGGCAGATGCTTTAATCCAGAGCGACTTACATTTAACGTTTTTATACAACTGAGCAATTAAGGGTCTTAACCTCGCTTAGGGGCCCAACAGTGGCAAGGTGGTTGTGCTTGGAATCAAACCCTGATCTTCTGAATAGCAGTCCAACAATGTAATGACAAGAAGAGAAAACAGAAGAAATTTGTGATGGTCTGATGTGACCAATTTTAAAAGAAATAATAATTTTATCATTCCAAGTTAAATATCTGCATTTACATTGACATCCTTTGGCAGACAATCTAATCTAGAGCGACATACAATTAGTGCTTTGAGTCTCATTATTAAACAGATCAATACTGGTATCGCAAAGAAAGTGTAACAAACCCAAAGCTGTTGGAAAAAGAGCATGTTTATTTATTTTTAATGCATATTTTTACTTATTTATTTTAACATTAAATGACAAGTAAGACAGTCAGTATTTAATTAGTTCTTCTAAATATTTAGTACTTTTTTATTTAGTACCTTTGGCACCAAAAGAACACCAGCAGCATCCTGGTGGCAGCTTTCCATCATAGATCTGGGGCTTTGTAAGGGTTTAAGGAATCATGAATAGCTGCAAATACCAGTTGATTTTAGTGCAAAGTCAGGATTTTTCTACTAAGCTTCGGATTAAAAGGAATTTTACCTTTCAGCATGGCAATAACCTGAAGTATCCAAGTCAACAAAGCAACTACTTAATTAAATGAAGATCAGTGATTCTGATTGACCGAATGAGGCTAAAATAAATAGAAAAAGGTTATTGAAAGTTTAAATTTTTTTATATTTATTCCATTACAATTATTTTTAAAATATTTCTGTTATGGGACAAAGGACATGTCTAAATTTCTTTATGCAATAGTGCCGTCTTGTATAATTTCATTTCTAGAATATGTGAATTTTACCGGTTGTTTTTATTCTTAATTTATTTAAAAATGTTATTTTTTAAAAAAACTTTGCCTGAATAAGTCTCTAAGAACATTTTTAAAAAAAGTTTTTCCATTACTGACAAAGCAGAGGCCACCATCTGTCAATAAGCGTAGCGCCAATCTGGCATTACAATGATGTAAATTTTTTCTTTAAAAAAATCTTCCAAAGCTTTATTACGTAGTGAAGCTTATTTAAAGCAATAGGACTGAAGGCCAAGCTTATCTTTTGTGTTTAATGGCTGAAGATAAGAAGGATTAGATGTTTGTTTATGCAGTCTTTAAAAAAACTAAAACATATAAATCAAATATAACGCCATCTCTACTTTTGTTAAAGAACAACGTCGGAAAAAGTTTATAGTCAGCACTGATCGATTATAAACTCTATAGTCTGAACTACATTCTTTCAGCTCTTTAATTAACCTGAAGGTTATTCTTTAATGCTCTCGTCTGTCTGGTTTTTCACTTCCTCTTGTTTGAATTTAAAGTCCTGAGATTGAAAGGAACTGGTATATTTTATTAGACGCTGGGAGGTATTTATATCAGCATTCAGGGAATATGAAAGGTTCCAAAACGAAGTAAACAATATACAAAAAAACAACAAAGAATAAAAGTAAATTAAGTAGGCAAGAAAGAAAGTAGGTAAGGGGTAGCACAGGGGTTAATTTGTTGGACTGTTAATTGGAAGATCGGGTTCGATTCCCAGTACCACCAAATTACCACTATTGGGCACCTAAGCAAGGTTCTTAACCCCTATTTACTCAGTTGTAAAAAGCAATAAATGTGGATAAGAGTGTCTGCCGAATGCTGTACATGTAAATGTAATGTAATGTAGAAAGTAAATTTATAATGTAGGGAAGTAATTAAAATAAATAACTAAGCAGGAAATTCACTAAATAATTCCAAACAAAACTGTTTCGGCAAACGAAATAATATAAAATCCACTGGGATCTGTATAAAAAAGGGCGTTGGTTCCTAGTTTATTTAGAGGTTATAATAGGCGCTGACAAAATAACTAACAAACAAGTATATTAGTAAGGGTTTAATAAACTACCTAAAGTAAGAAAATATAAATGTATTAACAGGATAAATATATATGTTAATAAATAAAGTACATTTATTTATATCAAGTAAAAATGAACTGAAATGGGAAATCTAAACAAACAAATACATAAATTTGTTGATGAATAAAGTAAATTTTTATAATAATTTTTTTTCTCTTGTTCATTGATATGCATAATTTCTTTTCTTCAACATTTGTCTAGGATTTTAGGCTATTTTTTTCTCTAAAGATCCATTCTTTCCCATTTGGTTATGAGAGGCAGATTGTGAAATGACTTGTGTCTCAAAGGCCTTCAACTCTTCAAAACGTGCCATTGTGGCGCATACAAAACCCACATGCCTGCACTCACGAGTCAAAGGCAGGCTGGACCTCAGGAGACTGCAACATAGCTTTATACTTTTACTGCATGAGAAAAAATCTTCTCAAAAGACCCAAGTGCCTGTCAAAAAATACCGTTAAATATTCATGAATGCAGTAACATTTTGTCCAGCTTTTTTTAACAAATGTACATATAGACGTCTGCACACAGGGTGACTGACATCCGTGTGTTTGCCGACTGTTGGTATGTGTTTGCATGGTGGGACGCGGTGATCAATAACTCGTAATTATAGCTTGTTTACACTCCTGGCCAAGGCAAATTTATATCATTCATTAAGGACCTATTGAAATGGAGAAACTCATCACATGGACATGAAGTGGCTGAAAAATGGCTACTAATTTAAAAGATTCAGTTTCAGGAATAATGTTTTCATCTAAACCTTTAAAATACAAGTTCCTAGACTTTATCCAGATAAGCATCGTTACATGCTTATATCTGTTTGGAGTTATTTTAGTTATTATCTGAACACTGCGAAATGATTTCATATAAAATCGAATACACACAACATTTACTATTTGTACGTGTAAAATTAAAAAAAAAATGGCAATAATTAATTACCTACAATATATGTGTGCACTGATGTGGTGGATCTGTATAAATTATGTAATTATTATCTGGAAAAAATACAGAGTTTTCCAGTGCATAAATGATTTAGCCTAAACGATGCTATTTTATCAGTGGCGGGTGGTGCATTTGGTATCTGGGCCGTCAGTAAAGATTTACCCGACTGATACACCTCTTAATACCATCACTATCACATCGCAATTATAAAAACTATCAATACTATACAAAAACGCAATATAAAACGGCATGAAATTACAGAAAAAGACATTTCACATGTTTAGAATAAAACCTTTGTTAAAGCAAGAAACCCCTTCAAGACAACTCCAAACCTCTTCACTACAACTGCAACTGTGCCATGTACATCATCTGAAGCAGTTCACAATCAATATTTATCTAATAACAGCACAAAAACATTTTTTGTCAACAACTTAAATAAAATATATAATATATTTAAAGGCAGTAAGCCAGCGTTACCGCTCGTCGGCAGGTCTGAAAATGGTAAACAAATTGTTTCCTGGGCTGAGACAAGCTAGTTATCTTCAGGGTTAGCCAACCTCTCCTTACGATGTTTAGCTTTTTTGGAAAAGCCCGCCTTGAAAATGTGCGCAGATCACTACAGGCATGTTTCGCTAGTCAAACTTTGCTGTAACAGTTTTAGTCTGATCAACCAATCAGAGGATGGAAAAATGATGACGTCATTGTGGGTCAGTTAGCTGGCTCTGGGAGGTGAACCTGAAATCTGATTGATTAAAGAAAGTGTCTTCAATAATATTAACCAATTAGCAATCTGCCACTGCTGATATAGTTTAAGTTACATGTGGCAGCACTACAGATTCTAAAGTCCTTGAGCAGATAAGATTAACATGGCAGCACATAGAAACTGAAATTTGATTGGACAAAAATCGAACATCCACATAAACAGACTGGAAGCAGTGCAGCAAGAGAAACACTATGAAATAAAAAGAATAAACTGTAAGAAATAAATGAATACAATTTAATGGAACAATGTTAGAATTTAGGTTGTAAATACAGGTCAGCTTCTAATAGTGTTTAGGCAGCAGAGAAGGACTTGCTGTGCCTTACTTAATTATTATAAATATTATTAAAAAATAAAAAAGCACAATTGGGAATTTATTAATTACAAGAATCAAAGCAATTAAAAATAATGATAAATCTAAATACAATATATATATATTTCTTGTATAACTTTTCAGAAGGTTAACCAGAATGTTTGGAATCTGGTCTAAAGTACCCTCACCTGCTTATTTAGTTCTATTTCATCAGCACAATTCTTACATTTAAAAAAGGCTGATTTGATTAACACTGCCTTGAAAAGGTCATTTCATTTATTCATTTATCCACAATAGTGTTATCAAGGAGAGAGTGTAATAAAGCCTATTCTAGGAACAGCCAGTAAAAAGTGGAAATACAAACTCCATGGGTTGCCAATTCTTCACATGAACCCCCCAAATACATTCAGGGATCCTGCTGGGGGTGGGGGGCTATTGTGGGCCCTATGAACGAATAGCAGATCTCTAATAAAACAGAGATAAGTTTTATTAGTAGTAACAGCACAAGCAAGTAATAACGTAGCATGTTTTTGCCCCTGATTTTAGCACCAAGGAGTAAAAAACTGAAGAGGGAACCAAATGTGAAGAACCTAAATTTTAGTACATCTGAAACTGTTGCTCATTTACTGTACAACAAGGATAGTTCTATAGACCAGGCAGATTAATCGTAATAAGTTAAAGGTTAGAAGTTTCAAAGAATTTTAGGTTTTGACTTTCACCTCCACCCTGTATAAGTAGAGCTTGCATTTTCTCCCTATGCTTAGAAGGTTATTTTCTGGTACCTCCCAGCAGTCCAGTCCAATAGGCTGACTACTATTTTTAAATCGTCCATGTGAATTTGTGTGATTGTGCCCTGATATGGACCGGCATCTCGCTCGGTGGATTCCCTGCCACCCACGCCTTCCCGAGCACCCTGGGATAGGCACCAGGTTTCCTGAGATCCCATGTAGGATAAGCAGAATAAAAATGAAAGGAATGCATTCATTAAAATTTCTTTTAGTAACAGAATTTACCACACTACTGAGCATGACCACACATTGTCGCGAAAATGTTTAAGCCTCGAGATTCTTTGTGAATATGGCTTCCGAATCCAATTTGGAATCTTATGTGTAAAAAAATATCATCCTGGCAAATAAGAAGAAACTCTTTTAAATTAGTCGTGATATTAATCTCAATATTTTAGTGTAAATGTTTTTATTTGCCACACTTATTTTAAAGCAGAGTAAAATCTGTTTCTTTGCATATCCTATCTTAAAAGGTTGGGGTCAGAGCGCAGGGTCAGCTATGATACAGCGCCCCTGGAGCAAGAAGAGTTAAGGGTCTTGCTCATGGACCCAACAGTGGCTGACTGGTAGCAGTGGGGCTTAAACCCAGGTCTTCCAATTAACAACTTAGCGCCTTAACCATTTGAGTCACCACTGACCCTTCCAAGATAGTATTATAGTAAAGACGGTAATATTTAAAAACATGCATCAAAATGTTACTTAAGTTTGGCTTAAAATCGCAAGCAATTTACTCAGATAGTTCAAACAGGTAGGTAACAAACATGTGTATGAGTATATGTCCGGGTTACATTTTTTTGTTCTTCTGTTTAGGACAAAAGACATGGTTAAATTACTAAAGGACTGGTTTATAGCTGCTAATGTTATATTTACTACATACAGTATGTCACTAGTTTCCACCCAGTGTTATGGTCCCCGGATGAGATTCCTTTCTTTATATTTGCAATTTTTTCCCCCACAATTCCATAACCTACATATGCATAAAAAGACGACCAAACAAAAAAAAATCTCCTACATCTCAATTCAATCGTTTTATTTGTTGGCAAACAACTTTCACTGTTACAACAAATATTAGTTATGAGCTCATTCAATTTCGAATGCATATGAAAGAATAAATAATAATTTCATAGATATCATATTAACAATATTGATGGGAATAATTAGAACAAGAATGGAAAAAAAAAAGTCTCAGTGCCTAGGGGAATTTAAAAAAAAAACGCCAAATATCTCCTCTACCTCGCCAATGATCCAACAATTTCGATCCGATAAAGCACCTGATGGGGATAAATACCCAGTCGCTTCTCTCGGGACAATAAAAGACACAGATGTGCTGGCTACAGGAAGTCAGGAAAGAGTAAACATTAGCCCAGTCTTACCAGCTTGTCCAGATAATTAGATATTACTTTTATTTTATTCTGATTGGTTAAACTTTAAACAAGATAGACCTGGAAGTTAAACATATCAGACACTGGTAGATGGATTAGATGTAAGATTTCTGGTGACATTTTACTGTTTGGATATAATCATTATATAAATCTGCCATAATCAGAACGGTTTAGAACAGGAAACGCTCAACCTGTAAATTCTAAAACCATCAATTACTTGATTATCAATCAATTACTACAATTTGACCTTTGCATTGAATCTAAACTCAATCTAAAGAGTGGAAAATGCATAAGAAAAAAAGAACGATTGATTAGTTGATGATAAATGAGATAAATAAGAAGTATGCGATTGCATTTCTTTGTAAATTGTGTAACTCGGGCTAATAGTGCAGAGGACCAGCACAGTATTTGGATTGGTCTATTTCTACACAAACACATTCGCAGGGGGGGAAAAAAGAAAGATTTATCAAAACTAAGAGGTGTATGTGATATGTGAGGCAAAGGGGTTCTGTACAATTTACATAGAAATCCTGCTTCTTTAGTTATTAGTGCGTATTACCTCTTAATTATCTGGTATTACTGAAAAATTCAAAGTAAGAAAACGATGCGTCCTTAAGTATTTAAGGATTAGATGCTTTTTTTTTTTTGTTGTGACGTGATATTCGGTATACAACAGGAATCAGTGTTAAACAGGAAGGAAGGAAGGAAGGAATGTGTGCAGCAAAGGATCATCACCCGAAGATTAGTGGAATTGTGGGTACAGTTCAGAAAAAAGTTCAAGGTCCAGGTCGGTGTCTATCAACATTAAGAATTATCTAAAATGGCAACTAGTTTGTCGCTAGTTTTAATTCACACAGGGACACTTCAGAGGTTTTTATGGCCAGACAGCAGTTGGGGTAGAAGGGAAAAGGGACCAGCTCAACAGATCGACTTATTCTCTGCCAGAATACGTGGCTCTTAAAGGACGATGTGTCGATCAGTTCGTTCCTTCCCATTCTGCTGTTTGAAATGGCTGATGGATTACACACAAAAAAGGAAAAGCCTGTGTTTTGTACATCTGATACATCTGATAAAACACGCTGAATATTTGGAATTTGTTGGTACTAGGCCTAACTGAAAGTTACACTACCTGGTCCTTTTATCCTAGTGCTAACTGACTCTGGGTTCCTGTCATTGGGTTTTTGGGCAGCTATCTGCTATCAGTTTTTCTAGGGATCAATCAGTGCAGTAGGTAGTGGTTCCCGTGCCTTGTGCATTGCATTTCTCTTACACACACACACACACTTAGAAGACGAGTGTGGATGCGCCTATAAGCTCGTGACTAATTGCGAGGGGTCTTGTGGCTGCTCTTCGGGCGACGACTCGTCCTTTTCCGGCGGCGCGATAAATCCGTCACTTCCTCCACGGCCCATGTGGTAGTAGCTTTGCAGTTCCTGTATGTGATTGCGCGAGCCCAGATTAGGCATGCTCTTGTAGTATACATCATCTGCATCTGCCATGACGCCTTTCCCATTGGGCAAATGCAGCTCGCTCCCTTCCTCCTCGTCATCCTCCTCCTCCTCTTCCTCCTCGTCCTCGTCATCCTCGTCTTCGTCTTCGTCGCGGATGCCGTTGATGTCGCTGCTACCGTGTGGGTGGTCGGTTAAAGTGGGCATGCTGGTGTATAACGAGTCTCTGAGCATGTGAGATGAGTGCGTCTCGTTCTTCAGAAGAGGGAAAAAACTCTCGTTGTTCTCCTGAGGGAGACGCCGGTGGGTGGAAAACGTGTGTAAGGGAGGAGGGCCATCTGGAGGTGGAGGTCTAGGTGGAAGAAGCGGTGCCTGAGACTCCTCCCGGATGATCTCCAGGCTCAGTGCGGTGCGGGTGTTGTTTTCATCCTCTCTGGAGATTCCCAGCGCAACAGCAGCAGCGTTCTCATCGTCGCAGGAGATGCCAGTTGTGCTCGGTGGACTTGGAACGCCCCCGTTTGCGACGTGGTTGGCAAGCTTAGTGCTGGGGTGGTAGGTGGATGCGTAATTGGCTGTCAGTTCCTTCAGGATCTTCTTCTCCAGTGTAGTCGGTGAGGATGAGCCGTAGGTGAGGTAGTCGCTGTAGGTGTTGCCATGGTTGCCATTGAGCGGTAGAGTGTCCATGACACTGGTATCGCGTGTGTTGTTCAGCATGCCCTCTGGAAAATGAAGGACATTTATTAGTTTTTAAAACTAAGTCATAATCATAATTTTAGGTAGACTTTATTTTAATGCAAGTCAATAAAACATGATATTAAAGCCACAGGATGTAAGGAGTTTGCTACTGTAATATACAGTAGTAGGTCGATCTTCTCATGAACATCTCCAGGGCTGCTACATTATTTATAAGCACAATACTTTGTACATGTGACATTTTCCTACTAATAAAACTGTCACAAATAAATCACACTTGCAGGTCAGGTATTAAATATAGAACGGGACTGTGGGATTGTGACTTGCCTTTAAAGCGTCGCTAGACACCCACAGATCCCATAAATGACATAAAAATTGTATGAGAAGCTTCAATATAATATTTATAACTTCATGCATCTCATAACTTTTGGGAAAAAAATATTAAATAGAATGTTTTTACCTACAGAATTCAAGGCAGTATTAATAATAAATTTTACAAAATGAATCATTCAATCTTATTAACACCTCTGGTTAGTCAGTACATTTACATTAACATCCATGGCCTTGGATCTGAGCGATATTGTTCTATGTTTTATTATCCAACTAAGCATTTACAAGGTTAGTTAAGGTGTTGCACTGCTAATTGGAAGCTCATGGGTAAGACAGTGGATAAAATAATCCAGCCAATTTCGACCGAATAGGTGAACTGGTAGCTCAGTTACTAAAGATGTTCGACTACCAAGTTGCCACTGCTGGACCCCTAAGCAGTGCTTAGCTGGATAAACGGGATAAAGTCGCTGCTAATAAGGGCATTTGCCACAATGCCAGAAATGTAAATGTTTAAGGGCCTTGATCATGGGCCCAACAGTGGCAGCTTGTTGTCCTTTAACATCTTTACTTACTGAGCTGCCATTTACTTTATTCAGTCCTAATTGGCTGGATTATTTTACACAATCTTTACCACAGCGGATTTTAATCTCACACACAAGTTTCTACAAAATGTATTTACGAACAAATAATAAAACTTTAATTAATCTGCTTAGTCTATTCCCCTTTTTTAACTCCTGTTATATTTTGATTTCTTTATTTTTTTGCCTCTATGTCATCTAATCTGCTCTGTGACACATGTGTACGAATTTCATGCCAAATCGGAAGCTGGCGCAGAGTCTGGCGTACGGACACAGCCAATTACAAGACTGTCAGTGCAATGCACAGTGGGTTAGGTCCTCAGATTTTCAACTCTTAACAAAAAAAATCTCCGTACACACTGTAGCTTTAAAAATACATCTCAGTGTGTTATTAAGAGGTGCTATTAAATAATAAAGAATAGGGGAAAAGAAATGAAAAGAGAAGAATAGATAAACAGAAGAGAAAAGATTAGAAAAGAGAAGGAAAGAATATAAAAGAGTAGGTAAAGAGAGGAGAAGAGGAGAGGAGAACAGAAGAAAGAGAAGAGAAAGAGAGAAGAGAAGAGAAGAGAAGAGAAGAGAAGAGAAGAGAAGAGGAGAAAAGAGAAGAGAAAAAAGAGAAAAAAATCAAGAGAAAAGAAAATAGGAGCAGAAGATAAGAAAAGAGAGAAAGAAAATGAATTTATAAGAGAAGAGAACAAAAGAAACGAGAGAAAGAAAAGAGAAGAAAATAAAATAAGATAATAGAAAAAAAGATGAGAGAAGAGAATGACAGAAAAGAGAAAAGACGTAGAGAAAGGAGAGGAGACAATTAAAGAAAAGAAGATAAAAAAAGAAGAGAAGAGAAGAGAAAAAAAGAAAAAAAGAGGAACAAAAAAGAAAAGAGAAAAAAAGAAGAGTAGACAAGATGAGAGATGAGAAGAGAAGAGAAAAAAATTTTAAAAAAGAGAAGAGAAGAGAAGACAGGAGACAGCTGACGATACAGGTAATGAAAAGAAAATGTCTCATACTTGAATCTCTGTAGGAGGCTGCACATCAGCATGGACAGCAACAGTGAAGGAAGAGACAGAAAGAGAGACAGACAGATAGAGAGAGAGACACAGAGAGAGACAAAAACAGGAAGTGAGAAAAAGAGACACAAAGGAGAGAGTGGGGTAAAAAAGACATGGTTACACAGAAAGGTGTAAATGGTACATCCACAGTGGAGAAAGGGCAGGGTAGCTTTAACAGATTTTACAGTCAGCAGGTATAATAATAACACACACTCATTAATTAAAAGAAAAAAAATATTCGGAGAGGGTTTTTTAACATGCAACAATTTAATACAGAAAATATGTGTGTGTGTGTGTGTGTTTATGGACATATACACACACTAGGAATTTTGCTCAGATTATTTATTATCACCATGGAAAGTTTATATTAAAGCCAGATCGTCTAATCCTAATGTCTTTGCTTCTCTGTCTCATTTCAGTGTATATTGTCCAACTTGGAACATTCAACTCTTTTGCATATCACACGCCGCTGTTGTAAAAGACAAAAAAAAAAACCCATTCGCCTGGACGGAAAGTTAAAACACTGAACACTTGTCTCCTCCCTCATCTGGGTGTAATTTTATTTCCTTGGTTACTTATGCAATAACATCTCGGCTGCTTCTAAAACCTCGTACTTGCCTCGGAGGCAAATCTATTAGTTAGCGCAGTGTGTCCTGGAAATTTTATTATTAGTTATATATTCGCATGAGGGAACTGGGGAAGTATTTGTGTGGGGTTTTTTTTAGTTCTAAATAGTGCAATATAAGCAGTGTGACTGTTATCATTCCACCTGCAATATCTGCTTAGAAATTCTGTAAAACAGCACTCGGATATTAGCATCCTTTCTTTCTCTCACAGAGAGTCGACGCGGTAGATTCATCGCCATAATAAAGGAAAATAAAATAACCGGATGTTTTATTTAAGTCTTAATGTTATATAATTGTGTAACTGGAAAGTGAGTGCGTATAGATCATGCAGTAGTTAAATGCACTTAAAGGTTTGGGGGGAAATGCGCTGGAGTGGCTTCTTTACATCTTCGACTACCAATGGCGACTCAAATCAAATATTACTTAAGTTTAACTATAACTTTGAGTTAAGATTTACCGACTACCGACTGCTTTAGGTATGTTCTATGTAGTACAAATGATAATTGGATGTACGACATACGACACGTTCACACTGTCATGTGGTATAAGCCATTACATCAGCGTGAAAATTTTAATCGTTCACGGTCAGTTTGCATGACTGATAAACAAGTGCAATTCAACTACTGAGAAACAATGTGTTTTTTCAGGTACTTTAACACCTGAAAAAAATAACGTGTCGTCGCTTTCCCGCCATTTTCGAGTATAACAAGTCGTCTCTTTTGCAGTTTCATAGGATAGCAAAGAGTCTAACATATGCGCACTTCAGTAGTAGGTCATTTGTAGGTTTATTTAACATACTGTTTTTAAAATACTAAAATTTCTAGACATTTTGCTTGAATTTGCTACTGATTTACATATTACACATATTATACAGTGACAAAGTATTTAATTTCAGACACAGACAATGGGTAACAAAGTCAAAACTGCTTGTGTGAGGATGTCAGAAGGTACACAATGCAACAAAAGGTTTACAACAAAACATTGGCCATCTGGATGTTAACCTGAGTGTGTCTCATTCATAATTAATTAATAAGAGGCTTTTAATTAAATGTACACTTGATAACTGTAATAATTTACACAGCTATCTTATGCAGATGTACTAAATGACATACTTACTGTACACTATTTTACACCATTTTGTAGCGTGAACAATGTATTCCAGCCTAAAGAAATACATCTTTTGCAAGTAGAAAAAGGGGCGGGGCTACACTAAAAAAATATGTCAAAATGGCCGACGATAGAAACACAGATTATAAATATGTTCTAAATGAAATGTGATTTATGTATTCATTTACAGTATTACTCATAATTTCAGTGTAGACTGTTTTTGTTAGTGTGTGCATGTGTGTGTGTGCGTGTGTGTCCATCAAACCTTGTGTGTTGAACATGTTTGTAGAGGGGTTATTGTACACTGCAGATTCTCCCAGCAATGTGTTATAAGGGTTAGTGCCATGAGGACGCAACAAGGCGTTAGAGATGAGATGGTTAGCCATGGTACCTACAATCCATACAGACATAGAGAGAGAGGGAAAGAGAGAAAGAGAGAGAGAGAGAGAGATTGAAAGAGAGAGAGACAGAGAGAGAGAGAAAGAAATAGAGACAGAAAGGTAAAGAAAAAGGTAAGAAAAAAGGTGACAGAAAAAAATGAAGAAGGAAAGAGAGAGGTAAGAAAAAGAAAGAAAATATAGAAAAAAAATAGAGAGTAAGAGAGAGAGAAAGAGAGGAAGGGAGGGGGGGACAACAGAGAGGAAAGAATGAGAATAAGACAGAAAAAGACAGAAGAAAAGAGACAGAGAATACGAGAGAGAAAGAGTGTCAGAAAAAGAGAAAAAATAAGAAAGAAGCGAGAAATTGAGCAAGAAGTAAAAGAGAGAAAAAGGGGGAAGAAAAAAAATAGAGAGAAAAAAAAGAAAAATAGAAAGAGGGGATATGTAAATAAAGAGACAAAAAGTGAGACAGAGAGAGAAAAATACGAAGAAAAGGGAAGAATAGAGAAGAAAATAGAGAGAGGGAAAGTGAGCTCAAAAAGAACATTAAAAAGTAGTGAAAAGAACAGAACAGACACAAAAAGGGAAAGACACAACAGTTAGAGTGATACAGACAACAGGACAGTAAATCTGCATACAAATCTGTATCTGTCATTATTCAGTAGTGGATCTGTTTATGTGAGGTTGGTTAAACCTGTATGAGTGCGGATGAATATGTATGACTGTGGGTGAGTATGTATGAGTGTGGGTGAGTATGTATGAGTGTGGGTGAGTATGTATGACTGTGGGTGAGTATGTATGAGTGTGGGTGAGTATGTATGACTGTGGGTGAGAGTAGATGTGGGTGATGTACGGTGGGTGAGTATGTATGAGTGTGGGTGAGTATGAATGACTGTGGGTGAGTATGTATGACTGTGGGTGAGTATGTATGAGTTTGGGTAAGTATGTATGACTGTGTGTCAGTGTAGATTAATGACAGACTTGCAATCTGTAAAATAACACATCACATTAAATAGATTCAAACAATATAAAGGCAATTAACCGTTGATGAAGCATCATAACCTTTAACTAGGTTCCCAACTGGATAACTAGCTAATTTGAAGAGGGGACACATTAATTATGAATGACAGACTCATCATTTAACATGTAGTTCATGCCTAACCCTTAGTTTACTCCTATTTCCACTGATTATCTTTAGTGGAGTTTGGAGACATGGTGTCTTTTTCTGCAGTAGATCTCATAAATCTTGTTTCTTTTCAGAATAATCTTGAACAGAATAGTTTTCTATGATATGATGATCTATGACATTCATCTCCATGACCTCTGTGCACACACAGAGCCTGTTTTGAAGGTGCTCTTTCAGGTTGTGGAGGTATTATATCATTGTAAACAAATTATTCATAAGCATGACTACATTGATATTCATGCTTTCTATTGGCTACGTGCCTGTAACGCTGGCTTTGCATTTGCTAGCTTTGGCATGGTTTACCTTGAGACAATAGAGTACTACATTAAATTATTTATTTATTTTCAGTGACTATTTATTCCAGTATGCGTCAAGGTGGAAATCCAGGATAAGCCAGGAACACCACAGGGTACCACGAGACAACAATTAGAGACTCATTCATACATTTCAACTTGTGTTTGGAAAACTGAGAAACTGAAGAACCCAGTGGCAACCACCCAGAGAATGTCTGAGGATGTTTTTAGACCTGTAGCATCAATTTCTGGTCTAGCGGACTAGTTAACTAGTTAACTAGCGGACCGGTCAGTTAACTAGCGGAATTTCTGGTCAGTTAACCCTAGGTTGTTAATCAGTTTGAGCTGCTTTAGTGTTAATTGAATTAACAGCAGTTGTATTAGAGGGTCAACAATGAGACAACCCCAAAATAAGAAATAAGTTTCCAGGTAGAGGCCTGATTTTGACTGTTCTTCCCTAGCTTTGCATTTGGCTAGGGTCAGTGTCACTACTGTTAGCATGATACCTGGACGATACCTGGACCCTACAGAGGCTGCATGGTCAGTCCAAATACTCCAGGATAGTACATCAATACGTCAATAACACATCAATGCTATTGCCACAAGTTTTTCTGTGTCCCCAAGCACAGTCTCAAGAGCATGAAGGAGATTTCAAGGGACAGACTGGACAGGGCCCTAAAGAGTGCGTAACCCATCAGCAGCACCCTTCTCTGCTTCTTTGTGTATGAAGGAACAGGATCAACACTGCCAGAGCTCTACAAAATGACTTCCATTTGCACTTACACTTACGCCATTTTGCGGACGCCCTAAATGCAGTCCAACACCTTAACCACTGTGCTACTACTTCCCCCGAAGGCCACTGATGTAAATGGCTATGACCAAACAAACAGAAACAGACCTCATATGAGTGGTCTGAGGGCCAGACGTCCTCTAGTGGGCCCTGTGCTCACTGTCTGGCACTGTAAAGCTCGATTGGCATTTGCCATAGAACACCAGATTTGGCAGAACTGGCATATTGTGCTTTTCACAAATGAGAGCAGGTTCACCCTAAGCACATGTGACAGACGTGAAAGAGTCTAGAGAGGCGGTGAAGAACATTATGTTGCATCAGTATGTTCAGCATGACTGGTTTAATAGTGGTCAGTGATGGTCTGGAGAGGCATATCCATGGAGGAATGCACAGACCTTCACAGACCAGACAACAGCAACCTATACTGCCATTAATTATCGGCATGAAATCATTGGACCCATTATCAGAGCATATGCTGGTGCAGTGGGTCCACAAAAGATCATTCATGCACACTAATCAGTCGCTAGATGCACACATTGTGGCAAAGTTTCTCTTTACTGTTATGCTGGCCTGAGCTAAAGATCAGTAAATGTCTGAATTGCACTACATCATTAACAGGGTTTCAAATGTTCTTTCTGGTCCGTCAGCTAATATAGAGGTGTAAGATTTCCAGAAAAAAAAAAAAAGGCCAGGTGTCAGTAAAGGTTTTTATTAGTTTTAAGCAGAAGCCACAGCTTGGAAGGTGGAATCGGGTGTGACTAATGCTTAATTTAAAGGAAAAACCTGCTCCTGCTCCAGTCCTATGTGGTTAAAATTGGACACTCCTGGAATAGCACACCTGAGTCATACAAGCTGGGTCCAAACTAATTAATACTAAGTAAGACTTTCTTTCTAAAATAAAACATTTGTATGCGGTAAAAACAAAAAAGCTTGTTATATCCACTGGTTGCTGCTCAGATCACAAAAGACACCTATTTTTCTTCACAATTACAAGAAATTACACGAAAACTCCTTTTTTTAGTCCAACTAAGCACTTGAGGTTTAATGGCTAATTTCAAGGGCCAAGCATGGAGGCTAGGAGGTGTCCGAAATTTACATTTACCTCTCTCTCAATTGGCAGATGCCCCTTATCCAGAGAGACTAACAATGATCACATTTTTTTAGTTAACTCAGCAGTTGAGGACCAAAGCTTGGTGGTTCTGGGAATTATATCTATGGTCTTCTAATGAGTGGTCCAACACCATATTTACTAAACTACCACTCATACATTCTGGTCTTACTTTTAGAGCAGAAAAATAAAGATCTACTCAGGTCTTTGCGGTAAATATGTTCAGTGTCTTATCGAAAAAGGCAACAGCTTTTATAATTGGAACCGGCAGTCAAGATGCATAAAAACAACACAAAATTTATGAAACGTGTTGCTAAGCCTTGCTTAAATCTGTTTAATAAGTTTTTTTCTTTTTTTCAGAAAACGAAAACGAGTTCTGCTCTTGAACTCGCTGCTAACTGTGATTTTTGCCTTCACGGTCGCAATTAAATCACTACACAAACTCCCATGCTGTCATTTTGCTTCCTCTAATTGCCAAGCTATGCTTGTCGCCTTCTCCAAATAGGCTCTGCTAAAAACTGCTGCTAAATCGGTCTTGTATGAGCTTGTTATATAGCGTTTTATAATTACACTGCTCTCCAAGTGAAAAGAGGGCAATCACAAATTAATCCACAATGTCATTCTTTGGTCCGAACTAAAATTCTACGAAGGATTCTTGAGAACGAAGAAAAAAAAATTTGATCATTTTCGTGCCTTTGTTAAGAAGTGAAATTTGAACCTCTTAACACACTGGCAGCCTTGGGTGTAGCGGTAACCTTCTATGGACGCATGCAGGTTTCTGGCTTGAGCGAAACCTTAAATTCATCACAACCGTATGGGCAATTAATGAGATTTGGCAAAATCAAACAGTTCTAGCAGAGGGGGTGCAGTGTGTACTTCTTGTTCCTGGTGTATCCATATTAGCGTCCTTCTGCACTTGCACATTGGTGCTGATTTATTATGCCCCATTCTGTGCACTAGCAGGCTGGTAAGAATCCTGAATATACGTTTTCTGGTTTTTTTCAACTGCATATCAGTAAGAAATGTGGTCAAATTTAAATAATTACCCCCTTGACGGGGTTAGAGTTTGACATGTTTTATTACGTATATTCAAAGAACAAGGTGATATTTCTGTCTCCAATGTGTCTTAATAGCTTGAGTGATTTTTCTTTTCTTTTATGCACAAATATATTTGTTGGGACTTGCTTGTATTGGGTCTCAATCTTGACTTGTCCTCTACCCTTCTAACAACAGTTAAGGTGTTGGCCTGCTAACCAGATGATCGGGGTTCGATTTCCAGTGCCCCTGAGCAAGGCCCCTAACACTACATTTTTCAGTTGTATAAATGAAATAAATGTCAGTCACTCTGGATAAGGGCATCTGCCAAATGTAAATGGTTCATCTCTGCTAATCCTCATCATAGACATGACATTGTCAGTCTTGGTTGCAAGATGTTGTTTTAAAAGTCATTTTCTACAAATGCAAAATGGATAAAACACCAATTTTTAAAAGCCCACAGCACTAAAAACTAAGATTTAGAGTCCAAGTCTTTATTTTGTCTTTAATTGCTCTGTTTCTGCTAACATCACTGTGAAATCTGATTCTCCACACTAGTCCCGTTTACTTCAATACGTCAGTCAATCTGATTTCTGTTTGGATATTTCCATTTGGCACATGCCTTTATTTAGAGAATCCAACAAATCTCTCTCTTTTTTTAAAAAAATCTATTTAAGCAGTTAAGCGTTATAGAGCTCAGGAGCTCAGTGGCAGCAGCTTGGGAACTACACCCATGATCTTTTGCTCATCAGTCAAACACTAGTTTCAAAGCTACCAGTTTTTCTTTTGAAATTTTTAGGCAGGCTGAATGTTTTTACTTTAGTGCTTTTTTAAACCGGCTCCTTAAAGGGGATGTTTGCAGGAAGACAGCTGGGGCAAGGTCAGAAACTAGACTAAATAAAAACAACCCCCTATTGTTATGGTGACATTTCCAACCATACAACCTTGCTATTGACACAATTTTAAAGCCATTTTTAAGTCATTTTTGGCTGTTTTTCAGCAGTATAACTCGTGCCTGCCACCTTCAGTGCAGCAGAGGTACCGAATGCCTCACTTTCTACATTTTTAGTGCAGTTTTATCGCAGATTACTGACGCTAAATATGTTACAAACATATGTAACATATGTGAACTAAAAAGTGAACACAAATGATAAAACATTATATAAATGATACACAGAGAGAGACAGCAACAGGCATACACACACTCAATCCAATTTGTGAGATCTGAGGTAAGGCTGAGGACGTCGCATACCTCACATCACGTCTCTGTGATAAAATATGCAAATTCAGCAAATCTGACTGTAGAAAATAATTGAAAAAAAAAACAGTAATACAGAAATTACACTTATAACACAGAGCGCATTACAATTTCTTTCATTTTATAATTATTTGTAGTTTACTTTTCATAAAGACAAGTGAGGATATGCGTCCCCTGTCCGCATGCCTCTGATGCAAAGTATAACTCAGAAACCACTACAAGTACCTGACGATCTGCTTTATAGTCACTGCTGTTCTCACTGCTAACTGAGTGTGTGTCCCTGGTGAATCATCTGCTCTGCATTACACAATTCGTCTTGTGTTTCAAGTAGCCTCTCATGTGTTGTAGACCGTGATCCTTTCTGAGTGTAGCGAGGAAGTCAACAAGCACATAAAAACCCACAAGAGAAACCGGGGAGGTGAATTTTATGACCAGACACCATGTAACGTCGGGGTGAGTGCAGTCAAATTAAGAAACTTTTAAAAAATTAGATTATCATTCAGGCATAGCAAACAGACAGAGTTTGCTGGTAAGCAGAAAATACACACACCCAAATAAAAACACAAACACACACACACACAACAGATGTCCACTGCAGTTGGACTGCGGAGAGGTTTGATATCAGCAAGTCAGAAAAAAATTAACTGATGCTGTTCCAGAATCTGTCTTACACACACACACACACACACACACACACACATGCACACAAACAGTTTTGCACAACAGCTGGACAGATTGGAAAAATCATTTGTAGCGATCTAAAGGTCTCATCTCTTATTTTCAGTCAAAAAAAAAGAAAAACTGAAAATAGACAGATAAAGAAAAATCCTGGGAAATCTGTGTGATGATTCATTTTTAGTAAATGTTTTCTGCTGTTCTGGATCTAAAGTGTGTGTGTGTGTGCACTCATTTATAGTCTATGTGTGTATAGATGCGCATTTAATATGTGTGTGTGTATTTAAGTACATTTATGTGGGTTTGTGTGTGTGTGTGTGCATTTATGTGTATCTGTATATGTGTGTTTTTAATAGATGTGTATGTTTGTGTGTGTGCACGTATTTAATGTGTGTGTGTGTTTAAATACATTTATGTCTATCTGTACATATGCGTTTCTAATAATTTGCATGTTTTTATGTTTGTGTGTGCATTTGTGTATGTGCATGTGTGCAATAGTGAATGTGTGCAATAGTGTTTGTGTCTATATGTGTGTGTGTGTACATGTTTATTACCTCTGTTCATAGTAGCTGCGCTGTTTATGTCTCCAGTAATGAAAGCTGATTCAGACTGTTTCCTCACTGTGTCATTCCACATCCTTCGAATACGACTCTGAAAGAGGGAGAGACAGAGAAAGACAAGGAGAGAGAGACAGAGACAGAGAAAGACAGAGCGAGACAGACATAGAGCAAGACAGAGAGAGTAAGAGAGAGCGAGACAGAGAGAGAGCGAGAGAGAGAGAGAGAGCGAGAGAGAGAGGCAAAGACAGACAGACAGTGAGAGACAGAGAAAGAAAGACAGAGTGAGACAAAAAAAAGACAAAGAGAGAGAGAGACAGAAAGAGAGAGAGATTAGATTTTTCAAGCCACCTGAATATTACAAAAAGATTAATCACAACTAAATCACATAACATCAAATTTTTTTTTAATCAATTTACAAAAAGAGAGCAAAATGAAGCTCATTTTCAATAACAGACACAAAGCTCCTCCAAGACACCATATTCTTTAAGGAGGACAAAGCTTTCTAAAAGCGAAAGTCAAAAAAAAATGTTAATCATAGCTGTAAACACCCTTTCGACAATATAATCAATTCTTTGCTCACATTTATCTACTTATGTAAATTACCATTTTGGCTTTGCCCAAAATAAAAATACAGCAATTGACACATTTTTTGGTCTTTTTGGACATATTTAAAACCAAAATAAAAGTTTGTACATTCAACTCCTCATTAAAACAATTAAAAAGATTAAACAAAACATCAAATGAAGGCTTAAGTTTTGAACAATACGGAAAAATATAAAAAACCGCCATTCTTTCAAAAAAGGACATTCATTACTAACATCTGGTTTTAACACAGAAATAAAAGCATTAACGGCAATGATGGCATGCAGAATTCACCATTGTAGCTCCCCAGCTCTATTAGGCTTATACAGTGCTCTCTATTCCGGTCTAACATTATTATTCATCTTAAAAACAGTATGCCAAGCTGTGTCAACTCTTTCATGTAGCTCTTTTTTTATGAAAAAGCATTTACTCAAGCTTTATACTTTTTTCCCCATTACAAATCCATATCAGTCACCTTTTCAGATTTAAAAACACAATCACCAAAATGTTGTAGAAGAAGCTGGTCCTCCTCATTAGGGATAAATTCCTTCTAATTGTAACCTTAAAGTATTTTAATTCTTCTATTGTAACAGCAGGTCTTAATTTCTGTAGTACTAGTACTTAGAATTTAATTGGACGTTACTCCTAACGGAACAACTACATCTTCAGCTCTCTTAAAATTTGGGTTAGCCACTTTGACTAAACTTTGAATCGTTCCAATCTTAAACTTAATGAACTCTGCAGTTATTGTCCCACATTTACCCAAAAAGGCCAATCGTGTTCCATAGATTAGGAGTTTCTTCAATAGCCAAAATAAAGATGACGTAGAACCAGTTCTTTTCACTAAAAGGAGGCCCCATAGTTGTAAAAACAGGAAGATAAATTTTTCCAGGCATAGGCCACTGACCTTCATCTTAAGTTCTCTGGGCCGGTAAGAAAACGCTGTAAAAACTGTAGGTGAAAAGTTGCAGTCCTGCTTTGCAGATAAACAAGCCTTTGCTTTCCTTCTTTCTTTGGTCAATACAATACATTATGGGGCACCCAATGCAAACCCAGAAGAAATCTATTAAAATGGATTAAATTTTCACAAGTAAATGTGCAAGTGGATCAATACAAGCCAGTCGGTGCCATAAAAAAAGAGGACACCAAATTATTGATAATGAGGGTGCGTCCTTTATATGGTACATTTTTTACAATCCATTCCCAATGACCTTTACGTTTTTTAACTAATCCCTTTCAATATTTTTTGACAAGCAGTTCATCTTCTTCTCATCTTTTTTCCAGGTTAATTCGTTCTGTAGTGTTGGTACCCCTTTTTCCCACTTTCCTACTAACACTGCTTCACTTTTACCCCCGTTAATTTTAGCTGAAGAGATCATTTTAAAATAATATTTTTTTATAATGTTTACACATCGTTTTGCTTAAGTATTATAACAACATAATTACAAGCTTGGACTGAAACCCAATCTACCTTTTCACAAACTCTTCCATCTCAATAGAACAGGAAGCAAAACCATTAGCAAATAAAATAGCAACCCCTTCATTAAGGGAGGATTTATGACTTAAAAAAGAGAGACCTTTAAATTCCTTTTTTTTTTCAACAGCATTGGTTACGTCACTATATGTTTTATTCGGTCTCTAGCTCTTGTCACATTTAAGGATGCAATGCAAAAGCCACACAATTGAAAATCAAGAACTAAACTTAAACTATAAAGTAAAAAACAGCTATTAAGAGCCAACTTTAAAAGGAGCACATAAGCCACTGTTAACTCTTAATACACTCTCAATGTCATTGTATAGAACTTTTATATATCCAATAAAATCAGGACTAAACCCAAATGCATGTAAAAATTTCCACAAATAGTCATTTTCTACACAATCAAATGCTTTATCCTGTTCTAAGGAAATTAAATCCATATGTATACCCATAATTTAAGAAACCTTAAATACATCTCTTATTAAATGGATATCATCAAAAAAGACCATCCAGGTACACAGTAGGACTGACCAGAATGAATTACCTCCTCCAGAACCTTTCCGAGTCTAGAGCAATTTAGAGTCACAGCACAACAAGAATACCGCTCTTCTACAGATAAGAGGGCAGCAGTCCTCCAACTAGATCCTCTCCAGCAGATCCAGCAGATCCTCTCCTTACACTACCATGAAGCTATATAGAACTAAACTGGGATTCCCGCTATCCCAGGAGCCTTACAATTCAGTTCACCTAGGCTTATAGCCCTCTTGAGTGCTGCATTCAAGTCTTCAGAGATCTTTGGCAGTTCCTCAAAGAATTTCTGTTTGACAATCTGATCTTCCCTGCGTTCACAACTATAAAGCTTTTCATAAAAAAACATTTGCTCTCAGAGAATAGAGAATGTATAACATGTTTCTGACCGTTCTTTTTTGAAAAAGAATTTTGACGGCAAATCCATCTGGTCTATATCTTTTAAACCATGATTGAACTAGCGCTTTTCCTGCGCTTTTATTTGCATATTAGACAACACAGATTTTTTTTTTTTAAAAGGCTTTGATATGTGCTTAATTTCCACTCAACCGTGGCAGTTCTTGAAATAATAAAAAAAGAATAATAATAATTTTCTAATACTTTAATGGATTTTATTATATCTTTTGTGATATTTTAAATGTGCTGTTGATATTGTTGCTTAATTAAATTTTTTCCAAACCACCACCATGTTTTAAAGACTAAAAACTGGCTTTTTTGAATTCCTAAAATTTTTCCAAAAATGTTTTTTTTCTTTAAAAGGTAAATCACTTCATAAATTTGTATAAAAATGCCAATGAGTACTTTTTGTCTTGATAGAGGTTAAGGTTAAGGTTACTGTACATATAACTAGACTATGATCAAGAAGCAAGTTTTAAGATGGTGCTTAAAAAAATAGAATCTGTCTAATTTTGCTAATGACAATTAGATTGTTTTAAATTTCCATTTAAACTCCTTCATACATCAGGTAAATCATTTGCTTTAACCATCTTACTAAGTTGTTTATGAGAGGGAATATGTGGTTCTACGTAATTCCTGTCCACGTTATTGTCCACACAATTAAAATCTTCGCCTAAAAATAAATTCTCTTTACTATTACATTTTTATAACAAGAGCATGTAAAAACACCAATTTATCTGAAGGTATCCTTTTCACAAACTCTTCAATCTCAATAGAACAGGAAGTAAAACCATTAGCAAATAAAATAGCAACCCCTTCATTAAGGGAGGATTTATGACTTAAAAAAGAGAGACCTTTAAATTCCTTTTTTTTTTCAACAGCATTGGTTACGTCACTATATGTTTTATTCGGTCTCTAGCTCTTGTCACATTTAAGGATGCAATGCAAAAGCCACACAATTGAAAATCAAGAACTAAACTTAAACTATAAAGTAAAAAACAGCTATTAAGAGCCAACTTTAAAAGGAGCACATAAGCCACTGTTAACTCTTAATACACTCTCAATGTCATTGTATAGAACTTTTTTATATCCAATAAAATCAGGACTAAACCCAAATGCATGTAAAAATTTCCACAAATAGTCATTTTCTACACAATCAAATGCTTTTTCCTGTTCTAAGGAAATTAAATCCATATGTATACCCATAATTTAAGAAACCTTAAATACATCTCTTATTAAATGGATATCATCAAAAAAGACCATCCAGGTACACAGTAGGACTGACCAGAATGAATTACCTCCTCCAGAACCTTTCCGAGTCTAGAGCAATTTAGAGTCACAGCACAACAAGAATACCGCTCTTCTACAGATAAGAGGGCAGCAGTCCTCCAACTAGATCCTCTCCAGCAGATCCAGCAGATCCTCTCCTTACACTACCATGAAGCTATATAGAACTAAACTGGGATTCCCGCTATCCCAGGAGCCTTACAATTCAGTTCACCTAGGCTTATAGCCCTCTTGAGTGCTGCATTCAAGTCTTCAGAGATCTTTGGCAGTTCCTCAAAGAATTTCTGTTTGACAATCTGATCTTCCCTGCGTTCACAACTATAAAGCTTTTCATAAAAAAACATTTGCTCTCAGAGAATAGAGAATGTATAACATGTTTCTGACCGTTCTTTTTTGAAAAAGAATTTTGACGGCAAATCCATCTGGTCTATATCTTTTAAACCATGATTGAACTAGCGCTTTTCCTGCGCTTTTATTTGCATATTAGACAACACAGATTTTTTTTTTTAAAAAGGCTTTGATATGTGCTTAATTTCCACTCAACCGTGGCAGTTCTTGAAATAATAAAAAAAGAATAATAATAATTTTCTAATACTTTAATGGATTTTATTATATCTTTTGTGATATTTTAAATGTGCTGTTGATATTGTTGCTTAATTAAATTTTTTCCAAACCACCACCATGTTTTAAAGACTAAAAACTGGCTTTTTTGAATTCCTAAAATTTTTCCAAAAATGTTTTTTTTCTTTAAAAGGTAAATCACTTAATAAATTTGTATAAAAATGCCAATGAGTACTTTTTGTCTTGATAGAGGTTAAGGTTAAGGTTACTGTACATATAACTAGACTATGATCAAGAAGCAAGTTTTAAGATGGTGCTTAAAAAAATAGAATCTGTCTAATTTTGCTAATGACAATTAGATTGTTTTAAATTTCCATTTAAACTCCTTCATACATCAGGTAAATCATTTGCTTTAACCATCTTACTAAGTTGTTTATGAGAGGGAATATGTGGTTCTACGTAATTCCTGTCCACGTTATTGTCCACACAATTAAAATCTTCGCCTAAAAATAAATTCTCTTTACTATTACATTTTTATAACAAGAGCATGTAAAAACACCAATTTATCTGAAGGTAGATTCGGGGGCATATGCAAAAATAAAAACAAAGGTGTGATACTCAATCTGAATTTGAATTTGAGCTTGAATTTTAAGCAATCTACCTTTTCACAAACTCTTCAATCTCAATAGAACAGGAAGTAAAACCATTAGCAAATAAAATAGCAACCCCTTCATTAAGGGAGGATTTATGACTTAAAAAAGAGAGACCTTTAAATTCCTTTTTTTTTTTCAACAGCATTGGTTACATCACTATGTGTTTTATTCGGTCTCTAGCTCTTGTCACATTTAAGGATGCAATGCAAAAGCCACACAATTGAAAATCAAGAACTAAACTTAAACTATAAAGTAAAAAACAGCTATTAAGAGCCAAAGAGCCAAAGGTTTGAGCCAATTTACTGCTATTAAATTTTTAGCTGGTTTTGTTTCTTTGTTACAGTTTTTTTCAACCTATACACCTCCTTGTTTTGTACTGCCATTAGCACCTTTGACCGATTGGTCGAAGAAGAAAAGGAGGAGGACAAGTTAATAGACAGAAAGATAAGAGGGTAGGCAAGAGTGTAGGACTGAGAATAGGGAGCCTGAATGTTGGGACATTGATAGTGACAGGTAGAGATCTGGTTAAAATGTACAGAGGCTACAGAATCTACCAGAAATGAAGCTACCAGGCAGAAGGCAAAGAGAAAGACCAAAGAGGAGGTATATGGATGCGATAAACAAGGACATAAAGTTAGTGGGTGTGAGTAAGCAGGATGTAAAGAATAGGGTTAGGTGGAGACAGATGATTCGCTGTAGCGGCCCCTAAAAGGGAAAAGCTGAAAGAAGAAAAAAAAGAGAAAGAAAAACTTCCTGATTTCCTTAGTATTATAGTCTCATGGCATGTCCATTCATTCTGATAACAACTAGAAGCACCAGAATCGAAGAAATCACTTTTACTGCCAACATCATCAACATCCGACTCCTTTTTATTATCAGTTTTTCTAGCTTGTTTCTATTCTGAAAATTTTTTCTCTTTAAAGGTGCTTAGAAAACAGCCTGCTCCATATCCGTTATTAAATTATTAGTTAAATAGACTCTCTCTAAGGAGGACATTTTTTCCAGTTCTACACTTACATGTGAAACATCTATGTTCTCATCAGCCTTGGACTTATTCCTGACATCCACAGGGATGACTAAATCATTCTCTGTATTTATTTCTACTAAGGCCTGATCTATCTTCTGTCTGTGAATGAGGCACTGGAGGCTACTGGTGGATGTCTCTGCTTCAGCTTGGGGTGGGTCAGAAACATATTCTGCTGTTCCTTCATCCCTGATTTGCACACTATTTTCACCTGAGGCATTTTGCACGTTTTATGCCATTTTTATCTGGACAAACATGCTCAAGATGCCTCGTTTCATCACAGCCAAAGCACTTCATCAAATCAGTGCTTACAAAAACAGTGTAATCAAAGTCATCAACTCTAGATTTTAGGTTCAGGTTCAGTTCAGTTATGTTTCAGAATCATATAAATAAATCTTCTCAAAGAAATTACGTTTAATGAAGTCTGACTTACTTGGCAATTCTTTGATCAGCATTTCGTCCTTAATAAAAGGTGAAATGTTAGAAAACGTGACTTTCTTCGCAGGGGTAGAAAGGGGAAGCACTGGGATAAACAAACCCCTAATTGCCACTCTTTTCTCCACAACTTTGTTTGTTTTCTCAACTGAATTTAAAAACAAAACAACCGCGTTATTAATTCTAGATGCCCCTAAAATACATTCATGGCCAACGACATCACCAACGGCCAGAGTGCACTCCTCCAGATTTACCACGGGCATCACTTTCACTTCATGGCAGCGTGTGAGAGACTCTAAACTAGTGCTTGTGTTTTGGGATGTCATGCTTCTCAGTGATACAGTGGTTGGCATTGCCCGAAAACAGAGCAGGGAAAACTTATTTCACCAATCGGTACACCACAGATATTAAAAAAAGAAGAAACGAAAGAAGAAAAGCAACTGCTCTTGCCACAGCGGGCAAACACTGCTCACACTCACCACACGCTCTTCACACTCTCTCAACAAACACTTACATATGCATAGAGAGAGAAAGAGAGATACATATAGAGAGAGAAAGACAAAGAGAGAAAGACAGAGAGAGAGAGAGTCAGAGAGAAAGAGACAGAAAGAAAGAGACAGAGAGAATATGAACACAAAAACCAACCATCTGTCTTCCTCTAAAACACTCAGCATGTTTTTGCCTGCTGATCCCACAGGACGTTTGAGAAAAGAAAACATTTCCGTCAGATCGTTCAATCGCTCATATCTTATTGTGACCAGCGGTGGAATAAAAGGTCAAAAGTTATTTTCGAGCAGAACATGAGAAAATGGTTTTTAATCATGAGGAGATGTGGGAAAATATTTACCATAGAAGAGAAAGACAGGAAGACAAAAAGACTGATTTACTTGGGCTGAATGCTGAATTCTGATTGATCAGTAGGGGTTGATATAATGCAGCTGCCGGGTTTGTACAGCACTTCGTTCCTATAGATGGTATGTGATACTTGTCACTCGATGAAAAAGGTGAGTGTGATTGGAAAAAAGAAAAGTTGATTTACAATGTGGGAAATAAAACCAAAAGTGGACAAGTGGACAAACAAACAGCTGTTTGTCTAATCTGTCATCTTTTAATAGTCTCATTTTTCTGTAAAATCATAACAAATTATTCAACTAATCTAGCATCAGAAGACAAAAAGAAATACATAAAAAATAAAAAAAAAATATTCTCCAGAATAAAACTGGGAGACATTTCGAGTCGTGTCATTTTCTTTACCATTAAAAAAAGAAACAATGATGTGGCCCCTCACCAAAAAAAGTTTGGGGACTCCTGCTATGGAAAAATAAATGTAACTCAAAATAGATAAAATGTCATATTTTTTAAAATTGCTAAAATATTTAGGGGATAAATTAGTGTGTGTGTGTGTGTGTGTGTGTGTGTGTGCTACCTGAGAGTTTGTAGAGTAGCGTCCAGGTGTCCTGGCTGTGCTGGTCTTGGTTGAGGTTGAAATGGTCGAGTCCACACTCTTCCCACTGCAGCAGTGTGTGCGAAGGCACCTACCATACTCCTTCCTCACCTAAACACACACCATATATATTTTTTTGTGCGTGTGTATGCATGTGTGTGTGTGTGTGAAGGAGAATAGTAAAGAATCTGCGACTGGACAGCCAATTAAACAGACATTTTATTAATGTGACTTAATAGTTAGCATGCTGGCTGACCTTTTTTTAGGTATACATGCATCAAAAAATTATGACCACACACACACACACACATTTTCCCCTATTGAGTTAAGCGGAATAATGCTTGCGTCTTGCAATAATACGGTGGTAATCACTTTTAACAGCGTTAGAATGGACATTGTGTTGGTGTTTGTGCAGCTGTTCTAGTTGACTGTACACTCCCTGCTATTTTATAGAAATGTCTCGACACGTCCCGGAGGAAACAAAGGGTTGAGCAGCCTTGATATTATATTTCTAATTTAAATTTCAAAAAATGTATTTATGCACAACTAAAAACAAAAAGTTTTTTACAATAGTGATGTTTCCCTAATTTCCCCACTGACCATACAGCTCCCTGTATCACACAACAGACCAGTGGCGGCTGGTAGGCACAGGGTGGGGCGGTCAGTATAGGGCGTTGGGGCGTTCAGTAATGGGTGTTGGGGGGGGTCAGTAATGGGTGTTGGGGCGATCAGTACACCCCCCCCCTTTCCCATTCCCAGATAGGAAAACTAGTTTGCATGTTAACAATAAGTTAAATATATATCACAAATTATTTAAAAAATCAACGCATTTAGTTGTACTATTCCACTGTTAGTTCTATTGTTTTTTATTTAAAATTTACTGTGATAAAATATTCTTTCGAGTGTGTTTGAAGAGCAGGACAAACGAGTGTGTATGTAGGTCCATAAACTATCAAAAATCCTGTGAATTCTGTGAGCTCTAATTGGCTTGTTTTAAATGACTCTCCGAATGCAGCGCCTTGTATTATTTAAATAAATTAAATGATAATTTTGATGACTTAATTACTGATAATAAACCCACATTTGATTTAAATTCACTGATTTATGCTACATTTATTGCATTCTTTAACAACTGTTAGCATTTACAATATTTAAGCCACCTGACACACAATAATGATTAAATTCAAATTTTATTTGTCACATGCACGATTATACACAGTACAACATATAGTGAAATTGTTTTTCTTCGCATATCTCACCTTGGAAGGTTGGGGACAGAGCGCAGGGTAAACTATATGCAGCACCCCTGCAGCAGGAAGGGTTAAGGGTCTTGCTCAAGGTCCCAACAGTGGTGGACATGGTGGTAATGAGGGTTGAACCCAAGTCTTCCTGGTCTTCCAATCAACAACTACAGTCTATACAGTCTTTATTTTTAAAATACTGTGACTATTTTATTTTTTTTTTAATTATAATTTTGTAATTTCATTTTGGATTATTAAATGATTATCAAAATGTAATTACATTTTATGGTTTTAATTTAATTTGTTATTAAAATATAATTAGATTTAATCGTTTTAAATGTACTCTAATTTAATTGTATTTTATTTAGCTGTATTTTATTTTTCATTACTTTGTTACAGAACAAACCACTCAATGCCCCATGTTGCCCTCTGGTGGTCTGGATGGTCAGCGTTCCAAATGACATTTATTTTGACCTTTTTGAAAAACATTTATGCTTTTTATTGCGTATGCGACTTATAAAATTTGACAACTGGGGACCATAAAAGGTACTGTAACACATGGTTCCTTTGAGATGCATGATTCCTGGATCAATCTGCCTTTTTCCCCCATAAATGAGCTCACAGGGTCTTATGATTTTATGGTTTTATTAGAGTAGCTAAGCATATATAAAGTTGAGTGTGTCCTGTAGCATGACAATGTTAACATTAATCGTTATGTAAATAAAAATTTATGCAAATACACAGCGGTGCACCAATAAGAGCGCAGACAGCAGACTAAGAGCATACGCTGCTTCTCCTTTATTAAAGAAATAATACACACTGGCGAATTTGACATAGACATGTATTTATTCCTCCGTTTTAGAAAAGTCATTCGAAACTATATTTGCTCTATTCAGTGAGAAACTTTATCACCATGGCAACCAGAAGTTGGAACACATCTTGACTACATCATAGTACACAGCGGCTGAAGACTTGCTGCGATAAAATCATGTGTGCACGGAGTTAGTGACCCACTAACCGGTGTATGTGTTTGTGTGTGTGGCTTACCTTCTTTTGCAGAATGCAGTGGAAAATAAAGATGAACATTCCTTGCAGCGAGTTAAAAATGGTGAAGAGGTAGGCCATGATCACTGTGTTCTCATTAATGTACATGAGACCAAAAGCCCATGTCAGACCAAGCAAACACAGGAGAGCGATAGCACCAATCACCCATGATCTAAAAGAGAGACAGGGAGGGAGAGAGAAAGAGAGAGATTGGAGAAGAGAAAAGCCGGAGGAAAAGAATCAGAATGATGTGGTGGAAGAGAAACTCGGGACGTATACACACAAACACAAAAAGCAGAAGAAGAAGAACCGGTAATGACTGCAGCCAGTTTATATTATTAAGAGACTTTACGACGCTGTTGTTTTAGTGGCTTGTATTTGGATTCCAAACGCCGGCAAGTACAGAATATAAACAAGCCGCGAGCGCAAGTCATTATCTGCTCCGAATCGAATGTCCTGCTGGCTGCCGCCTCGACGTCTCGGTGTCTGCCAGGCTGTACTTAGCGCTGAAATTCACAACCATTTACAGATGCCATTTAGGCTTTAAGATCATCCACGCTCTCTGTGTGTAAATCATTTATACCCAAGCCTACGTTACAGTGACAGTAAAGTATGACATTAAATCTAGATCATTAGCAAGAGTGGGACAAAGAGATACGGAGACGGAGAGAGTGTCCTGGGCTAAAGAGAAAGAGATAGAAATGTATCATGGAAGTGTTATTAGTGTAATCTGTGTTAGTACTAGCACGTGTGCGGTTTGGTTCTTGTGGGCTTGTACACTGTTTGGTCCTGAGAAATAAAAAGTAATAACTTTAAGTTGATATTTGATATTTTACTAATACCTGCTAATCGCTTTTATGTTAGCTTAACGGAAAAATTAGCAATCGAATCCATTTTTTTTTTAGTCTAATCGCCTCTCAAATATACTAATATGACCTACGACGATTCTAACATATGCATACGATGGACACTTTACTAACCCATGAGCCCGCCTAAGAGACGACTTGTCATACTCCCAAATGGCGGAAAGCGATGCAAGACATTTTAAGCACTTAATAACTTTAGGTTAAAAAACCTTTTTTTAACCTTTTTAGGTTAAAAAACATTTCTTGTGGTTAAACTAAACTTGGTACACTTCATTCAACAAGATTTTCACGCTTTGTTACGTGACAATATTAACATGGCGGCTGTAGTACATCCAGACTACATTCATACTACTCATAAACCTTACTATATACAATGTACCAGTTTTAACTCAAATATAGTACTAATTCAAGTAGTATACAATAAAAAAATAAATGGAAAACAGTAGGGAAAAAAAAAAAAGTTTCAATCCGAGGGCACACTTCTGAGAGCTTTTGTTATGATTAGCCATAAAAGCCTTACCAGTGATCATGTGTACGTTTTTGGCTTGAAATGAATTCTAAAATAATAAAATGAGGAATGGGAAAAGAGAGACCAAAAAACAAAAAAACAGTCAAGACAGTGAGAGATGAGCATGATGAATGATTCATCAGTGTCATAAATAAACAAAATCTGAAGTCAAAGAGATGGAATACATAAGCAGGAACGAGAAAAATAAATAAAAACTGAAACACACATTTGATAATGACAGTTTAAATCGATTTTTTCGATCGTACCCAATTTACCCTCAAAAACATCCGTATTAAAAAACCGACAAATAATATCAATATATTAAAATGCAAACTTTTAAAGGAAATAAACTTCCGGAGACACGGCAGCCGAGGACGAGTACAAGATTGTGTTATCCACTGTCGGAAAAGAAGGCAAAATGGTGATATGGGGAAAAACAACATACCAACAGAGTGACTCTAGGAGCCTTTGGCAGGAACTAAGGACTATAACGGACTTTAAAGCACCAAGGATGTCTAATGCAGACGCTTCTCTAGCAGAGGAGCTAAACAACTTTTATGCTCGCTTTGACACCGCAGCTGGCTGTGCTGTTGGTGCTAACATTGCTAACAATGCTACTGGCCCGAACACAGACAACCATCTCACCTTCACCATCTCAGAGCACGATGTGATGAGAGCCCTTAGGAAAGTGAACCTCAGAAAGGCCATAGTGCTGACCAGCTAGCGCCAGTGTTCACTGAGATTTTCAATCTCTCCTTGACTAAATCGGTGGTCCCCAAGTGCTTTAAGCAGTCCTAGGACTCAGCCCATCCATCTGCCGCTGGATTGCAGACTTCCTGACATTGGGGCTCCCCATGGATGTGTTCTATGCCCCCTACTGTACTCTCTCTACACCTCCGACTGTACTGCCACGACCAGCTCCACTTCTATAATCAAGTTTGCTGACGATACTGAGGTAATGGACCAATGATGATGAGACGGCCTACCTTGAGGAGGTGAGGCAGCTTTAAGAGCTCGTGCCAAGCCAATAACCTTCTTCTCAACATCAGCAAAACAAAGGAGATGATCGTGGACGTAGCAAGTAAGAAACAAACAAGCCCCTGACCATGAACAGGAACCTGGTAGAGAGAGTGGACAGCTTCTGCTACCTGGGGGTCAACATCACACACAACATGACATGGTCCTGTCACATTGAGAGTGCAGTAAAGAAGGCAGGCAATCTACAACAAATAAACATAGTGCAGGAATCAAGCCATCCCAACAGTAAACTCTTCACTTTGCTGAGCTCGGGCAAACACTTCTGACCCATCCTGACAAAAACAGAGCGAATGAGGACCTTTTTTCCACCATTAAGGGAAAGAAACCAACCAAAGAGAAGAAAAAACAAACAAAGAAACCATATAAAAACTTAAAAACTGACTGTTCATACACACTTTTAAAATTGAATTTAAAACGGCTCATTTCCACAAGGACTGTACTGGTTTGGTTTACAATGTCACTTTTTACCCTAAGAAACTCCGGGCCACCGGAGGGCAACAGCGCAGGGTTTTTTTTGTTAATGTTGTAGACCATGTGCACTGTGTTTGTTTATGTTCTCTCTGTGTCCTGTCAAATGATTCCCCTGTCCACGTGTCATGTTTCTATCAGTTTTCAGTTCTGTCTTGTCATTGGTTTATTTTGGTCATGTGTCCTTCATTGTGCTCAGGTGTTTATTGTTTAGTTGATTGTGTATTTATACCCCAATGGTTCAGTTTGTCCTTGTTTTGCTTTGTTGCTTGTCACAGTCTTTTTTATGTGTCACAGTCAGTGGCTATCTAATGTTATGAAGATTCAGGTCCATGTTCTGGTTATGTCAGGTCTAGTTGTGTTCAAGTAGATTTATCTATATTCTTTTTCATGTTCTTTATTTGTTTGTCCTTTCATTTGTATATTTTTAATAAACTGGACTCACGTCTAAACCTAATCTTACGACCCTTGACAATAACCGTATGTCTTCAGCTTTAATAGAAATTGCAGTCACGTCTTGTAGTGGCTGTGGCAGGCGGATATAGAACTTATCACCCGTGGCACTCAGTAGAGCACACGGGGAACAACCAGAATCAGAACAGATTGTGCAAGCCAGTGATGAGGGATATATGATAATATAGATTCAGGACAAAGCCAAACTAGGGAGGGATTTAAAGACCATGATAATGGTTCGGGTTTCTACATTTATTTTGTACACTTTTCTAGATTTTTTTTCTCTCTTCAGAATCTTAAAGGCTGCAGGCTGTATACGTGCTTCCATGTGTTTGGGACAGTTTTTTTTTCAACACGAGACTAATAAAAGTTCAATGTATCTTATTTTTTTGGTGTAATTCCAAAAACTTTTGCTTAAATAAGAATGAACAGTCATGTGGTTGGCCATCTGTCATGTAATTCAAATGTTAATGACCAACTAGGCTAGTTTTACACACTCCTTATCTGTTACGGATAAACAACATGCAATCCTGGATAGAATGCCACTGCGGCACACAGACACGGTACAAGAAATGTCAATTCTAATCGATGCGACTTGGCAAACAATTGGAAATGTTCTGTGAGGAGATTTTTTAAGTCTCTGTAAGGAGTCTCCAGTGTCTGTGTTTAGTAACAGAGGTAAAAAAAAGTTTTTGGATATGATTTTTTGATAAGTCTGGTGAAAAAACAACAGTGTCTCTTAATTACATTTCAGTCAGGTCCTCTTACGTCAAAAAAGATAACAAATGTGCAACCTTAAAGCTCTTTTCTAAATTTCCTGTCTTCTTACCCTGGGCTCCATGAAAAGCCTAGAAGGGGGAACAGCAGCATCCTCGGGGGCAACCCTCCCACTTTAAGAATAGGAGAGCAGCACAAATCCCCCCAGAACAGAGCAGTGACAACAGAATGGCATTATTTAAGTAGCAAAATGAAAGGAGGTGATAGGGAGGAGGTGGATTGTAAAGCGACGTGCAAAGGAGGCAACAGAGCAAGCAGACGGGCTGTGTTCAAGGCGCCCTGTTTGAGATTTGCCAAATGAGTTCTTAGACCTGATCAGCGGATAGGAATTGGGTTGCTTTTCTTCCAATCAGCTGATAGTAAGCTTGCCTACCAGGCCTGAACTGAACTAACGCAGTATACTTGATTAAAACTTTTTGCATTTGGTAGATGCTCTTATCTATAGTAACCGACATTCATTTCACATGTATTCGGATCCCCATTCCCTTAACCTACCAAGCTACCACACTCATTATTGAGTAACTAATAAAGTGATTTAATAACTTTCAAGAAACGTTAAAACTATACTAGAAATGTCTTTCAATGCCATTTTATTTGTTTTTTCCCCTTTTCCGAATTCCTCTAATCAAATTTAAACCATTACCTTCTGATCGGTGAGCTACTATTTCCCTACATCCTAATTTATTCTCTACTGGTAAGAAAACTTCCTTCCTTTCCCTTTAGCTTTCCTTACCTCCTTTCTTTCTTTCTTTCTTTCTTTTTTTCTTTCTTTTCCTCTTTTCTTTCTTTCTTTGTGTGGAGAACATCAAGTGAGCATGCAAATTAAGCCGAACGAATCAAAAAGCATCTCAATAGTCAAGGGACAGCTAGTTCTGCATTGGTGAAACCTCATACCAACAGTGTCTGAGCAGCCTGTCAAAAGCCTGGGTAGGTGGTCCAACACAAGCATCAGGGACAAAGATCAAGCACAGCAGTTAAGGCAGGACATAAACAACGGTCATAAGAACATCAACAAGACCCTACTGCCTGGGAAACTCAAGCTCTGGTGCCTGCAATTTGGACTCCTCCCTCGCTTAATGTGGCCACTGACCATCTACAAAGTGCCAATAACAACCACAGAGAAGATGGAGCGAACCTCGATTCTTACGCGAAGAAATGGCTCAGTGTCCGAAGATGTCTATGAGAAAATTGGTCCTTGATCTGCCTCTCACAAGCTTGACTGAAGAGTACAAGTGCTGTAAAGTCAGGCTCCAAATGACGTTGAAGGACTGCAGAGACCAGACCATCAGTGATACTGCACCGCCTATATTAACAGGCCGGAAATGGACATCATTCACCTTTGATGAGGGGTGTTGAAAGGCCGAAACACCCCATGATTCAAAGATATACTACTAAAGATGTGTCCCGAAATTTATAGCTTCCCACATATGAGATACAGCCCCATACCACTCCCAACATCAAACTAGCCCCCTCGTGAGCAAACCAACCGACAGCTTAACATCTGGTCCTGTGTTTTATGATTCCGCTTCTGTGAACATTTATCAAACGCTACTAGATGCCTAATGCCCTTTTTCTAGGTGCACATCAATCACCTTAAAAATATATACAATGCAACTAAAAAGTTTGACGTCCTTAACATGGTAATTATACATTTGTTATTCTGTACATAGATTTTGAATCTTATTTATGTGCTCCCTAAAGTCTGCCAATAGATCACTCACATTACATGATCATGTCTTATATGTAAAGAGTCTTTGCAGTTTCTGCTCCAGAGTTATAGAATCAGTTCCCTTCTATTTTTTTCTAAAGCTAGACTCACATTTACAGAGCGACTTACAACTTATTTGTGCGGTTGAGTGTTAAGGGCCTTGCTCAGGGGCCCAGCAGGTTGGTGTCACTAGGAATAAAATCTACAGTATGATCTTACAATAACCTGTCTAAATTACTGATCTTTACTTGTTAGTGTTTCCAGACTTTTTTATTATTATAATTGAGTTATACTCTATGGCTGAATTTACAACGCACGTATCAAGTGACCCAATCCGATGTCTTTTTTCCCCAATGTGGCACAGATGCGATATGCCCCACGACCGGGTAAGCAGAAAAAAAGCACATAGATTCTGATATTTTCAGATGAGTCGCAGGCCTCATTTGTATGTGGTAATAAATGGGATATGAATCGGATACATGCATTAGTGTCTGCCATGTAAGCAAACAGATCTGATTTTTACCTGGCCATGAGAGTCGAATGGCAGTGAATAAGCGGCGTTGCAGCCTGACGTCAACTCAGGTGGACGCCAACAGCGATAATTATAATTTAGCACAGGTGTGTATTTTGATATTTATTTTGTTTGTTTACTTAAAGTTTGTTTTGTCTATAAATAAATAAATTATATATTATAATATTTTATAATATATATATATACATATATATATATCCTAGAGATTACTGTTACATTTGCCCAGGCTGCAACAAGAACTCTCCTTTTTTCCTTTTATTAAAGAGACAGTTGTTTTGCCGACCTTTAAATATGATTTGGAAAGCAAAATACTAAATAATCATTTCGTCCTTGCCTATGTTGTTCATTGATTATCGTGCCATTTTTACCTCCTTTTCAGGTCAGTATGTCTACATTGTGGTTGTTTTGAGATATATAGTGTAAATACAGACATTGGATACGGGTCAGTTTTAAAAGATGATGTAAGTGGATTATATTAAATAAATTTAATATAGTCACAAAATCAGAATTGGGCAACAAGATCTACAGTGTGAATGCAGCCTATAGTTGTAGATCAGTGGCTCAGGTGATAAAATACTGATCCAAAGATCATGGTTTCAATTCCCATCACCATTATGCTGCTACTACTGGGCCCCTGAGCAAGGCCCTGAACCCTGAACTGCAGAGGGATGGGGCGGTTCGGCAAGTGCCAGAAATATTAAATGAATGTGTTTTATTTTATATTTTATTATATTTTGTGATTGTTTTCTGTACAGTCATTTGGTCACACGTTCGAATTCAGCTAAATTGGAATGTGCTCTTTGAATAAATTTTTATTTACTTACTTTACAAACTATTGTGGTAGGACATTCACTGCAATATAAAAGAGTATAAACAGTAAGAGTATGGTATAAAAGAGATCTTTTTATTATCTGTCTATTTATCCACTTCGTTGTAGGGAACCTAGAGTTCCTCCCAGGGGAACCGAGGCACAAGCTAAAGCTCAAACAACTTTTTTTACGACATGCGTATGTATAGAAGTGTAAAACAAGATTTACTATATAAATATTTCTTTCTACAATCTTATAATCAGTGTATAGACAAACTTAATGACTCTTGCAGCAATAATAATAATTGCACCATTTCCTGAGGCGGATTTGTTTCATACATAAAATTTCACAGTTTTTTTGCTGGGTTTTCATTTTTAGCCTTTTTAATAAACAGATGTTTAAATGTGGTTGTGTTTGTCTGTACACTTTGCTCACGTCGTCTATTCCTAGCATTTGGACCACGCCCTTATCTAGAGCCATTTATCGAATTTGTATCCAACTGAACAGTTGAGGGTTAAGTTGCAGCTTGGTGGTCCTGGGAATTAAACTCATGCTCTCTTGATTAGGGGAAGTGGGGGGGAGTGGTAGCACAGTGGTTAAGGTGTTAATGGTGCTGGGAATCGAACCCCGATTCTCCAATTAGGTTACCACTGTTGGGCCCCTGAGCAAGGCCCTTAATGCCTAATTGCTCAGTTGTATAAGAGAAAAATGCTCCAAATGTACAGTGAATGAAGACAGCAGTCCGACCCATTAAACACCGATCTACCGCTTCCAGGTGTGGAATTTATAAGGTTTATATTTTGCATTGTACAGTAGTTATTTGATTCTTAAAAACAAGTTGAATGTTTTTACATCTGGTAGCATTTTTTTTTCCCAGCCTCCAGCTCCAGGGCTTTGTTGAACATTCTGTCTGTCAAGGTCAGTTCCGAAAAAAAAAAGATTAAAAATTGTTGACTTTGTGTAGCACAAATTCAGAGCTATCGACAGCATTCAAAATCTTTTCATGTAAACATCCTTTAAAATGACCATATTGCATATGTTTTAGAAAGTGATCATTTGGTCTGAAACATGCCTTTATATTTAACTAGAATGAACCCAGTCTGGGAAATGCAGTAAAGTTTTGTTAGGTCTGGTCTCAACACATTTTATTTATTTATTTTTTCAATAACCTTGGGGCAGATAATAAACACTTGAACCTTAATGGACCTCTGATCAAAGCATTCTTAAAAAATGTCTTTAGAAAATGTTTAGAATTTATGAGCACAGAATTTACCGCTTGGATGTTTTCAAGTATTTTCTTAAAGGATTAGACTGGTTAGTTTTCTATTCATGTCGACTCAAGTTTTTTTTAAAGAGACACACAAAAGAAACAGATTCACATTAACATTGCTGGTATTCGGCAGACCAATTTATTACATTTATAATAGTTATACAACTGAAAACTTGGGCGTTAAGGGCCTTACTCAGGGGTCCAGAATTGGTAAGTTGGTGGTATTAAACCATCATCTCTAATCTCCTAGTTAGCAATCCAATGCCTTAACCACTGAGCTACCTAAGCGATTTAGGGGACTTGTGGATTTGACATTATTCAGTCTAATTTTTAAGGTAGCATTTAAATTTATGTCATTAAAGTTAATGCTCATATGGTTTTTCTACTTCCAAAGCCAAAGTAAACCAAAGTAAATTCACACTGCGATTTGGTCATCTGGATTTTGGAATACTAAAAGATCGCTAGTTTGACACATTTACAGACAGCCAATTATTCGTCATTGCAATCCTCCAATGAAACTCTGGAAGTGTCAAAAAGTTTTAGACACTTCCCTGCATTGGCGACAGTCAAACCAAAAAACGAATAGGAACGCGCAACCAGATGACGTCATTAGCACGACAGCTTCAAACCACCTTGGAAAAAAACGAGTCAAGCAAACAGTACAGCAAGTGTAGACACTTGATAACGTGAAACTTGTGCACATCCTGTTTTTACTGTCGTACGGTCTGACGCTATGACAATTGATGTCCTATGGTGTGACATAGAGATCATGATCGAACAGACTGATGAGAAACAACTGCGAAATATAGCACTTAATTCATGGCGGACTTAAACCAGAACAAATTCCCCGGACACTGAGCTGGTACATTCTTTTTAAAGTAAATAATTGGAACAGATTCTCTGAAAACACTGCCACCTCACATTCCATTATCGAGGTCATATGGTCATCAGTACATGAGAGTGAAGGTTAAGTCATACTTTCTCTGAGACACCTAAAGTGCTACTTTCTTCTATTCAGGAAATCTTATGATAGATAATTGTGACTATACATTTCCTAAGATTGCCCAGTCCCACACTAATTGACAGAGGGTGAAACAGAGGAGGCCATTCGTCTTTCATACAGCCAATTATGCTTTCTGGGTGTCCTGGTCATAAGCAAGCTGTGCTATCATTAAAGATTTTACATTCTGCTGTTGAAGATGGCTCTATAAAGATATAAAGGATTTGTGCACAAGTTTTACACTTTTTCCAGCGGACTGTCACCCCTAAATAATGTAGATAATCATTTTCTGGACTTCTGATCTACGCAACACTTACCGGATTCTGCCCTGCAGATATGGCATAGATTGCACTACTATTGCACAGACATGCACCATATTCATGAGTCATATTGTTCTCAAACCAATCTATATTCATACTGTATACTATATTATTAGATTGTTCTAAAAAAAAAAAAAAGAGTCCCTGGGGTTTTGTCATTGGACAATAAAAACTTTTTCCAAAAACTGATTCTATTGAAAAGTCTTGGGAATCAAGATATAATTTCGTTATAAATATAATATAAAAAAACACAAGGTAAAATGTTAGTACATTTTTGGATTGTACCTATATAAGAAGTCATTGCCAGATGTTTCAAAATAATAATTTAACTTGGGTTAATTGTATTTGTATTTTAGAATTGATACCTAAACACCAGAAACTGTGGCTGCTTTCAAATACTAATAGAAACGTTGTTGAATCGTTTCTGAGAGATTTGTTCATTTTGAACAAATCTTTAATGTGACTCGAGTGGAACAAGTTGTCTCGGACTGCACTGGTTAATCATATGAATTTGTCACATGATGCACGAACGAGTCAAACCCCAAGACTCGAGAGATAAACTGTAAACATTTCAATTAGATTTTGCTAAAATTAACAAAATGAATGAAATGACTGGAAAAAAGATTCGTTTACTTGCTGAATGAGACTAAAAGATTTGAGTCTGTAAAATGAGCCGAACTCTCCATCACTAGCGTTTATGCAGCACTTTTCAAGCTTTAAGTACTTTATTGTTTCTCCTGGTTAAATTGCACTTGTTTCAACTTTCGCACTGTTGCGTTGTCTTAGGTTGCGTAACAATATCAACATGGTGCGTGTAGTATGTCACAATATTTTTCCTACTACCCAGAATGTTCTCTTTTAACTATGGGGACATACATTTACTTCAAATGTAGTATGTAATTTCATACACAGCATTCATCGAAATAATATCTTTCTATGACTGTTCACTATTTACTCAAGTGCAACTGGGTAACCAGGAGCTTTTATGCAACTTCCAGAATCAGCAAAATTTCTGAATTTATTAAAGAATTGAATTGATTCAATGTTAATGAATGAAGGATTTTAGAAAAGATCAAAACTGTCTAACTGGGATTTAGTCCTTCAAATAGAAAAAAAGGATGTACTGTACAATACCGTGTATAATATTTAAATCCCATAATGTTGCATGTTTTTGTGGAAAAAAAGCGTTTTAGAATATAAATATTATTTAGTACGCTTCCTAAGTCACAGTGCAGAGAAATTCAGTGTTTCTTCTATCAGTGCTTGTTGCTAAAGCAACTATGGAATATGTAATATAGCATTTTATACAATTACTACCACAGTTGTTTGAGGAGTTTTTTTTTTTTTTTTGCCTTCTTATCAGATGAATTTGTCGATGCTTATGTTGTCCACCAGACTTCACTGTCTAGGATCATCTGGTCTTTAGGTCCCATGTACAACCATTTGTTTTTTAAAAGTGTACCTGTATTGTAAGTCTACTTTTAGTTTATTTTAATTCTATTTTTATGTTCCAGATAAAAAACAGCATTGTATTGTGAGTTTTTATTACCGTGCATGCTTGTTAATAAATTGTTTAGAAATAAAATGTAATGAGATTAGGGCGTCTGCCAAAGACCGTAAATGTAAATGTGAACGAATAAATGTGATGCGATTAATTCGATGCATTATTTTAATTGCATTGATTATAAATAATTTAATAAATCTGAACTGTAGGCATAGTAGATAAGTGCTTGGTCAGCTCATCCTTGTAATAAGGAATTGGTAGCGCTAGCTAAAGTAAGGCATTAAGGGCAAGAGTGGGCATCCCATATTCAGGGAGTTATGTGTCCTGCTTGTGTCCAACTCTCCCTGCTGATTACCTGACTCAGGTGTGTTCAGTCAATCAAAAGCTAAAAGATACTGTCTCAGATAAGAATGGATTTGGGAAAGACCAACTGAATGGGTATCTTTCAGCTTTTAATTGACTAAACACATCTGCAGCAGTGGGTAGGGAAGAAATAGTTGGTGAACAAGAGGTTGAGAAGAATTCAAAGAACTTGGGTTGCCCAGCCTCAAATCTCAAATCCTCCTTTAGTAGGCAAGATAACTGAAAAGGTCGATTTTAATCAACTACTTTAACTCAAATAGACACCTAGACAGTTTTACAGCACAGAGACAGCACTGAAAGATAATAAATGAAATTAATAATGACACTTAAATTCTGATTCTGGGAAAATTCTGGCAAATTTCTAGATCTGAGTGCTGTGTTTAAAAGTGTCGATTATGACACACTTCTGGAGAGTCTGGAAAACTGAAACAGGCTTTCTGTGATGGTCCTCAAATGGTTTAGGTTATACTAAGAAAGAAGATGTTATTATGTGAGTATAGGAGACCATAAGTCTAAGTGGACATCTATGACATGTGGAGTCCCACAAGGCTCAATACTCGCGTCACTATTGTTCGACTTTATATGCTTCCACGGAGCCAAAAAACAAGAAGGAACCAAATTGAGATGCAGATGTGCAGATGATACCCAGGTTTACCTATCGCTATCGCCAAATGACTACATCCCTTATTGACTCCCTCTACCAATGCAGTGATGAAATTAACAGTTGGATGTTCCAAAACATTCTTCAGTTAAACAAGGAGAAAACTGAATTCATTGCATTTGGAAACAAAGATGAAGTTAAAGAAATGCCTACTTTTATTCTAGTGGTCAAACAACTAAAAAATCAAGTCAGGATCCTAGTTGTGATTTAGGGGTCAGAACTTATTTTTTAGTAGTTATGTCAAGGCAATAACTAATTCAGCATACTGTAACCTTAAAACCATTGCCAGAATGAGTGGGTTTTGTTTCCAATCAGGACCTGGAGACTCTATTTATGCTTTTATCACCAGCAGAATGGAATATTGTAAGAAACTCTTGTCCGACCTGCCCAAGAATACTATTAGACAGCTTCATACAGAACGCTGCTGCCAGGTTTCTAATCATAACCAGAAAAACAGAACATATCACTCCGGTCCTCAGGTATTTACACTGGCTGCCAGTTACATTTATAATTAATTGTGAACTACTGATACTTAATTACAAACCAACGAAATGGAACTAAATACAAATCACTAGATATCAGATCACTCAGATCATTAGAATCAAGTCAGTTGGACATACCAAGAGTTCACTCTGAACACCGGGAATCTGCTTTTAGCTATTACGCAGCTCACAGTTAGTCCCATCTTCCAGAAGATAGCAGGTGTGCTAAATCAGTAGCTATATTTGAATCCAGACATTTATATTTGCATTTACAGCATTTGGCAGATGTTTTTAACCAAAGCGACTTAGATGTATCTCTTTAATACAACTGAGCAGTTGATGGGTAAAGGCATTGCTTAGGGGCCCAGTTATCAATCAATTATCAATCCAATACCTCAATCACTGAGCTACCACTTTCCCCAGACCCAAAACATATCTGTTTAGTTGTGGATTTACTGAACGAGCACTATGCTATGTCTCAGTGAATTATTTAAAACCGTTTTTTAATCATTTAAAATTAATTTTTAAAATCTTTTTGTATTTTGATTCAATGAGCACTGTGCTACGTCCAAACTGCCTGGAATCATTCTATTTTCTTAATATAAAATTCAGTTTCAATCATCTTCCTTTTGTTTTTTCCATCTTATATTAATATTTATATCTTTTTTTTAAATATTTCACTGTCCTTGTTTTTACTGTTATGATTATTTTTACTTCGAATTACCACTGTGTATAAAATGGGCTATATAAATAAACTTGCCTTGCCTTGATTGAGGGCAGGCAGTGAATAACCCTAACAAGGGTAACAGTCAAAAATTCAAAATACAAAATAAATGCTCAGTGATGTCAGCCAAAGCAAAACAAAACTTCACAATGAGTGTATGGGAACGGGTTATATAAATAGTCAAGGGTACATGAGAAACAGCTGCTGCTGCTGCTGCTGGTAGTTTCAGGTGTGGGTTCATGGGTAATGTAACTGGATTGAAGAGGTTATTATTGTAGCTGAAGGTTTGACGAACTAGAACTGTAAAAATATAGCTTACATCTTAAACTAATTAGGGTTTCATAACTTCAAATTGCAATTATTAACAATAATAGAATATGCTGCATCAAGTGTTGTTTTATATAAGCTGTAAAATCTATTCAGTTCAATGGAACCGAATTTGTAGGACTGTTCATGCAACATGGCAGCACGGTGGCTTAGTGGTTAGTGCTGTTGCCTCACAGCAAGGGTTCGATTCCCGGCCAGGGGTCTGACTGTGTGGAGTTTGTATGTTCTCAACCCGCTTGCGTGGGTTTACTCCGGGTACTCCGGTTTCCTCCCAAAGCCCAAAAACATGTATGTTAGATTAATTGGTCCCATAGGAGTGAGTGTGTGTATGTGTGGCCCTGTGATGGACTGGCAACCTGTCCAGGGTGTACCCCTCCTGCCATTCACCCTTGCAGAGGTGGGCGAGATGGGCTCCAGCAGATCCCTGTGACCCCGAATTAGGGAATAAGCGGGTATAGAAAATGAATGAATGTTCATGCAACAATACAATTCTCATATACGGTATACAATTCCTATCTAATGTTTATCTGGGTTTGTGTCTGGTTTTCTCATAAAAATCTTCCCTAAATTGTTAAGAAGTTTTTCTTTTAATTAAAAAATGATACAAATAGAAATATATAGAATACATAGAATTTGGAGTATCATCATGCTCATGAAGAAAAAATTATAAACCAGAAGGACAAATTTACTTAATCTCCAGGGTAGATAAATAAGAATTTTGAGTTCTGGAGACTTTTTTTTTCTATATCATTACACTTGAAAGACATTCACGAATAATTATCGTGATAAATTTTCGCTTTAGCTGAGTCGAGCTTACAAGCTTTCCGTCCGCCTTTTTTTTTTGGGTTCCCAATTAGAAACATCAAAAGGAATACCTAAATACAAATCCATACCATGTAATCTAGATTTAGACACACCGCTCTGTTCTACCGCACTGAGCCAACTGCAGCATCAGAAGTGTTCAGCACATCCCGGTGTCCGTATTCACTGACCTCCTCGGGCCCCTTAGTGCAAATCTGAAGGCGCTACGCAAGATCGTTAAAGTTTCTCGTAGGATCTATTGAGAGTCTTGAACAGTTTATAAAATTCATGAAGTTGACAGTATGGACAGTGAGTCAGAGTGCAGGCAATGTACTGGAATCAAAGACACACACAAACACAACACACACACACACACAAAGAAAGTCTACTTACTTGATGTTGTCCAGGCAACCGGAGTCAGGTTTCAGAATAGCAGTGTGGTGGAACATCTTGTATAGTGCAATGCCCAAGAAAATCACATTAAGCTGCATAAACACACAAACACACACACACACACACACACACACACACCACACACACACACACACACACACACACACAGAATAAGAACATAGTCAATTCATGCTCCCTCTGTCTGTCTCTCTCTCTGTCTCTTTCTCTTTCTGTCTTTTTCTCTGATTTTCTGTGTATTTCTCTCTTAGTGTCTTTCTTTCTCTTTGTCTCTTTCTCTTTGTCTGTCTCTCTGTCTCACTTTCTCTCTCCGTCTCTCTCCCAACCTCTTTCTCCCTCTGGGTCTCACTCTCTCTTTCTGTGTCTCTCTCCACATCTTTCTCTCTCTCTCTCTTTTATCTCACTCTGTTCCTCTCTCTGTCTCTCTTTCTCTCTCTCTATATATATATGTATCCCTTTTTAGCTGCACTGTTGCCAGTCTTGTGAGGGTTTTAAAGTTCACCCCAACACATCCTGACTTTCCCATAATTGGTAAAATGTCTTCAGCCGACCATTATCTGCATCCCCTAGCGTGTGTCTGTGTGCATGTGTGCATGAGAGCGAGAGAGCAAGTGAGAGTGAGAGAGAGAGAGAGAGACAGAGAGAGAGAAAGAGTCTGAGTGTATAATGGAGGAAAAGCAGGATCTGCTTTCTTATTGGTACTTACTCTGAGACCATTAAATGTTGTCCCTATGTGCATGTGTGTATATCTGCTTATGTCGAACTTTCTCTGTAAGCATGTATGTGTGTGTGTGCGTGCATACCATTATAATGAGTGTCGCAGGGCCAATGAAACTCCAGATGAAGTAGGTGTCTAAGCGCAGCCAGCACCTGTAGAAGGCAGACAGGGAAAGAGAGAGAGAGAGAGAGAGAGAGAGGGGGGAAAAGTCAAGAGCAGAAAGACAAACGAAGACAAAGACAGACACGGTGAGCCAGAAATACCTCCCAACCTAAATGAGGTAATCTCATACATTTCTGTTCATCTCCATGACATCGTTAGAACCTTCTGGAACCTGGTGTGGTGCGGCAATCGTTCCGAACGTCGACGAGTGACTGACGGGCTGTAAGTGAATTATTAAACACTCATCTCCTTTAGATCACCTCCAAAGCCCAGTGTGTTTGTATGTGTGTGAGTATGTGTGTGTGTGTGGTGGGGTAGGGGGTGTACCGAACCAATTGAACATCTAAGCATGCATTAGCTGTTACCCAGGAGTAAAGTCTGTATGGAAATGAATGCAGAGACCAAATGAGATTATAAATACTTTATAGTCTCCAACCGGGCGTACAAATGATGTACAGCAGGACAAAGCGACGCAGACACTACGTTTATTTCAGCGTTTACCAAGCCGATCGTGTTTCCAGCCTCTTACTCAATGATGTCATCGCTTCTTAAACGAACATGTGCTTCAGCTTCTTTTCCACAAAACACTGAATTTAACAAGAAGATCATGAAAAATCGAGGAAATGAAAAACGTACTAAAACATTTTAGTTAACTTGTCGTGAGTCAGGAATGATTTATCGGTGCGTTTTTAATGTGAGTTTAGAAAGAAAATTAGTCTTAATTAAAAGATTTTTTTAGAAAAGATATCTTTGCATATCGATTTTTTTTATTATGCAATGTAATGTAACACATGAACACAAAATTTCATATTTTTAAGACTTTCTGCATTTTTTTAAGATTTAAAAAGTGTTTTTAATATAATATTATATGTTATATAAATATATTTAGATATATTTATATTTAAATAGTAGAAGCGATAAATTAGTATGCACTGTAAAAATGATAGGCTAACAGGTTTTGGTTATAAAGGAAATTAAAATAATACAGCGATGTGCCATAACGCAGGACCAAAAGAGAATATGCTCTAAGGAAAATGGGGTTGCGCAGTAATACTTTAATAGATGTAACAATAATCAAGCGTAGTGTGCGTGTTAGGCGATAAAACAGTCAAGTTCTAGTAGAAATTAGAAAATTAAACCATAGTGAAAAGTCAACAGAAACAGATAAAAATGACAAGCACAAACTATAGCAATTGTAAACACAGCAGGATATACATAGGGGAGAGAAGCAGGAGGTCGAAGAGGAAGACAAGAACCTGGAAGCGCTAGTCACCGAACTGCGGAGCTACAACTTTTATGCTTAGTAAAGCCAATTGCGCTGCAGGACAACTTGCAGAGCAGACGACTAAATTTCAACAAAGTTAAACCTATTGGGGGGGGGGGGTGATTAATTATAGGCAGAAAAAAAATTAACTATTAAGCACTAATTATTCAGCTGATGACTTTTATTGTGGAAAGACAGCCTTCTGGATGCATTTGCACGTTGTCAGACTGCAAGGAGGAGGATTTTGCAACACTTCTTAACCCACAACTCAAGTATTTTTTCCTACATTTCGGCACTGACATTGAAGGTCAAGGAGATTTTGAAATGTTGAGTTGAAGTTATCTGAAATTCTATTACGTAGCTGGGATTTCACAATCACCAATGCTGGTCCGAAGTTTTCAAGTTCAGACCTGTACAATTATTAGACTTTCCCTTAATGTATCTCAGCTTCAGACCTAAAAAGTTTTGGCAAAACGCATAGTGCATACGGCAGAAAAAAATGCAATAAAATGGCTTTTGAAGGTCACTTTTGAAGGTGATATATTACAGTCAGAAATGAGTAATAAAAATGGCAAATTTTGAAACAAAAAAAATCCCTTAAATCGCAAGTTTGGTATGAATGAAAAATAAATTCTGACATGCAGTGCATATCAAACCCAGGTCTGTGTTTAAACCCAGGAGACTGATCTGTGTTTCTGCTAATGGTGTCTTTCCAGTTTCTTCATAACAAAATGGCTGCTTTGTCAATTGCAAGATGCACTGCTAGGACATTGATTAGTTGTTTAAAGTTTGTTAATTAAAGTCCTGTGTGCTTTGTTTTATTTACTGTTGTTCATCAATGCCATTAACAGACACTTGAATAAACTGATTGAAACATTCCTAATTAGCATTTGGGGTTTTGCAAACATTGGCTTCACGCTTGGAGGAAAATTGTCTACAGATTGGTTGGATTTTAGTGACGGATGTCACGTTTTTAAATCTTTCGCACCTTCAAATATTACAAAGTACAATAAACAGTGATTTGCTGCTTTACATGTCAGTCAGATGTATTTTTGGCAAATAAAATCTGCTACTGAGTCCAGACCTTCTGCTATAAGTCTGAAGGTCTGGCTTCCTGAGACAGCATTTACATTTAGGCATTTGGCAGACTCCTATATTCAGGGCCTTGCTCAGGGTCCCAAAAGTGGCGTTTCGACTACTCTTCCTGAATCTGTCAATCATGATTATCTAATACCCCTTTTCCATGTGACCCCTTTGCCATGCTAAGTCCTGTTTGTCTTCCAGTTTTTCAATTGCGGCAAGTTAAAAAAAGGAAAGTCTTGACTATTAGACCAGTCACACACTATGGGTGACAGTAATTTCAGTGTACGGCTTATTACTATTCTTGCCACGCTTCTCTGTGTCTCCAGAACCGACAGGTAGCCTATTGTTTGGGTCAGCGTGTTGCCATGAGGTTTTAAAAATTGAATAAATTCCCAATTTGTTGTGAGTTGCTAAACTTCAATCGTTTGTATTTTTCAGCTCCGAATGGGGAATTGTTTGTTTTTCCAGACCCCGGCAGAGATGGATAATAGACAATAATCAATGCCCAGACTGTCTAGCATAAGAGCATCTTCGACGAGTACTTAAAGAGCCTTGCCCTGGCCGCGACATAAGTGGAGCACAAAAATGACGTGAACAGCAGACATAGCTGAGGTTCAGCTGGCACAAACCAGTTAACTCTTATAGCCCTGCAGACAGTATGGGTCAGTATGCAGAGTCTGTGATACTAAAAGTATGTCCCACTGCGTCTGAAATTCCTCTAATGATCTTGGCACTGCAGCATTGAAAGTTTTGTACCTAGTTTGGCATTCAAGCCCCAACAGTGGCAATCTGTCACACCCCAGATTTTATTGTTTATTGTCTACAACTGCAAAATGTAAAGTTTAAATTTGACAATTTACAGCGTAATTTGGACATTTAGAGCTTAATTAATTGCTCATTTTTATCAGAAGTGTTTATATTCAGACTGCGATCTGCTAAATGTCAGAAATATAATCTAAAATCTAAAATTATCTTTGAACACTGAAGTGTGACTGTTACTGTATTAAAAGATCTGACCGTTATATCATTTTTAAAATTTTTCGAGATTTAAGATGTGATTGTAACAGAATTTGGAGATTTGGAATGTGATGTAATGAATTTGGATTGTAAAGAGGGTTTCTGAGCTGGAATAGGTTATGTTAGTGATTATTATAAATATTAGATGTAACACATGACTGCAGAATTTTAACATTTGTTACAGAATTGCAACAATGGAATTGAGACTAGCTTGAATTGTAACTTGGAGAATTAAAGCTTAATTGTTTCATCACAGCTGTTTCTGAATTTGGATATTTCAAACTGTGAAATCTAAAACTGTCTTCGGTCATTCGAGTGTCACTGTTATTATTGTGACATTATTAGAAAAATTTCAGGTTTGACTGTTACAAAAATGAGAAATTTGAAGTATGTTTGGTTTTAAAAATATAAACTGTGATTTTATAGATTTAAAGTTGGATTGTTACAGAATTTGGAGACTTGACATGTGATTTATTGCATTTGGATTTTTAAAGAGATTTGAAATTGGTTTTGTTAATGATTTTTTAAAAATAGTAGATGTAACACATGGACACAGAATTTGTTCTAAAATTGCAACGGTGGAATTAAAACTAGCTCGGAATTGTAACTTGGAGATATAAAGCCTGATTGTTTTTATTTCCAAAGCAGAATTGTGTCTCAAACTGTAATTACTCCAGAATGTTAAAAAAAACAAAACGTTTTAGAACATTTAAGTGTGACTGTTACTATATTAGGACATTTGACAGTAGAAGGTTCGACAGTTGCAAAATTAAAAGTTTGTTTGTTACTAATTTAAAAATTATAAAGCATGATTTTTTTTTATTTTGGAGATTTAATGAATAAATTTGGATTGGAGTGTTTGTTTCTAAGTTGGCAGATTTGGAATGCTTTTTGCTGGTGATTTTAGTGATCTAAAAGTATTAGATTAATGCAGAATTTTAACACTTGTTCCAGAACATTGGAATTGATGTCAGCTTGGAAGTGTAATTTGGAGATTTGCAGTGTAATTTTGGAGATTAAAAATCTATTTGGTAATAATAGTTTATCTTTTGAGGGTAACTGTAGCTGAATTTAGAGAATTGGAGTATGATTGTTGCTGAATTGGTTGATCTATACTGTTTTTTTAAATAAATTTCTTAGTGAATTCAGTTGTTAAGTGAAATGTTTAATTAATTTACATGCATACATGAATTTAAAATTAATTCAATCATTTATTTTCTATACCTGTTTATTCCCTAATTCGGGGTCACAGGGATCTGCTGGAGTCTATCCCAGCCATCTCTGAAAGGGCGAAGGGCAGGAGGGGTACACCCTGGACAGGTCACCAGTCCATCACAGGGCCACACACACACTCACACTCACACTCACTCCTATGGGCATTTTAGAATCACCAACCAACCTAACATACATGTTTTTGGACTATGGGAGGAAACCGGAGAACCCGGAGTAAACCTACACAAGCACAGGGAGAACATACAAACTATTCATACAAATGCTAACCACTAAGCCACTGTGCTGCCCTAAATTAAACATCTGTTCCAAAATTAAAAATGTAGACTGTATAATTTAAGAAATATCACTTTTATGAAGTTTTATGAAGTATTTTTTGGAGGGGATTTCAAACATTTTTGGTTATAACTTAACTACGATTTCCACATTTATAAATTGATATAATGACTGTGTTTCTGAAGATTGTGAATGTTGAATGACTGTCCCGGGTGTGTACTCACACATGGTTCGTGCCGTAACTGCGATAGTCGACAGCAGCTGACACGGCCACGATGAGCGCAGGGATGCCGTAGCCGGTGAGGTAGAAATACTTGGTGCGAGAATATTCGCTCTCAAACACCTCCACCAGCATGATGTAGAGCTGCACGCCTTCCAAAAACATCCATGTGAATGCAGCCAGGAAGAAGAAGTGAAGCAGAGCGGCAAACACTGCACATGCGATCTGAGAAACACACACACACACACACACTCGGTGACAATGTTCCAGGATGGTTTTTTACATAAGGGGCAAAAATAATACATTTCATCACATAATACATGTATTTCCAAATGCAGTCGAAAAAAAGTATAAAAAGTAGCACTAATAGGCTGACTTGGAGAATACACACACACACACATACTGACACACACACACACATGCACCTTTAATGATGGTTTTAGTACATAATTCCTGCCTTATTTCCAATTTTAAAGCAGGTCTGCCTTAAATTCGTTTTCTCTATGGATTTTCCACATTATTTCTTTCACACACTCGTGCGCTCGAAGGACTTGAGCGGGTTTTTCGGCTATTAACAGGAGGTCAAGAGAGCCGATCCACTCTGGTAATTAACGACAGCCGGGCGCCAATCCTGAGCACTTACAGGATGGCGGGTGTTTCCCACCCCTTTCCAAAAAGAGATGCACGCAATTCCCTGATACAATTAAGAGCCTTGCTGGCAGAGTAACTTCAGCATATGTCACTATTTATCAACATTAGAACATTAATAGATTCTGGAGCACTTTGGAGCTTCACTTAGGACCCGTTATAACTGGAAGTGCACACACATTATAGTTTCACACAAGTTAAGACACAAATTTATACACACAAATTTAAAGGTATATATTTTCACCACTAAACATAATATTTTCAAAACTGGTTACCTTCTTATTAGGAGTTTTTGGTTAAAAATAGAGTTCGAATAGAGTAGAAGAATTAAAGTGTGAGGGAAGTGGTAGCTAGAGACTTTGACCCCATTGTGATGAGACAGCAGGGACTTAAGAACCGTACACAATCAAATGATCTTTAATACCAATCAGATAAAGCAGTGTTAGAAAGAAACGTTGCTTAAAACTTCGTAAAAACATAATCAGAGATTTAAAAACTCTACTAAAGATTGAAAATAGTTTTAGCGTGATATTACTAAAATATATCTGAATTCTGAATATTAAAGTCATTTTGAAAAACAATGACTATAAATTGAAATATGAAATCTTTGTCATGTCCCTTTAAGTTTATTTAGTTAGTTTGTTTATAAAAGTTATTTAAGAGTAAACATTACACATACTTTCTTTTTTTTTCTTGACTGTAATGTGCATGCATCAATAAAATGCAACCAGAAAAAACTAAGAGGTGGAATGCAACATAAAATGATAATTATTTGCAAATTGCTGTGATTTAAGAGCAGTAAAAAACCTTTTTTTGATATGCTGATACTGAAGAACAAATTCTAGGGTAGTAATTCTGGTTGTTTTTGTATATACAGAGTACAACGACTAAACAAGATGTGTGTGTGTGTCTCACAGGCTGGTCAGAACGGTAGATTCCGACGAGGAAGAGCGTCTCTGCGATGAAGAGCGAAATGCACAGATTCTTGTGGATGGTGTTGCGGTCGCTCTGCAGGCCACGGAAGAAGCAAAAGGTGAAGATGCAGATGAGAAGGCAGACGAGTGAGAGCAAAATCCCCACCCAGGTGATCATATCCAACAAGGTTGCTGGCATCTGATCTGCCTTCTATGACAGACAGAAAGAGAAAGAGAGAGAGAGAGAGAGAGAGAGAGAGAGAGAGAGAGAGTAAGGCAATTTCACATTCTAACTTTTTTCCATTTAAATGTTTAAAAGTTTTTAAAATTGTCACACAAGGACACAAGGACAAAAGCTCAATTACTGCCATTTCCACACAGTGAACCCCTTTTCTTTAAATACCCCAGGTTAAGCACAAAGTCAGCTATGATACGTACCTTAGAAGCAGAAACGATTAACGCTCAAGGGCCCAGTGGCAGATTGACAGTGCTGGGGCTAACATGCTAACTTTTTCATATATAACCCAGCCTAAAAAGTGTTTCGAATTTAGCTGACAGGGTAATTTTTTATGTGTTAAAGACAACACTGCTTTGCACAACATAATAAATCTGTTAATTCTGTCACTTTCTGCCGATAATTTAGGAGGTAAATGATCTGAAAGTTAATAAAGGAAACTCTTACTTTTACAGTGGGAATAATAATAAACTGTTTATTATCGTCAAGATGTCTACTGTGTTCTAATATTGCTAGATTAGTGGTAGCTCTGTGGTTAAAGTGCCCAGTGCCACCACTGTTAGGCCAGAGAGCAAGGCCCTTATCCCCAATTGCTCAGTTGTATAAAAGAGATAAATGTAAGTCGCTTTGGATCAGGATCTCTGCCAAATGCTGTAAATGTGAGTTATTACTTATTTTCAATATGCAAGAAAAATATCAAACTTAAGCTACAAATTGGGGGATTTTCAGTTTATTCTAAAATCAAAACATCTATAACATTTACAGCATTTGGCAGGCGCCCTTATCCAGAGTGACTTACATTTGTTTAATTTACACAACTGAGCAATTGGGGGCCTTGCTCAGGGGCCCAACAGTGGTAGCTTGGTAGAGCTGGGAATCGAACTCACAATCTTTTGGGTTGGTAGTCCAACACTTTAACCATGAGCCACCACTTCCCCATAAAAGCTGCCAAACATGCTCAGCTCACGAGATTCGAATCAGGGAGTGTTTCGTGGGTCGGTTTAAATTCCTGATAATTGCACTGAAGGTGAAACACATCTGCTATTTACAGTAATTCGATTGAACAATTATACGTCCACAGATATGGGGTCTATGTGCTCTCCACTGCCATGTAGTGAGAAGATGATGAGGGGAAAAGCACTCAGCATGCCTTAATGCACTGCATAAGCTATACAGAGCAGGAACCATGGGGGTCATTTGTCAGCGGCCACATGGCCTCCCAGTGTTCAAATAACAAATCTATTTTATCTGCAGTATTCGAGAAACGAGCTGAGGCGCAGAAAGCACACACTGTGTACCGAGAAAAGGACGCACACACCAACACGTCTTTGATTAATCATTTATCTGTCTATTGTCCCGTATAGCAGACTTAGAGGGTGAAAAAAAGAGACATTGACGTTTAAGCATGTGTGTGTATTAAGGTCAGTTCTGCCTACAGTACACAGCATTTACATTTATGTATATAATGACCTTCATGCCTTAAAAAAGTTCGGTACTAACCCGACTTTTATAAATGCCACCGTATAATATGTGCTCTATTAATATGTGTGTGTGTGTGTGAATTTTTTATTCCATCTATTTATCATATCCCCAGCTGACAAATTTCACCCTCAGCACATAAGAGACCAATGTGTGTGTGTTGCACAAAAACAGAGGGAAGAGCAAAAAATTAGACTCTCATGCCCCACCTCTCTCTCTCTCTCTCTCTCTCTCTCTCTCTTTTGCTTTCTATCTTTCTCGCCATTTGATAATCCTGATTTACTTGTGGCATGGAGGATTAGACAGAATGTCTCTGACAAAGAAGGAAGTGGAAAGCTAAATGGAGTCCACCCCTATCCATGTTACATTAAATTATGGATTCGGTATTACAAACCGAACTGTCTAAGTAGAAGACGTACACACACCCACTCGTGTCCTCTGTTTACCTTTCACAGACTCAGATACTTAAAGAGGATTGGAGCAACTTTAACTACAACTATTTGCAGGCAATTATAAGTTGAAATTTTCTAATGAAAACCACATTATATATATATTTTTTTCAGGTATGCAACAAGATTTATGCAGGACTTTTGTTTTTCCACCAGAACATCGCCAAGGTGTTACATTACCTTCTCTGGCTTTCCAACTATTTCCCAGCTAAGAGACTATTATCAGACCTTACCATGTTTTTACACTGCTCTATAGTCCGACAATAGAGTATAATGCCCACACAGTAGACATGGGTCAGCATGGGCACTATGACCTTATTCCCATAGTAAGGGGCAACTATTTCCCAGCTAAGAAATGCACATCTGACTTCTTCCATTGCTCCATGTTTCTGTTCTGGTGCCCACATGCCACGTGTTAAACGATTTCTGCAGTAGATGTGGCACTATGGGCACTATGACCTTATTCCCATAGTAAGGGGCAACCATTTCCCAGGTAAGAAATGCACATCAGACTTCTTTCATTGCTTTATTTTTTTTGTCCTGATGCCCACATGCCTCTAGTAGGCACTTTCTGCAGTTGATCTACATCAGCACGGTCACTCTGAATGGTCAAGTTTTTTAGCCTCTTATAGAGCAATATATAAAGACAGGTTAGTATCATAGCCAGCATAAATCCTTTTCATTTTTTTTTGTTACAGTAGCCCCTCAGTGGAATCAGACCATTTTGTTCAATGGTTAGACTATTCTCTTCTTCAGTATCAACCGCCGTACGGGTATATCATCTCAGGGAGTTTTTTCTTTGCCACTGTTGCCGCAGGTTTTTTCATTGGGGATAAATAAATACAAACATAATTTTTACATTAGCATTATTTTGATTTTATTATCTATAAAGCTACTTTGAGACACTGTTTACTGTTAAAAGCAATATACAAATGACACTAAATTAAATTTATACACTTTGAAAAGATTTTTATAACAACATGCCTCACTCAGCCTTGGCATTAACACCTCACGCGGTGTAGGACTCAAAATATTTATACTCTTTTCTCACGATGATTCCGCAAGAGTCTCATTTATAGCTATTCTGGGTCCCTTGAAATTTAGGAGAAATCTCATTTTTAACTTCATTAGACTGACTGGCCTGATGTTATGAGCAGATGGTGCGTTGCTGCGTTCTAAATTTTTTTCAGTTAATGCATGCAGTTTTCTCAACAAGCCAGAGTGGGTTTGCTAATGTTGCTTTTCCTTCAATCATTAAAACGGCCGTATGAATCTAATAGGAATAATAGATCAGACTAATGTGTAAATCTGCAGCAGAAGTATTTTGTCTTGCTGTATATGGTACATTGCTTTTTTAATTGCTGAAGATAAGACTTTTAGTTGGTTTTAAAAAAATAAAAATAGTTTCTTTTTAGGTGAAATCATCATGTTAAAGTACTTGCTTGGCTGGTTGCACTAAACTTTTCCATTTCACCAAATTCTTTTCACAACAAAAGAAAAACTTTATTCATTCTTCATGACTACATTCCTCTATAAGCGTATGTTCCAGCCATAATTTGAGTTTTTGACATTAGACAGCTCAAGGAGTTAATCAAAATTCTTAACAACACTAAACGTTAACAGATGTGACGGAAGAAAGAGTCCTAATAACCTTGTATCCATCCATCTGCTGCTAAGGACACTTCATATTATTGAGGGAGTTTCTACTGTGACAGCTAGCAATTAGAATTCGACTAAGGAATTATTATGCTTGCTAGCGTTTAGAAGATTATAAAGCTTTTGTTGCTTAGCTTAAGACTTGGATTCCCTCACTCCTAAGTTCCTTTAATAAATTAAAGCCTGGAATCAGTGTGTGATTTCTGTTTGAACTTTTACTTCAAACAGAGGTACAAGTACGAGCTTTGATGGTTCCTGAATTGGTCAAGAGTTTTAGGTTTTTTTAACATTATACATGCTTCTCCAGGTGACTATTGTCTCATAGTTCGTCCCTTTTGAGTCACAGTCTCCTAAATGCTTCAATGTCCAATGCTCTAGCTCTAGACAGACAGTACGTTGCATATCCCCTGCAACCAATCCCAACTGGGTAGCAGTTTACTTACACTCGCTGACCAGCCTCTGGTATTGACAATTCTCCTTTGAATAGCTTTATTTAAGCAAACTTCTCAAGAGACTGTCAGCTTCCTCCAGCCTGACAACGTGTCTGATGGACTCAAGGAGGTGAACGCGATGTACTGTGGGACCTTTTTTGTAGGTCCCACTCCCCTAAGTAGGCCAGAATTCCTACATCTGTTCTGCAGAACTAATCTTGGGCTTTCTTCACTCTGAGACTCTTTATGGCTGAGCAGATTTGACGCTCATGGCCAACAAAAGCAGACTCTTAATAATACTCTCCTAACCTCAACTTTATGCCACCGTGGTGTAAATGCTTTGGAAGACACCCAAGTGGTAATAAATACAAATGTGGTCTTAGGAACTTCAGGTGGTTCGTCAGTGTGCCTTGTTTTTGTTCAATCTGGCCTCTCTTGTTGTTTTGTTATTTGATGTATATATTATTATTCTTTTAATAAAATACATAATTATTTGCGTACAACCTCATTGTTTGAATTGTTTTACAATGAACTTGGTGGGATGATTAGAAAGGTAATTGAAACATACATGGCTACTGTATAGTTTTGTTCTTTACTATTTTGTTCCTCTTTTTATTTGTAACAGACAGGCGTGTTCATTGTGAATATAATGGCATTGTAGATGGTACTAATCATTTGTTGTTGGTGTTAGAGGTAGACAAGCCATGTTGCTTAAGTTTTCCTGTATGTTTTCCAACTGTCCCTGCTAATTACCTGGATCAGGGAGATGAAGGTGGAGTGGGGAAATGTTATACTTATGTTATATTTTGAAGTATGTATATAGTGGACACTTTAGAATAACAGGATTCCATGGAAGACATGATTCGTCATACTCCAAATTGGCGAAGGCACAGACACAGCAATTTTCAAGTGCTTTAAATAGTCTTGAGTACCTCGGAAAATGAAACATTGTGATTAAATTTCATGCTTAACACAATTTAAGTTAAATATTATCCAATTGCAATTTGAAATTGATGCTGCTGTGATGTTGTATGTCATGTGACAATATCAACATTATGGATGTAGTATTCTGAATTTCATTTATACTACTATTACCGTACTATATTAAACTTCTTCTTCTCTTTCAGCTGTTCCCTTTTAGGGGTCGCCACAGCGAATCATCTGTCTCCACCTAACCCTATTTTCTACATCCTCTTCACTCACACTTACTAACTTTAAGTCCTCGTTTATCAAATCTATATATCTCCTTTTTGGTCTTCCTCTTTGCCTTTTGCCTGATAGCTTCATTTCTAACATCCTCCTACCAATATATTCGCTATGTACATGTCCAAACCACCTTAACCTGGCTCTCCTAATTTTTTTTTTCCCAAAATGAGCCGTCCCCCTGATGAACTCGTTCCTAATCTTGTCCAACCTTGTCACTTCCAAAAAAAAACTCAACATCTTCAGCTCTGCTACTATATTAAACATATTTCCTAAAAGTCAAGAATTACATACTAACTTAAATGTAGTATCTACTTAAGTAGTATGCGATTTTGGATGCAAGTAAACTGTTATTTTCCAGCTTCTGATTGACTAAACACAGGTAGAGCAATTATAGGTAAAAAACAAGCAAAAAAACATGGGTTTTCCACCGCCGTTGTTAATAATGAGGATCACTCTTCCTTTGCCACAGCCTATCATCCTATCCGCACATTTAATTTGGCACATGTTGATTCTTTGGATACAACCCTTCTATTTATATCCAAGAATTAC